>VZRN01004310.1:645455-689265 GCA_013397935.1 Dasyornis broadbenti
AAAATTAGATGTAATTAATTCTGAGCATTCTAATTTCAAAGAAGGATCATTATGTTATCATTATTCTATGTATTATATCCTTTGAAAATGTAACAAGTTCTAAATACAAAATTAGTGTCTGTGGCAATTTTAATTGTTCATTTTGCTGCAGTTTGAACTGAGATCACAGAAGAAGAAGGCAGATTTTTTTAATGACACTTCTTTGACCTAAGTTTTCACTTATCGAAGAAAATAATCAAATATTAAAGTAAACAATAAATTATTTATAATATTGAAAAAAGTAAAAACTACATTCTTAAAATCTCATACTATCTATTAATCAAGTTTTATTAGTAATAATCATGTCTTATATTACTATGAAGAATTCTGCCTCTTGGAGAATACGGATAAATTTTCAAACTAAATGGTAAGCCTGTACATATGTCAAAATTCTTTTCTAAAGAGTGATGAAAGGCAACACATCTGATAACTTGGAAAATGCTTCAAACGCACAAAAGTCAGTCCACTTTGTGTCCCTGATGCATATCCTTATTTTAATGATGAGATTTTGTTTGTTGAGAATAAAACATTTATCACTTCACTTTCAACTAGTAAGCACCTGTTATGAATTCTCAGGGAAAAGAAAACCAAAAAACCTAGCTAAATGGAATGAAGAACATATTCAGATAAATAATTTTTGTTGCTATTTTAAATCACATTAAGCAATGGCAGGAGCATTAGGGCATCTGTATCAACACAAGGCTGGGTAAAACTCTTCTTTTGCAGAAGTCACGATTTCTGTTATGTCTAAAGAGGTAACATGGAGTCCCACACATGTCAGGAGGCAGTAGACAATAAAGTTATTGGTAGGCAATAAATGATAAATAACTCCACCGAGTAAATGTATGATAGAAAAAGAATGTGAGAGGGTAATAGCTATTTTGGAGCATATTTTGGAGAAAGGAGAAACCTCTGATAGTTTGCAGTTGTTTATATCCTTTTCCTTACTCATTCTCTATGTTTATTCTATTTGAGTAATGGAACCTCAGCTCCTCCATTTCTGAGTGGGGTAATAATTGGAAACAAACATAAGCAAGCCGATAGCAATATCTTCTAAAAATGCCAAGGAATTGCTCTCACATATTCCTGTGATGTATATATGCTGATATATCAGGAGTATTGTGACTCTATGTGTACACTACATCAAATACTTTCAAAACATTTAGGCACTGATGTCTGCAATATTAGCCTTTTGCTTTTCTGTGCATGACCTTTTTATTATTTAATGATCATCCTGCTGTGCATTGGATTCATAATCCCTTCTCAACTCCATTACTCCCTCCCTTGCCATTCACAGGCAGTCTGATCCTGGGATCTAAAACATCCTCTTTTAGAACTGGAATGAAAACTGCATTTATTCCCTCATCCCTTTTCTATGTACTCCCTCTCACTTCCTCCTCTTCTGAGGAAAATGCTGCATGCAAGCAGTGATGCCCTATGAACCAGGAGAGGGGGAAAGTGTTGCATCTGTGAGAAAAGCAAGTGAGGGAGAGATACGATGATGGATGAGAGAATCCCAAATGCACTGTGGCAGGGGACTGGAGGGGACTTGTAAGCAACTTCTGCAACACCTATTGTGAAGTCCCAAGGAGAAGGTCCCAGTTTTCCAGAAATATCAGGACTGATGATGCAATACATTAATAAAGGAGTAAGAGAGATTCCTGTATTCTCTTACAGCCGCCCAAATTTACCGCATCACATCCTCTAAACACTCTTTTGTTTGCACAAAGATTTTTACTGTCTATATTTTCACAAGTTAAAATGTAAACCCTCATATCTATTAATCACTTATTCCACATATTCATTATGGCAAGTTTCATTATGGTAAGTTTCATCATGATAAAACTGCCAAAAGACTCAAATGATCTTCTAATAAAAAGTAAAAAAAAAACCAAAAAACATACAATATAAGCCTTTCAAAACATAGCAATATTATCCATAATTTTCCCCAAATAGTGTCTTTTTGTGATATATAAAGAAAAAGGATCATACATGGAAAGTGTGTTGTATCAACCTCAGTACTGTTCAGTGTGACATATATGACACAGTAACAGGCAACAACAAGCCATAGCATGTTTTGGTAGAGCAAATGTGGTTGCACTGTAAAGAAAGCATTAAAAATTACTTGTAGATTGGAAAGTAAATGTTAACCTTAAAATACCCATCAACCCAAACTATCAAAAAAAAAACCAAGGAAAAAACCCCTAATGAGACAAGTCAAATTTTGTGTCTCTCAGGTTCACAAAGGGTAAATTAAGGTCAACTGCTTCATATTTTAATACTGATGACATTACATCAGAAACTTTTTCTTTTTTAC
This sequence comes from Dasyornis broadbenti, assembly GCA_013397935.1. Lineage (NCBI taxonomy): Eukaryota > Metazoa > Chordata > Aves > Passeriformes > Dasyornithidae > Dasyornis > Dasyornis broadbenti. Next base: position 647,812 of record VZRN01004310.1, read on the forward strand.
TGCTTACTTCAAGGAGTCAGCAATGAACTGCCGAGATCTGCTGCAACAAAGTCTTCATTTCCCATTTGTATTCTTCTTCTCCAAAGATTACTGTCTTTTTTTTATTATTATTACTATTTTTTTACCTTGTAATTACTTCATGGGGGAAAAAATCATCTTGAAAATCCAAACAATTGTTGGGTTTGGTTGGGGTTTTTTTAAAATCCAATTATAGAATAGTAAGTATACTTCTTAGTTGCAAAGAATAATGTACAGGTTTGGGTTGTGATAGAGTGAACAGTGTTGTTTGTTTTTTCTTTTACTCTTGGAAAGAGTTTTGCTGACTCACTGTCCCTCTACCATCCCTTAGAACTGTCCTGATCTTTGTTCATCCTTTTAAACAAAAGCAGTCTTTTAGCTCACATGAAAGATTGTTCTCTGTAGATCAAACGTTTCTGCTAGACCTGTTTATCTCATTATAATAATAAACCACAAACGGGTTCCAAAAAAGAGTGCCTTGCATTTCAATTTGTTTTCCTTAAGCGTAACTTCAGAGATCAAAATGCAAGATGAAACACAAATCTTCTTTTGTTGACTTGTATCCTTGGTGTATTATGACAAGTGAATTATTGCCGGCCTGGCAGGAATACATTATGGGGTGTATTATGGTCCTGAGAGCCTGTGGAGATCTGCAGGAAGAAAGAGATTTTAGCTATTACATCTCTGAGTCTTGTCAGGACTTGCTGCTTGTGGTGTAGAGTGTCTTCCATGGGCAAGCAGAGGGACCTGGTTGTGGTAAATGGGTATATATGGATTTTGAGAAACTTCTCATGGGACCTGAATTTTATTTGAAGTTGCTAAGAGACAAGGGATTCATTAAAATACTCAGTTTCAAAAACAGTGAGCTAATTACATTTCATCAAATTAATCAGTACTGAACAATATTATTTCTGGTTTGGAAAAAACCTATCCATAGACATTATTTAGGGAGACCAAAAACAGGAAGCAATTCTCCCAGCTTAGGCAGCTACATATCCACTGTAACACTACATTAGGTTCTTTATGGAAGATAAAACTCCAGCTGGGATGTCTGAAGTAGCTTCACCCCAGTGAAACAGCCCATAGGGCAACTGCAATGGAGAAAAAAAATCCATAATATTGTTGCATCCATTTCATTTCTTCCATCCTACACATGATCGGTAGGAAAAGAATTCCCATAAAAAGCTGTGAAGCCACTACTTCACTTTCATCCAAACCCCTTATTAAAACATTATGATGATGAGGCTCATAGGAAGCTAATCACTAGGCAGGTGGCAAATTTGAATAACTGTGATTACTGATGCTACCTTGTTTAATATACTCATAATTTATTCAATGAATTCTGCATTTTGTCTAACTAATCTATTCTGGTTCTTAGAAGCTTTTAGGGACTGTGATTAACATTTTTTTGAATTTCAATCAAAAGACCAAAAGATCCATTTCAAAAGACTTCATAGTTTTCAAACTTTTCTCCTTTCTGATTTTTGATTAACCCAAGAATAAATCTACTAACTTACTTTTCTCTCTTTGTATTCAGAAAATCAGAAACAGTGATGTTATAATTTCCTATTTGTGTTATATATTGCCCTACTTGACATCTCCCATCATTATTTTGTGAAATTTCTTGAGCCAATATGACATAATGTATCTACTTCCCAGACTGGATAGATCTTGCATTCAATAAATTATATACGTTGACCATACAAGCATCAATATGGGAAGATTCTTTTATATATTAAGATCAAAATACTTTTTTTTTTCCTGCAATGACTAAAAATAGTACTGAAAATGGTAGACTGTACTGAAAATGTAGAACATCAAATGATTTTCTAAAGATCAGGGACATCAATTAAGATATAGCAAACTGATCTGTGTACATATTGACCTTTTTTCTTTCTCTTTTCATTTTTATACCAAAATTAAATAATGGATCACTTTCGAATTACTAAAAAAGTATGCAAAGAATACTTGGAAAGGAATTTTACTCTCATTGTTCTGAAAACAGTAAGCTGAATACCTCTCCTCCACTAAAGAGTTTTGACTTTTCCTTTAGTGTTTATTTGGTTTTTAGAGAAGGTCACCATTCACTTGCACTTCAATAACTGCTGCTATTGCATAATATAAACTAATCAAAGGGAAAAACACTTTCCATCAACGTGCTTTGTTGTACAAAAAAGAGAGTGCTACAAAGAAGAAAGAAAAGTAGCAAAATTATGAGCTAATGGCAGTGTGATACAAGAAAGATGTAAGTACAAATAAAAAAGCAATAAAGAAAAAATAGCTTAACTGATAAAAAAAAAAAAGACAAATTCCAAGCACTAGACCTGGTTTGGGTTTAGAATAAAAGTATTAAAGGCAAAAATAGTGGAGAACAATTACCTTGATTTTAATTTTGTGTTAATCAGAGTGACATAAGTAGAGACAGCATTGTGTAAAGACTTCTAAATCAAAGAAATAGAAGGCCAGAAGAGATTACAGGCATTTAAAGCATTTAAAGTAAACATGAAAGCTGTAATAAAATGAAGAAGTAAGAATACTTTAAAAATAAGGAATTAAGAAGTAATTTATGACAGCTCCTATCTGTATGTATATAAATTATGCAGTAGACTACTGAAGAAAATAATCTACAGAGCCATTTTTTTAATTGACAAATAGAGATGTAAGAATTTAATACCTCAAGAACACTTGCTGAACATAGTGAAATTAATTTTATGAGAAAAAAATGTCACAAAGACAAAATTAAAAGTTCAACTGTACCAGTTGCATATCTGTTTTTTATTAATGGAAAAATCACTTAGATTAAAAACCAGAAACAGGTTTACCTAAAGACACATATCTAATTTATGAACCATTTGAAGTCAGCTATATGTAAACCATTTAATGAACCACTTTTTTTGGTCAAAACTATGACCAGGCTTCTAAGTCAGACTTTTGAAAATTCAAAATCTAATTTCTGAAATTAACACCATGAACCTGTCAATAATATAAAGTCCTAAATGTAAGAATGTGAATGGCAACATTGTAGAATCATAATATTCAGTCATCCAAAGCATGACACAGATAGCATGATAAGTAGTTTTTAGTCATTATACTCTCAAAAGAAAAGAGGCAATGATCCTCTTCTAAAATTAAGAATATTAGTTCCAAGGTAGGAAATCTAGTTAATGAATTTTTCTCTTTCCTTTTTTTTCCCCCACATTTTTTCTTTCTTAGATATTATAGGAGTGCTCAGAACAATTAACCTTTAATTATCAAACGGGAAAGAAAAATAGTAATTCAAAATTACTGGAGAGGAATGTTGCTATTTTCACACAGAAAGAATGCTCTTACCTCTTCTCTGTTTAGAAAAAGTACCTTAGTAGTTTAGGCTCAAATAGCATTATTGTGCCACACATTGCAGAGGGACACATCATATACATGTTCTGTGACATGCACTGAAGAAAAAAATGCATAATTATTCTAGCTCACTGATTAAATTGTGATAATTAGTTCACTAAATATAGAAACACGGCTTCAGAGAATAGACAGAGAACCTGTGAATTTCAGTAGGCCTTTTTGTTTGAATGTAACGGGGTCAAAGTGGGGATTGTTGTTTTCTCTTTTTTCTGTAAAAGTAAATCTAATGATTCAGGAACTACAGTAAAGGACAACAAAACCAGATTTTGAGACTGTATCAAAAAATAGGGCAAAACCATGATAAAAATAATAAGTGCATGATTTTTGTTAAACACCATCCCTTTGATTTCTGAGAATTCCCCTTCCAACAACAGAAAAAGAAGTTAACTCCCAGAAAGAATACTGTCTTATAACACTGATCAGCACCACTTTGTCATGTTAAGCCTGAAGTATTTGGATCAAACTAGCATTTACCAGCAGCTAGAAAGTCTTGTCTGATTGATTTAAGGAGTTTTCAGATGTAAATCTAAAGAGTATTTTGAAACCCTCAATGTTAACATTTAATGTGACTATTTTACTTTACCAACAACAATTTTGGTCTCAACAATGGCAATGTTAAAAGCATTTCTCTAAGAAATTACGACAAGAAGGGGATAAAGCTGTACTATAGCTAAGAGAGAAGGGACTCTGGATGATATTGCAGGTCTTAAATGAGGGAAATACAAAGAGAAACATGAGACACTTCAGATTTTAGACCTTACTTGATAAATTCATTCAAATAAGTGAGTATAAAGTCTTGATGTTTGTGGCATTTTTGATATGGATGTTATATCAAGTATCAAGTTCACAATCTGATCTGAAAAAACATATTTTTTTCAGTAGATTTCTGCAAAGTTGTCAAAGAGGTGTCAAATGCTATATGGGTAAATTCTTAATGGAAAGCTATGTAGCATCTAAATAACTATTCCAGGGCGCTAATTAGAACAAATATTGAACTTCTATGACACTTCTGTTGGCTTTCAATGCTTTGATTTCAGATCAGCATATTTTTTTCCCACTTTAAGCCAGTAACTTTCATGTTTATGTGGTAAAATTCTGAGAACAGCAATGGCACTTCAGTAAATTAATTAAATGGCTTAACAAGTTTTGAGGTCACAGGTGAAAATTAATTCGGTCTTTACTATATGATTTCCTATTTTCACAAAAAATTGCCCTGTCAGAAATCTGTTAAAGGATGGATGTAATTTGGTACTCAAGAAATACATAGAAATGGACTGTCAGAGACAGTAAGTCATGCTGGGAAGTCATTCTGAGAAGACACTTCTAGTCTTTCTGTCTGATCCTGTGCAAACCTTGTTGGTAAGTACTTTCAGAAGCAGTCCATTCAGTTATGAAAACATATACTGTTGTATATTCCTAAAGAAAATTAAAGCTAAGTAAAGATATAGAGATTTCAGTATTTCTATGTAATAGAATGTCAGGTAGGATTAAAAAAGGAACCAAATAAACACCAAAACCTGACAACAAAGCTGAAAGTGACAGAAAAAATTCATAAAAGCAATCAGGTAGCAAACAGCTCTTACAAAAAGGTAATTTCTCTCATTGATTCCTTTGCAATGCCAATCTCCTCTTATTCCATTGGTTTGGCTTGGGTTTTTTCAGTAGTTTAATCATTAACCATGCTTCAGCACTTGGTGCTGTGAGCTAGAGAGTAAAACTTGCCTAATTTTCTGAGGTTTGTGATTTTTCTGCAGGCTTGAAACTCTTCAGCAGGCTTCCTAATGTACAGAAACCTTTCAAGAAACAAAATGGGTCTATTACAGAATTGTATCAAATAGCTGCTTGCAGTTTCACATGGTGTGGACATGAAAGCTTAAGCAACACCTCTGGATTGATTGAATCTTGCTTTGAAGTAAGAAGTTAATTTGAACCTGAAGCTCAAAGAAAAAGTCACAGAGTACAACACCAAGATGAATGAAAACTAGTGAGTAGGAATTATATAAAAGTTCTTCGTATCAAGCTGCAATTTATGTGTCTCTGTTTATAACTTATTTTCAATCATCTTCTCAGTAAATGATTAGTTATTTTCAATTATTGCAAAGCAATCTCAAATTCATAATTAATTTCTCTCATTCCTCAGATGTACTGAAAATATTTTAAAGGAAATTTTGCAATGATACACCACAAATAAGGGAGTACCTGGAAGTTAGAAAGTGTCCTATTCAATTATCAGATGGATGTTGTTAGAAGAAAATATAGCTATTGCTAGAGGAAAATATATTTTGCCCAGGATGAGGCTGCCATTGATCCATGTCCTCAAGTTTAACCAGCAGGAAGACTGTCACAAGCTCAAGCACAGAGAGCACACACATCACAGGATCATGGAGTATGCCGAGTCAGAAGCAACCCACAAAGATCATTGGGTCCAACTCCTTGCCCCACACAGGCCCATCCTTAAAACTTGTACACCATGTGCTCAACACACGGATGAACAGGCAGACCCTCAGAGCACTCACAGGAACCCTTCTGTGCCTCGTTGTTCCCAACAGCCAAACCCCACTGTGCTCTCACCCCTAGAGACACAGAGTGCTCTGTCTGGGACTTCCATGGGGATGGAGCTGGGAGTTCCCTGGAAAAATATTATTTGTTTCCCCCTCCTGGCACTGTCTCTCTGAGCTCTTCTGTGGGTGTCTATATGTATCATATAACCTAACATGTTGATTCAAAGATGACTCAATTAATCTCCTTTGCAGCATAATGAGTATCTCACAAATCAATGTGAAAGGTCAGTTAGGAGAGTGTATTAGGACTCAGTGTTAAATTTTCTTTGGATAAATGAACAATTATTATAAAGAGAGTCTTTGATCTAAATGGTTCCTCTAATGCAATGGGAAATTACTCATATGATGACATAAAATTCTTCAGATCTATTATGTGTTAAGTATCACTTGAAGAGATCAGAATTAAAAAAAAAACAAAAAAAGTGAATTTAGCTGTAATATTAACTTGAATTTTTCTCACAACTTTTTTTCTTCTTTTTCATGAGGCTTTATTCTGACTAACTATTGCTTATTTTTCTATACATATGTGCTTATATATATATATATTGTTGCTTTTTGATGAAATAAAGTTTAGCACTGACAAAATCCTTCATTAAAAATTATAGCTATACAAAGTCAAAAATTTTCACTAAACAGTTTTGAGATTCTCTTATATGATATTGCAATAGAAATTTCATATATTTCATTAAGGGAATCCTTCTAAAAAATTATGTGCAGCAGGGTCTCTGTTTTTACAGCTCATTAAAATTTGCTGAAGTCACTTCCTGGAGTTTTGCCTAAAGAGTTTCTTAGGAATTATACACCTAGGAATTTCTTTTTTCTTGTAACATGTACAAACTAATGCTAAACCATTAACACTGAAAGTTATTATAATGAGTAATCTTCTGTTGCATGTCACCTGCAGGTAAATAGATGTCTATCACTTTATTGTTACATTTGAAATATATTTGCACCTGTTTATATTCTCTACATGAGTATTTCAAATTCTTTATGTCTTTCTGTGAATGTGTGAGGTATTACAGCAATAGTTTGTGCCTTTACAATTCATGGAGTTTGGGGACTTCCAGTATTTTAACTAAAACATTTTCCTTGGAGAATGTACAAACTCAGAACTAAATCATTTTGCTCAGAGTTTGTAAGAATCCCTAAAGTTCAAGATCTCACTTCATTTAGACATCATCTCACTTCATTTAGACATTTACACAGCAAACATTTTAATCTATAAAAACAATAACATCTATCAGATGAGTTATTTACATAATGGTTATGTCACAAACTTTCTTATTAATGATAAATTATGTTCTTTTTCTTCTTGCAATGAAACACTGTTTGGCTTTTACTTCCAGGACATGCACCAAAGTTTGTTTCTATATGTCTGATTTATCTGTATAACGTGTAACGCCTTCTCTGTTCCATATCTTTTTTTGTCATCTATGCTTTCTCTCCTGGTTTTGGCTGGGACAGAGATAAGTTTTATTCTTGGTAGCTGGTACAGTCCTGTGTTTTGGATTTGGTATGAGAATATTGCTGATAGCAAACAATGTTTGAGCTATTGCTAAGTAGTGCTTACTAAGGAAGTCAAGGACTTTTCAGGTTCCCATGCTCTGCCAGTGATGACTCAAACTGACCAAAATGATATTGCATCCTATAATACACCATGTCCAGTCTCTAAGCTGAAGGGAGTTGGCTGGGAGCCACCCATTGCTGCACAGGGACTGTCTGTGCATTGGTCAATGGTTGGTGAGCAATTTTTTTGTGCGTAACTTAATGTTCCTGGGTTTTATTCCTCTCTCTCCCTCTTTCATGATTATCATTATTATTTTTGATGCTTTTATGATTATTACATTTTTCTTTATTTCTATTCTTAAGCTGTTCTTATCTCAAACCACAAGTTTTTACCTTTTTTCTGGTTCTCTTTCCCATCCCACAGGAGGAGGAGGGGAGTGAGTGAGCATCAGTGTGGTACTTAGTTGCTGGCTGGGCTTAAACCACAACTCTTGCAAGTCAAATAACCAAGCTAAACTATTAGCGGCAGCAGATATATTCAGTTTTGAAAGCAGGTTTTTCTGTTTCATGTACAGAAAAAACTTTTATCTACTGAAAACATCAACTCTGATAAATAAAATTGGTCTAATAAAGCTATTGCCTCTCTGTGAGAACTTAATCTGGTTTATGTCTTTAGGAGCAAACCAACAGCAATGCTACTATATCAAGAAATGCAACTTTTAGTCTTGCAGTATAAAAGTCACATATATAAACTACAGATGTCATGTGTAAGAAGCTTAAAAATTCATAGACATAAGATGATTTAGGTACATCTATGTATCACCAGTTTTTGATGATTTGCAAGTGTTGTCTACGCCTGGCTTTCCTGGCCGTCCTCGACCGAGGCGTCAGCCCCCGAATGCCCAGCGGCTCGGCGGCTTTTCCGTGCCGCTCCGGAGCCTGGCGTGGCTGGATCACGCAGAGGTGGGGCTGCCCACAGCGAGGGACAGACGAGGTGCCGATGAAATAAGGCGAAAGAGGCAAAGGGTTGCGGGAGGGGGCTCCCCCGAACTCTCCTTTATTGGGGAAAGGCGAGGAGATCCAGGAGTGAGAGTCGTGGAGGGAGAACACTGGGGAGAACACCAGGGAAATGTCCCCGTGCAGCTGGTTTTAAGGGGGGATAACAGCCAATGGGGTAAAGGGCAAGGGGAAGGTACAGTGGTCAGGGGTCCAATAAAAACATTTGAGGGGGGGGAACAACAGCTCAGAACCAATAAAACTTCAAACATAACAGAACTTTCACAAAGAAGGGGTTAGCCCAAGGCTCTGGACATGCCTTTCTTCTGGAACAAGGGGTGGATCTTAGACCCTGGTTCCATCCCTCGAGTCCTCCACTAATGAGGAGCCTCCTACAGAGGAGGTGGAGCTGGAGTGTGAGGCAGCAGCAACCAGGGTTGGACCTCCCACATGCAAGTACAATACTTTGCATCATCTACCAGTCTGTTGTAAACCTCTGACATTATATCAATTTTTCTATCTTGAAGAAAATTCCACTTAGTATAGTTTTGGGTTTGGGGAATTTTTTTAGGCCCTAAAACATTCTGTAAACTTGATTGGAATAGAACACTGCATAGAGAAGGTAGATGATCAATTTGGGTTTGGATTGACTCGTCTAAATAACAAAAAACTACAAAAAACCAATCAACATTATTAGAAGAATTTGTGTCATAAAAAAATATTTTCTGATTACTCAGTCTGCCTTTCCTAAAGCTGCTCTTACACAAGTACATCTTCAAAACTAGTCAAAATATTACCCATTTTATGAAAATCAGACACATTTGGGGAACCAGGTGCTCAATTAAAAGTCTCTCTCTTCATTAAAATAGCATTACAGCATAGTTAGCTAAGGTTGGCAGAATTCATGTGGGAGAACACAGATTTCCATGTGGAAGAAACTCTGAAATAACTCTGAAATCAGCATGTTCTAACAATCCAATTTAAAAACTTGTAAGTTGTAATCATGACATTAGACATAAGGAATCTTAGGCTAAAAAAGAACAGATTTTAAAAGTCAAACCTGAAGTATTAAAGAATTTAATTATGCTAAGTAAAACCTAAAAAGAAAGAAAGAAATTTTTTTTTTTTTTTAATCCATAGTGTGACAGAATGTAAAGCCTGTCTGCCAGAAGAGATGTTGAACCAGAAATACTGTGTAGGAGCACAGAAAAGAGAGCAGGGAAGTTACTGTCCCTTTGTTCTTAGCCCTTGTGAGGTTACATCTTGAATATTGTATTTAGTTTTGGGCACCTTGTTACAAGAAAGACATTGAGGCACTGGAGAGTGTCCAGAGAAGGGCAATGGATCTGGTGCAGGGTCTGGAGCACAAGTCTGATGAGGAGCAGCTGAGGGAGCTGGGGGTATTTAGCCTGGAGAAAAGGAGACTCAGGGGGGACTTTATTCATCTCTACAACTTTGTGAAAGGAGGTTTTAGCAAGGTGGGTGTTAAGTCTTCTCCAAGGTAGCAACTGACAGGAAACGAGGAAATGTCCTCAAGTTGCACTAGGAGAAGTTTAGATTGGATATAAGAAAAAAATTCTTCACTAAAAATGTAGTTAAGCATTGACCAGGCTGCCCAGGGAAGTGTTAGGCTCAGTATCCCTGGAGTTTAAAAGATGTAGCTGCAGTGCTTAGGGATATGGTTTAATGGTGGACTTGGCAGCGTTGGGTTAGCAGTTGAACTTGAGGATCTTATAGACTTTTTCCAAACTAAATGATTCTGTGATTCTATGAAGAGAAAATGATGCTCAATGTACATTAATAAACATGAAAATAAATCAAGAACTGCAAGAAGTTTTAATTTTTAATAAGAGTTTGATATAGTGCAGTCATGTTAATTTTCTTCCAATGATACAAGCAGGCAATGCATTCTTAGATGAAATTGAGCATTGTCTTCCTTAACTATAATAGTGTTCAATTCCTTCTGAATAATACATGGGTTTATAGTGTCTAGAGATAAAGCTAAAAATTAATCTGTGATTGTGGTTTAATCCAGCAGGCACATAAACACCACACAGATGTTTGCTCACACCCCTCCCCTTGTGGAATGGGAGAGAGAAATGGACAAAAAGTAAAATTCACGGGTTGAAATAAAGACAGTTTAATGGGATAGAAAAGGAAAAAATCATAGTAATAATAATAGAATTAGAATATTAAAAGCTACTGAAAGTTGAGGAATACATTCAGTGCCAGAAGCTCGGTGTGCAGCAGGTGTGCAAGCTGCAGGGTGAGCTCTGGGTGCCTGCAGCCTGAGATGAGGCCGTGAGCTGCTGCCAACACTTTGCACTACAAAGGGCATGAGGACTTGTGGACATGAACACTCAGAGGCAGACACAGCAGGAGCTGAGGACTCAGCTGGATGACCCCAGACTTTACCACGCACAGACTGTGAGGGCATAAAAGCTCAGGGAGTCCTTTGTTTATGGTCTATCCTCAAAGGCACCAGCTCGAGCTGTTATTCTCTTGTTGAATGATGATTAAATTATTTTAAGGATCCAGATGTCAGAGATTCTGCTCTGTAAAGCCTGGGGTCAAGCTGGTGAGAAGACAGTGTGCATGTAGTGTGTGTAGGGAGTTAAGCAGGGCACGTCTCAGCTCACTGGAGCCGCCCACTGCCAAGGGTCTTTGGCTCCGGCTCAGGTGGTGCTGCTGTGATTGCCTCAACGGCTCCTGTATGGTAAGACAGGAAAGTTTCCCTGTAAAGTTTCCTTAACAGTGATGTACAATGCAATTGATCAGCAGCTGACTGACACCCAGCCAGTTCCTGAGCAACATCCCCTGGCCAGCCTTAGCCCCAGTATATGCTGAGTAGGATGCCATATGGTATGGAATATTCCTTTGGCCAGTTAGGACCTTCTGTCTGTGTCCCCTCCCAGGTCCTTGTGCATCTCTTCTCCCTCCGGTATCACTGCTGACCAGGACAGTATAAGAGGCTGAAGAGACATTGATTTAGTGGAAGCATTGCTCAGCAACAAGTAGACATCAGTGTATTTTCAACATTATTCTCCTCCTCAATCAAAAACATAGCTCTGTTCCAGCTACTTGGAAGAAAATTTACTCTATCCCAGCTGAAACCTGGACAACAGTATATTTCATCTCTGTGAAACTGTCTGTGATCTCAACCCATGAAATTTCTCACTTTTACCCTTACAATTCTCTCCCCCATCCCACTGTGGGACAGTGGACTGGGTGGGCCTGAACTGCCTTCCAGGGTTAAATCACAGCAATTGTGTTCCCCACTCTGGTTCACGGTACTCCATGAGACATCCAGAAAACTTACAGGCTCCATGCTCTCAGCTACTCCCACCCCTCTGCACTGATTAGGGAAGGGTTTTTGAAAGGACAGCACCGCTACTACCAGCCAGGTACCAAACTTCTCGATGATATTTGCTCTCCTCCCATGCTGAATGAAGAAGGAGAGGCAGCATCTTTCAAAAATTATAAGACGTTTCAGACTTTCACATCAGAAGATCTTGTCCAGATCAGCAAACTGTGAATGACATGACTACATCTCCAAAAGTGGAGGAAAACTGTGACCAAGGGCTGGTGGCAAATTGCAATTAACGGTGGTGATTTGAATAGATGTATTTATTATTTTTGTCACCTACAAAATTAATTTTAATATCAGACTCTGTCACCTTGGCCCACAGATGACTCCAGTAGAAATGAAATAATCAGGTTAATTTATTTTTGTCTTAGTTCATGTCCTAAGTATGTATTTTAAATTACAGTCTGCTAGATGAGTCAGTTATATAAAAGTTAATTAATTTCTTACAATATCTAATCAAAATCCCCCTAGAGCAAAAATGCAAACTAACACCTAAGATCATTCCTCAAATTACAGCAAATCCAGTATGTATCAGATCAACATGTAAAATTCCCCGGAAACCTTCTGCTTCTAATCTGCACATCTTACTCTTTTTAGTTTTCTTTTTTTTAAAAAAAAAATGAGCATAAATTATACTAACAGGAATTGCTGTGCGAAGAACATATAATGCAAAATACTCGAAGGTTTTCTAGACCTGCCAGTATAATTGCTACTATTGTAACTTTATTTCCTTTTTCTTTTTCATGTCTTAAAGTGAGGTGTTACCTGAGGATATCCATGCAGGAAAACCTGTACATTCTTTCATTTTCCAAATGTCTGGAGGAAAAAAAAAAAAGTGAAAAGACATATGCTGAAAGAAATATAGTCACATATGTTTGATACTGACATTCTTTGAGGGAACTTGTACAAAAAGATTTTCAGAAACTGATGTAGTCATAGTTATTGGCTACATTAGTCTGTTAAATAGGAAATCTGTAGAGGTTTTCCTGCAGAGGCAGTTTTCATTAGTAAAATCTGTCAGAATGCAATATTTCTTAAAATACATCAAGATCATTAATAAAAACAAAAGTACATCTACAAAACACTGCCTTTGTCCTAGGAAAATCAGGAGTTCTAGGCTACTTCTTCTGAGGCTGGGTAACTCTTTTTCACCGTAATGCCATAATTTTCGTCCTCTGAATCCTGGTAGGGCTTTTGTGATTAACATATTGGGAAATGAGATCAAATCCCTAAACTGAAAAGCTGGTTCAGAACCAGTGAAAAGTGCTTGGTGTTCGAGACTGTATGTAAATAAACCCAACTGTGTTACAGACCCGGACCCCACTTGAACCACCTGTGCCCATACACAGATATGAGTCATTGTCTGAAAGAACTTTATTTAAACATTGTTATAAAACCTGGAGCTGACTAAAGAATCACAGTGATCATTATTTAGCATGCAGTCTATATCCCAAAATACTTCCTGTGTCTTGTACTTTTTAAACAGCACAACCAAATACTGGCACATTAGATAAAAACAGAAAGCAGAAGCACAGAGCAGCTTTTTTCTTCCATTCTTCATCACATATCTGTAGTATCTTGACACTTCAGAACTGGTATGTTCAAAAATATTTTGCCTACAAAGGAAAATAAACTGTGAGATTTCTAAAAAGCTCTCAGTGGGGGACATTTCAAGCTTCTTTTTCTTCTTATTTGGAATAAAAATAAATTTGTCAATCACAAAATTTCCTAAGAAATTCATTTTATCACAAATATTTTTGATTTAGGGAGGGGGAAAATAAGAACATTACTGGTAGAAACACATAAATATTGTAAAGATGAGAAAAGAAACTTCGTTCCCAATGTAATGCATACTTAAAAGTTGGCCTGCCACAGAGAAGATATAATGAAAAACAAGTTGTTTCTTTCACGTTTGTTTGGGTTTTTTCACTCACTGAATATAACCAAAGTAAATTTTCCTTCGTGCATCCATGAATTTACACACAAATACTTTTCTCTCTTTTTTCTTTTGGCTGCTCCCCCTATTTATTTATTTTTTTTTTTTTCAATTCTCAAACTCCTTATCCTCAACAAGAACTGATAATATATTTTTATATTATTAGGTGTATACATATACATATATATATGTATTTGTGTGTATGTATATATTCACATACAATTACAGAATTTTAAAAGCCTTTATTAGTCTGGCAGATTTAAAGCCTTATCAGTAAGCTAAAAATCCCTAAAATAGTTTTATAGAAACATAAACACTAACATTTATTTGTATTTTACTTACCTAAAAGTTATTTTACATTCTTTGCTGGAGAAGCAGAATCATAAACCAGAAGAATAATATTTTTCATAATTTCAGTCTGTACCCAAAACAGTCTTACTCCCAATTTTAAGATATCAAGTGTTTTCAAGATCACAATGTAATTACTCATCTGGATGAGTGAGAAGCACCTGGAGTACATTCCTGGTGCTTAAGATTTCACACCAGATGAAATAGATGAAGTTTATCTCTAAGTATTAACTGAAAAAACACAATCAAATTTGACGTGGTTACATTGATTCATATGACAGAACAATTATGCTATTTATAAATCAGAATCTATAATCAGAATTTATAAAAATTTGTTATAATACTTAATACATTTATTACATGTATTAATTTATAGAACTGAAGAAATATTTATAGCATATGTAACATGGAGGTGTAACTACCTGATGTAGTTCACTGATATCAAAAAAGTAAGAAAGTAGAGTAAGGTTTTATGTTGCATTTTACTGGATTTGGTGTCTAATTACAAAAGGGACAAACCCAAAAAAGACTGCCTACAATCAAGAAAATCTGATTAAATTGTGGTGTTGATTCTGTATGCAGTAAGATTAGTATGTATTTTGGGTATCCTTATAGGATTTTGCTAAGCCATGTCTAGACTGGAACACTGATCTGGCTGTTCGGTCTGCCTCATGGTCAGATCTTGATATGTTTGAAAGAAAACCCAAGGCAACACATCCCATCAAACACAATATACGGAGTAAACCGTACTCATGTAAAACCTTGTAATTAGCCCACCTATGCCACTTCAGCATTTTTGATATTTTTGATGTACCTGACTGGCTTGATTTGTGTAGAATTTGTGACCCAACTGGAAACATATTGTCAAAGCTCCTGCAACATCAATACCAACACTGACCGCAAGATTTGCACCTGGACTTCCCAAAGAATGTTAGTTGGGAAGAGAAATTATGTGTAACCATTACGAAGGTAGCAGGACAAAATAGAGCAAGAAGCAACATCACTGCAGAATTTTTATGAAAGCAAAAAAATAAAAGCAGGGTTACATTTCAAAATGTTGAATTTTTTATTCAGTATAACTTACACCTAAACACTACAGAGAATATCACATACATTAGCCTATCACCTTGGATATGCATCACTGTATATCTGGTACATTTATTTGCAAGATCGTTCAGATGTTTTATGTTTTATGTTTATTAGCAGCCATCAAGCCAGATCAGTCTCCCACACTAAAAGCCCTGTCTTCTCTCAGGGATGTCTACTGGAGAGAAATTTAACACTAGAGGGTTCTCTTTCTGGAGCTAATTTAAAATACTCTAAAACCTCAGAAAGCATTTCTGTTCAGACAATATCAAGGTGGAACTAAAGAAGCATGCTCAAAGAAAAATTCAGTTAAGAAGCAAACAATTGCTTTTGTCCTAAAAGGTGCAAAGAGGGAAAAAAGAACAGGAGCCTACATAACTCTGTGTTCACAAGATGGAGAGCTTAATTACCAAGCAGCTTTAAAAATTACCTTTGAATAATAGTAAGTAAAGTAAAAGCAACAAAATCTCACATACAGGAAGATACAGTTCTAAATTGCTAATATAAATATAACAATGAAATAGATATATTTTAAAGTGTCTGATGTGGCCTTTTCTGACTACTGTTACCCTTAGCAGGTGCTTCTTTTTCTACATAGCTGCTCAGGAGCTACATATTTAGTGAGCCTGCTGCTGTGGATGCCATTCTGCGCCTGCCTAATGCGGGAAAGCAGTGTCATACATTGGCTCTTTTCCTGGTGCCAGTGATAACAATGTTAGCCAGTGAAACAGACTGTGGCATAATTTTCCTGATGTTCAGAGAGGCAGGCTAATGAAAATACCCTGAAAATATGCCAGATCTCTTGTTTTTTCTGTTGAAGCAGTAACTGTTTTACAAAATTCTTAGTATTAAGATTTTTCTTCATTACCTTAGTTGACTGTGAGGAAAATAACCACCCATTCAAGCCCACTGTCATATGATTCATGCCCTAGAGAGTTCATGACAAGTGACCCTTGGTAAGCTACCTCCAGTTGCATTCCAGATATTCTTTGTAATCATCATCTCTTCCTTTTTAGCATTTTTGGTATGCTGCAAGATACTAAAGATACTGTACCTCAGTTAGTGTAGGTATAAAATCTCTTAGGAGACTGGAGGGGGAGAGGCGAGAGGTAATAGGGCAATGGACAAAGAGACAAATCAGAGTTGGTCACTCCCATTTGGAGGAGGAAGGTCTGTAACCACCTTACTCTTTCTTTTTTGTGCTTGTTTTTAACTAGAAGCCAAATTGGAGTTTATTGAGGTCAAAGTTGCTTGCTATCTCGATTTCTCCTCATGGAAAAGAAAAGAGGACACCCAGCTGTGCTTGCAATGGCTGAGTTTTTCTAGAGAAATTACTGTGAACCAGCTGCTACTTAAAAATTTGTATTCTCATAGGCTGGAGGAATGTGAGACTCAGAAAACCATATTTGTTAGTCTTGAAGAGACTGCAGACTCCTCATTCATTCCAGCTATATTAGCTGAAATTTTGTGCCATGAGAGTTGCTGCCTCAGTAGAGAAAGAAGATCAAAAGTTCTAACATCAGGCTGGCTTTTCCTTTCATGAGAAACATCCTAGAGATATTCCACTTGCCATTTTAAGAATTCCATAGCCTGTCCTCTCTGCCAAGTTAGTCACCATTTCCCCTCTATAATAAAACTGCCATGACACATATTTCACATCAGTGTTGTGATTCTGATTCATTTTAGGAAGACACAGAATGCAAATGCTCTTGTTACCATAAATTGTCACCTCTGTTGCCTTCTAGATATTCTATGCATCAACATCTGTTCTATTGTCACACATTTCATTTGCAGTGGTGTCCTGTGTATTCCTTCCTCCTTTAGTGACTACTTCTATTTACTTGCGTTTTATGTGCGTTCATTTGAGAGCTGTAGGCTGTTCTTTTCCTTTTCACAGGAACAAAAGCTGTAGCATACCCCATGAGTCAGCACAAAAGAGGCTTAACTAGGCTGCTGTTTGCTGAGATTTTTCATGGTGTTCCACAGTGAATCATCCGTATATTCATTAAAATACTTTTCTTCTGTTTTACAGAGAAATTCATTTCAAAGAACAGTATTTTCTTTTAACTTTCCAGCATGTAAAGTCCTCTAATGCGTCATCTTTCTTTTAATGGTCTTGTCTAGACAATATGGTCTAATTAAGAGTGCAAAATAAACCAAACTTCCCTAATACAATTTTTCCAAGGACTGATGTCTGATAGCTTATACCAATTCCAATAATTTTTTTTTAACTTCAAAATTAACCTGTAATTCCCTAAAAGTCATATTAAGTTTTTTTGCAATAATTGCACATACAGCAATTCTCTGTTTTAATGTGGCATAAATTAATGTCCTCTTTAATTTGAAATATAGCATGACATTATTTATTTAAGTATCAGTAAAGTTCAAACTAATCCAATAAGATAGACCCTTTGTTCTAGCAAAAAATTATTGGCTGCTATTTTAACCACATCAAAACATTGACATGTCATTTATAACTAATATTGTTAATATCAAAGATGAAAAAGAGGACGATTTGTGGTTAAAAAAAAGCAATTCAAGAAAAATGCTTGGTTATGCAATAAAGGATTATCTCCCTACACAGAGGAGTGTAGTGGTACAGGGTAGGCAAGGGAAGTCAAATGACGTAGCTGGAGAGAAACACTGCCCTGGCCCAGATGTCAGCTAAGATGAACTTGTGTGTCTGTGCCTGAGGCAACTGCGGAAGAGCAAAGATCCAGAACCAGTGCATGGATGGACTGTGTGTGAGATCCCAGCTCTGGAGAGATCCAAAGTGTGTGTGTTTGTGTCTGATCATGCGCTTGTGCGTGTGTACAAGAGGGTCTGTAGCAGAAATTGGAGTTGGGCAGCAGCACAGGGGCACAGTGCACATTCCAGCAGCTGGGGACACTGGGATGCAGGAGCAACCACTGGGCAGACCAAGTGTCTGAACTAGAGGGATCCACGTTGCACAATCTATAGATATATATGCACATTTTCCACTAGCTGGCCTTTATCCTGATGAGTCATACAGGGATTGTTTGTGCTGTGCTCGTATGAACTATCTGTGTTTTGTCTGAGATTGGTGTGACCAGCTGTGTATTTTTGTAGGTCTGTGTTGTATATGCCTATTTCTTCACATGCCTGCTGGGCATTCATGCTCAGCCCTCTTCCTTGTTTGATATGGGCATGTGGAGTTGAAGCAGTCTTTTTCTTCCTTCAGAGGGCTCCTGATTCGAGAAATTCTTAATATAAAAATGTAGAAATTAAGATCTCAAATAATATTTCACTACAAATTAAGTCTAAAGGTTTCATTTGTATATGTGCTTTATTTTTGGTGTTCTCAAAATGTTTTGTTTCAAATTCTAAACTTTTAAATTTGTTTTTCTACTATTGAAGTTTGAAATTGTAATTAATATAATTACTTTATTAGTTTGTTTTATAAATTCAGAGATGTTTATTTTGAAGGAATCAAAATAGAGCTGCCAGAACAGTATATGCAGAATACATAGCAGAAAACTCTTCCAGGGTAAGATGTAAAGCCTTCTGGGCTGTAATATTTCACCAGCTGCAAAAAGAAATGACTCAGTGGCTCTCAAAAAATGCTCCTAAATTTTAATTTTTCTATTGGATGCCTTTTTGTTTTGTTTCTACAAAAATGAGAAAAATATCAGAGTGTAAGAATATTCCATGCAATATTTTTTGAACACTTTTATGCACAAGACTTTTGAAAATGTAGAATAAACATGTTTATTTTGCGAAATGAAAATGGCTGGGGAATCTTGTTTGAGTGATGAACTCCTATCTTATGATTTGCTTCCTGCTCACTCCCTGCCTCTGCCTTGGGCTGTTCCAACAATCATCTGTCCAAGATAATGGCCAAATGTGCTTCAGGGGCTATTTCACTGTAGGGATCACTTCTGAGAGATGTTATAAATAAGGCTGTACCAAATGTGATTCTTTGCCTGTCCCAGGCACCCTTACATTTTCAAACAATCTTTTATATACTCAAGCCACACTCCAGTCTTGCAGGAGGTAACCTTGGTTTTCTAGTATGAAAATTACCACTCTCATATTTTGGAAAACAATCCCTCACTCTTCTAGATACTTTGAAATGAGATAATAAACATCCATACTCAAGAAACATTATTTATGTCTTAGGTTTAGAGAGGCATTATATCGTAGACAGGCAGGATTAAAGCACAAGTGTGAGCAAAGCACTGTCCTATGGTTTAAGCTGATTTCAGCATAAATGAGCTCCTCTGCTCTTGTTTGGGACTCATGGACAATTTCCTGGAACAAATACATTTAACAATAGCAATGTAACTGTCCATGCTTATAAGGCTTCCACAAGATTTATCTTCCATGATGTCATGATGGTACAGAGAGATATGGGACAGAGAGAAAACCTGACACATTTTGCATGGGAAGTCTTGCTCTACTGCAGTTCACTATGCAAGATTAACCTTACTGAGTTGCAACAATAACGTGCAGAATCTATCTTCACTGGAAAAAAACACCCCCAAGTAAATAAAAACGGATGCTGGAGGTACAGCTTCAGCATTTATTTTAAAAAAATCTTTGTCCAAAGCTTGTTAAATAAGGTGTTAAATACATGACTTTCCCCATAAAGATAATGAATACATCTTACAGATTTAGGTGTGCAGCCAAATATATTTTCCATGTTGGTTAGATACTGTGGCATTCACTGAGGCTATATGAATTACCTAGCATTATCTCATACTCTTTTAACAGTAATGAACCCTA
This sequence comes from Dasyornis broadbenti, assembly GCA_013397935.1. Classification (NCBI taxonomy): domain Eukaryota; kingdom Metazoa; phylum Chordata; class Aves; order Passeriformes; family Dasyornithidae; genus Dasyornis; species Dasyornis broadbenti. Next base: position 667,772 of record VZRN01004310.1, read on the forward strand.
CATAGTTGTTCCCAGACTGATTTTGCTTATGACTATTTTTTCTTAATGAACTTTCATATTTGAATCTAACCAAAAACCTACTGAGTAGAATAATTTAATTTCTGCTGATTTAAGATGAATATTAAAGTTCAGACAGGTATGCAATCAGGGGTTGATGAACTCATCTTTACTTAGGATGTTCCCCTCAGTCTGAAGCCTTCTTTCATCTTCTATTCCCCTGTCTGGACCAAAATTTTAAATTGTACTATTAAGAAAGGTGCTCTTTGTTAAAATGTAGGTATTTTCCACTATGTTTGATTTTTTTTTTTTCTTTTTCAATTATGCTTACCATTTGGAAAATAGCCAAAAAAATTATACTCAGAGTAGGCTGATTAGAAATGGGGTTTTGCACTCATTATCCCAGATGGAGTCAAGCCTAAAATAGATTATATTTTACGGTATTACCCAATATCTCACTATTGCTTACACCCAAATAACAAAATTTAAAAGAAATATACAGAAATTTAAGAAGGCATATTTTATCCCAAACAGTCTAGTTTTCACTGTAAATCAAAAGGTATTATTCTTAGTTTCCTTTTTATTTCTTTTTTTTTTTTTTTTTGGGTGTTGCAATTATAGAAGATATTTGAAAAGTTATGGATGTTAAATACACCTCACATATATTTTAACACTTTAAATTTTGATTTCTATCTCCCTACTGTGACCGAATATTGGATTTAAGAATCAACCCACACCAAGGTCAACCCAGAACACAGATACTGTGAAGAAAATTACCTCAGTCAAAGCCAATACAGGTAGAGTTTGATCAATGAAGACTCTACAGGTAGATTTTGATTGATGAAGACTCTTATCATGGGAGGCTTAAATAAATGGGGGATATGAGACTTAAGGCAGTTTTGCCCTCTCGGTATTTCCCTACAGGCCAGAGCTGATACTCTTTGTTTCAATCCTGGTTATATTTTCTGAAGCATGTAGTTGTTACCATGTTTAGTTTAGGGAAGTTAGGCACAAACACCTTTCCGGGATTGTCCTTCTGAGCTGATATTGATAAGTGTTGGTATGGTTTGGTATGATATGTAGCTGTCTACCTATCTACGTACCTATGTACATACCTACCTACCTACCTACCAACCAAAGAATATCTAATGAAAATTGTGCAGATAATGTATTTCCTTTATTTTATGGTTGAATAAAAAGTCATTAGTTAAAGGTTTGGAACATTCTAAAATATATTTTCCTGAGATGATGAAAATTATCTGAGAATATTTTGGGTTCTTCAAAGTATTTCACTCAATCTGAAATGTAATAGTTAATTTATTTACAGATCATAAGTATCTTTTTTTTTCAAGATTCTTAGAAACTGGGAAGCTCAGGATGCAAAGCTTTTAACAATCATTTGATGAGACCATTTCAGTATTTCCTCTTTACATATTTGCCCATTTTCAGTGCTGAATTTGATCCAAACATGGATAGTTTCAGTTACCCTAACCTGCATTTAGAGGAAAATATGCTGTTAATTTTTTGTAATCCCTATCAATATAGATTATCCCATCAACAGAGATCAAATCAATAAAAAAAACAAGAATCAGGTATCTTCATATAATCTTCAAAACATAAGAGCATTGAGGTTATTTATACCAAGGACTAAGAGAACTTAAAAAAATCTTGAAAAAAAATATTTAAGCCAGAATTATTTTTATTTAACTTTCAGAGATAAATGGATAAACTGTGTAATATTTTCTCAATCTCTCTAATATTGTTTTTTTAATCTCATTCCATGAATGTCTGTCAAAATATGTGAGGTATTTTAGACTGCAGTTATACAAATGCAATTGTGATTGACTAATTAAACATAAAACTATAATTATTATCGTCTTAACATCTAATTGCATTTTAACATGGAACCTGGGTACATAGCTCAACAGACCTGATTATTTAAAAGAAGTGTAGAATGAATGGAGAGATCTTTATATGAAAATGCACAAAGAGGTTTTTAGAAGGTTATGATGACTTTCATATGCCTAAAGTGTCCATTTTTGGTGAAAACCTTTGGTGGATAAAGCTGACTACTGATATTATTTGTAAGGTCTTTTCGGTATAAATCACATATGAAGTAACATATAGAACCTCTGGTGTATGTAGTCCTACCAAAAAGTCACAAAGTAAGTAAGACTTTGGAAGACTTTGATTATCTCTTCCAGGCCTTGGCTAGTTCAAAATGGGATTTCTTTCCTTACTTAAAGGGATCCAGAAAATTTAATGAGCAATACCCCAGATGGGAATCTCCCCTTCCTTTTTTTTCTGTGAAAATAAAACACATTTGTGCCTGCCATTTCTCTCCTGACAAGTAGTCAGTAGTAGTCCCATGTAGTCAAGAAGGCAGAATGTCTTGACAGATTTTTCAATAGTTCCTTGAAAAGATATTTAAATCTCTACACTCTTATATTCATAAAAGATATTTAAATCTCTACCATCCTATATTCATATCTTCCTTACCCAAATCCGTCTTCTGTCTTTTGCCTTTCTGTCATGACATCAGTACTGATAAGTTTCTTCCTAAATTTTGGTATTACAGAATCACTGAATGGGCGAGGTTGGAAGGGACTACAGTGGGTCATCTGGTCCAACCTCCCTGCTCAAGCAGGGTCATTGTAGAGCACATTGCACAGGATTCTGTTCAGACAGTTCTTAAGTATTTCTAGTGAGGGACACTCCATAACCTCTCTGAGCAATCTGTTCTAGTATGCAGTGACCCGCAAAGTGAAGTTCTTCCTCAGATTCATGTGGAACTTGCTGTGTGTAAGTTTCTGCCCATTGCCTCTTGCTCTATTGCTCGGCACCACTGAGCAGAGCCTGGCTCCATTCTCTTGATATTACAGAAGACATTGATGAGATCCCTTCTGAGTCATCTTTGTTGAGGCTAAACAGGCCCAGATCCCTCAGCTGGAGACCTTAATCATCTTCGTAGCCCTCCACTGGACGTGCTCCAGGATGTCCATGTCTCTCTGGTACAGAGACACCCAGAAGTGGACACAGTACTTCAGATGTGGCCTCTCTAAGGCTGAGTAGAGGGGCAGAATCACCTCCCTTGACCTGCTGGCAATGTTCTTCCTACTGCACCCCAGGATATTATTGTGCTTCTTGGCCACAAGAGCTCTGCTGGCTCACGGACATCTTGTTACTCACCAGGACCCCGAGATCCTTCTCTGGAGAGCTGCTTTCCAGCAGGACAGGTCCCAGGCTGTGTTGGTGCATGGGGTTATTCTTCCCCAGGTACAGGACCCTGCATTTTCCTTTGTGGAATTTCAGACAGTTCTCTATTTATCTCTTCAACTTCATGAGGCCCTTCTGATGGGCTGCAGAGCACTCTGGGGTATCAGCCACTCCTCCCAGCTTTGTGTCATTAGTGAACTTGCAGAGGAGGCATCAGTCTCTTCATCCAAGTAATTGACGAATAAATTAAAAAATAATGGGCCCAGTATTTAACCTTGGGTGACACCAGTAGTGACCAGCCTCCAACTAGACCCTGTGCCAGTGATTACAGCCCACTGGGTTCTGCTGTTCAGCCGATTTTCAGTCCATCTCACTGTCCACTCATCCAGTTCACATTTCGTGAGTTTGCCTATGAGGAAGTTGTGAGAGATTGCTGAAGCGTTGCTGAAGTTGAGACAGACAATACCCACTGCTCTCCTCGCATCCATCCAGGTAGTTGTTTCATTATAGAAGGCAGTCAAGTTGGTCAAGAATTATATACTTTTAGTGAACCCATGCTGACTACTCCTGATCACCTTCTTGGCATCCTGTGTGTAGAGATGGCCTCCAAAATGAGACCCTCAACACTTTTCCAGGGATAGAGGTGAGGCTGACTGGCTGGTATTTCCCTGTGTCCTTGTTCTTGCCTCTTTTTGAAGACCGTGGTGACATTTGCCTTCTTCCTGTCCTCATGCATCTCTCCTGCTTGCATTCTAGCATGCATGGATGAAACAAAATTTCTGTCCTACCACCCACAGGGTTTTTTTGCTGCCTACTGACAAATGGATATTTTCTGCATTTTTTTCAGTTTCATATATTGGAATTTCCATCAGCCATTCATTCCTCTATTTTTAGATATACACACACAGACACATATATATGTATTTATATATGTATAAGTACACACATATGAGACACTCCTTTGGCAGTCTTCAAAACATATCTTTTATAATTTATCATTTTCTGGAAAAAAACACCAAACACCAAACCTTAATTCTCTTGATAAAGATGGCAAACTTTGAAAATTAATATGGAGGTGATTGTCAATAGAGAGAAATGTATGGAAATGAGATTTTTTCTGTGTGGCTTTTTTTTTTTATGCTGTTTGTGTGACACCTGTTATTTTCCTTCAGAAGATCTTTCCTTCAGAAGAACTTCAGAAATAATTTAATCACAGTGCAAGAGGCAATTGTGAACATAGTTGGCTGGTGACATATGGTGATATAGGATGTTTTTAGATGAGAAAGTCAGGAATTTGATGTTCATAAATAAAAATATTACATACAGAAAGTAAATCCATAGAGTAGATATTGATGAAAAATTAAGGAGCAGAATACATCTGGAAGGATAATTTGAGGGGGAAAAAAGAGAGATTCAAAATAATGGAACAATAATAGAAATAGAATAACCAATAAAATTTTCTGAGTTGACAAACTAGAGAAAAACTTTGGAGAAGTCAGAGAAAATAAGATGAAAAAGAGACATTAGAAGAAAAACAAAATTAGACCAATTTGTAAAGAGCCTAATCACTTGTAAGATTATCTATCTCTGGTGCTTTGCTCCTACTCACCCTTATTTTGAGCTCTCATCAGCCGGTTTGATGCACCCTACTGTTTTTCTACCCTTATGTTAGAAACACTGCCTGATAATTCAATAACATAAAATTAACTGCTGTGTTTTTCTCATACTGTGATAAGGGTGGACAAAATACTTTCTTGCTTGAGTAGTTCTGAACGTTTTCCAATCATAAAATACTTAAAACTTCCTGAGATTAACTGCATGATCAATGTTAATGAAAAGTTAATTACAAGTCAGAAATCATGACCCAAGTTTTATGCAGTAGAAACGGCTGAAAAAAACGAGGCACCAAATATTTGTATAAATGTTAATGATGTGTTTTGTTAAATAAAGTATGATGATAACTTTAATGAAATAAAAAAATCTGGAAATGTCTAAGAAGGAGTGTGCTGGTTTTGTCTGGGGGAGAGTTAATTTTCTTCATGGTAGCTGGTGCAGGGCTGTGTTTTTGATTAGTGCTGAAAACAGCATCGACAATATGGAGATATTTTTGTTATGGTTGAGCAGTGCTTACAGAGTCCAGTTCTTTCGTGCTTCTCACACCACCCTGCTGCTGTGTAGGCGGGGGGGCACCCTGGCTGACCCGAGAGACATTCAATACCCTATGGCATCACGCTCAACCTGGGAAACTGGTGGAAGAAAGAGGAAGGCGGGGGGCAGGGGGGATGTTTGGAGTGACAGTGTTTTGTCTTCCCAAGTCACAGTTATGCATAGTGGAGCCCTGCTTTCCTGGAGAGCGCTGAATACCTACCTGCTCATGGGAAGTGGTGGATTAATTCCTTATTTTGTTCTGCTTGTGCATACAACTTTTGCTTTACATATTAAGCTGTCTTTATCTGAACAGATGTGGTGTTTTTTTTTTTACTTTTACCCTTGTGATTCTCTCCCCTATTCCACCTGGGAGAATGTGCTGTCTGGGGCTTTGTTATGCTTGTTTTCCACCTGATATTGAACCATGGCAAGGGGGTATGGGCATTGAAATGTTAATGGGTATTTTGTAACCTTAACAATTAAATCTGCAAATTTCTTCAACAACCCCTGTCCCATATCAAATATACTGGATAGCTCTTCAGGGGTGTCAATAAAAAAATCAAAAAACTTCTATATTAAATGATTGCAGATGGTGATCTGGGACAGTATCCTGTTACTGCTGTGCAATAGCCAGAGTCCCAAAACCCATGGCAGTAACTACTCACTGACTTTTGGTAGGATCTTTCCCAAGGAAGGACTCTCCAGAATAGTTTTGATATGGTATGTTCTTCTTCTTATATTAATATTGATAAACCTTTCACTGCACAAAATGAGTAAAATTTCAGGAAGAAAAAGTAAGTTGTAGGGGGATTTTGGTATCTTCTGTTCCCATATGGAAGTTAATGAACTGCACAGGACTGACTTTCAAAACACTACATCACTCTAGAGACATCACCATTCAGAGCTTGTTGAGAGCAGGACAGCTGGTAAGAAGTGACCAGTCAGTGAAGAACCAACATGAAGGATATTCTATGAAATGGAAATCTGACCAAGCCCAAATAGGTTTATCCCAGATATAGCCACAAGACTTCATTGGATAGCATTTTTTCATACAACCTGACCAAGAACTTCAAACTTGATCAAGGATTTCAGCTTCCAGCAGGACTGAAGAATCCTGTTGTTGAAGTTCACCTATTCCATAAAAGAGTTCTACATCTACATGTAATCCCAGACATGGTGTAGGATGGCACTGTGCAGCTCCCTGGAAGACTGAGCACTTGCAAATATTCAGCATAGTCCAAAATGACTGGATATCAGTTGACAGGTTCTTGAACTTGAAACCTTCCTAAACTTAGGGAAGAAGGCTTTGTGATGTTTCTGCAACCAGGTAGCTCCTCCTTACAGCTGGAACATTCTTTCCCACTCACTAGCCTCTCCACCCCTGTGCACCTTTTTGGTGTGCAACCTGCTGAAGTTTCTTTCAGTTGTGGTCTATCCATCATAGGCAGTCATGCACTGCTTGTCAGGGTTCATCACGGAGAAGCAAGAAAGAACATTTTCACTCAGATCACGGTGCTTTCCACCACTGTTTGCCTTTCCTTGACACCTAAAACCTGCCTGAAAACTCCAGCCTTAACATTACTGCTGTAAAAAGCTAACTGACAGCAATGCTGAGTGGTTGAAATTCCCAGAAGAAAGTCACAGTCTTCCTGAGACAGATGACAATTTAATAAAATCATAGAAAGATGAATGAGTAAATGAGTGTCTGGGTGAGCAGGACTGTGCATGCTTCCAGTGTCTTAGGCTAGACACTCTCCATGTACAATGGAAGGATGACTAACAAGACTAACAATTGCAGTTGGATTATTGATTTATGTAATAAAAGGCAGAGCTTTATTTGCTGTGTGACAAGGACGGGAGCAGAGATTGAAAGTTTGTGTGCTTTACTGCTTTCCTGGGCTAGGCACGTTCATGGGGAAAGCAAGGGACTGCTTTTGTAAGGGCATCACTCATATGGACAGAAGGAAAGATGCCCTCTAGTCCTCCAGATGGGTCTAGGGCCATATCTTCACTGAAATTATGAATTTGAGCACTGTAATTTATAAACCACATATATAGAGAGACTTTTTTTTTTAATCAATACATGTTTGAAGAACCAGAATCTTAAACTAAGCATTTTACTCTGCTTAGCCAGACACTGGTGCTTCAGAGTGTATTGAATAATGGACTTTATAGGTTTGACAGAAAATAAAAAACATTAAAAAAAATTAAATTAAATTAAATTAATCTAATTTCCTGTTAAATAACTTGTCCCTTTTTTTCTGCTCCAGTTCATATTAGTCACTGCTTGTTTAGATATATACTAAAGATAAATAAAAAGGGTTTACAAAACCATTCACTTGGATTTTTTTATTTGATGAATTTATTAATGTATGTCACCAAGATGTTTTACAATCAATTTAGAACTTTTGTTAAATCATTTTCTTTAGAAAAAACACAGAAAAGTTATGTTAAAAAGACATATTTATAACTGAATTTGATTATACCAAAATCTGTATGATATAATGTGCTAATTTGGTGAGAGAAAGGCAGAACAGACAGTACAGTTGCTCAAGGGAAAGATCATTTATTCTTCCAACATTTCTATTAATAGAATATTTGTTGTGCTTAAATAAGGAACAGAACCACTTTCAATTTCAAACTTTTCAATCAGAATGAGGACTGAAATTTGCAAGCCAAGTTTATTTCTTTAATTGTTTCTCACAGAGCAAACTTCTCACAGTATGCAGGTGTAGTACAGAGAGACTGTCACTAGTTTAAATTGAATTTGTGATATTCTGAGAACGCCACGAATTTGTTCTGGAGTAGACTTATTCTACTCAATTCCTCACTGAGAATATGAATTTAGACGAGTAATTTACAAATGACCACTTCAAGAATGAATATATATGAACAGAGTGGAAGAAATCCTCTGGTATTGACTATAATTTTTTCTGATATTGACTTTACTGTCTGTTTGAATAAAAAAGTTCAAATTCTCTTGTAATGATCTGACAGGTCAGTTTTTCAACCTGACAGGTTTGTTACAAATCTTAAACCACGTTGTTAATTAAGAAAGAAAAAGAAAGAAGATTTTATTGTTTCTGTTTTTCTCTTCTCATTAAAATGTTTTTTTTACCTACTCTGTATTCTTCCACTTTTAGTGAGGGCCAATGGATATATGGTAACATATATATTTATATATGTATATGTATATATATATATACACTTTTAAAATAGATTGATCATGATTAGAAAACCAATATTTTACATTTGAAAATGTATTTTTTTATATGAGAAGTGCATTTTTGAAAGCCATAGATACATACATATACAAATATATCTAACCAAATAGTTAAAATATATTTTTAACTAAAAATTGATTTTTCAGTTTGTTTTCTGTCTTCCATAACCTTTATTTTTGTTTTTATCCTGTCATTTACACAGATAATGAAAGGAGTGCAAAAGAATAAAGGAAAAAAAGAGCATAAACAAAGGGAACTGTAATGAAAAATTGCACATGCTAAGGAAAATTAGGAGAAAGATAAATCTGCCGCAGGCTATAAGTTTAAAAAAAAGGAATGAAAAAAAAAAGAGCAATGTATTCCTAGATTTACAATTTGAATCCTACAAGAAGAAAGCAAATCCATTGGTTTAACTGAACAGTTCTACAACTCTTTTGTAATGTGACACTTAACGGAAATCAGAATCAGTTTTCTAACTACAGTACTGTAAAACAAAGGTGGAAAACATAATTCCACTGCTCATGAATTACACGGACTGCCAGGAAACCTTTTTCTTTAATGCCACTGTGGGAGGTTATGCTTTTTGTAATTAGAAGAGTACAACATTTATGTGGCATTTTCTTCAGTCAATGATATGGTCTCCAGTAATGTATGCTGTACTTAATTATAAAAGACTGAATAAAACTCTCAAGATTTTCAGACATCACCAGATTTTAGGTAACATGACTTTAATGGCAGCAGATTCAAAACAGCTTAGACACTTTCAATGAAAAGAGAAAATTATCTGTCTATTCTGAAATATTCCAAGACACCTGTGTTTGCTTATCTCATTTTGTTTCTAACAGACGCAGACAGACAGGTAAGTAGCATGTCACAATGCTGATCAGTGACAGGGTTCTCATTCACTTTGGAATTGATCCGTTTACTATGGCTCTGTGGTGCCAATATTGAGACAGGGGTAGTGCTTTTCCAGAAAGAGCACATGCAGACTCTCACTGAGCCTTACTAAAATGATCTAAGAGCAAGCGCTTACAATTTTCTTAAACAGCTGCTTGGAAATTTCCATTGGATGGTTACTGTTTTGTGACTGTGGTGAGCTGACCACAACTGGCAGATTATCCCTGACCCAGTTGCTCCCTTCACTCCGCCCCAGTGGGATGGAAGACAGAACTGGAAGGGCAAAACTGAAAAAGTGCAAAGGTTGAGACAGAGACAGTTTAATAGATGAAGGGGCAAAAAAAGCCCAGCACACCAACCCATAAAAAATCCCATGCGATGCTAATACAAATGCTCACCACCTCCCCTCCGAGGGGATTGATATCCAGTCAGGTCCTGAACAATGACTGTGTTGAAAAAACTCCCTCCTTACAGCTCTTACTTCTGAGAATGATGCCAAATGGCATGGAATATCCTTTTGGTCAGTTGGGATTAGCTGTTCCATCTCTGTTCCCCTCCAGTCTTTTCTCACCCCAAGCCTGCTTATTGGTGGGACAGACTGGGAAACAATAAAGGCCTTGATGCTGCATAAGCATTGCTCAGCAATAGCTAAAACATTGTGTTATCAACACTCTTTTGATGACAAATCTAAAACACAGCCCTGTAAGAGCTACTAAGCAGAAAATTAAATCCTGACCGACCCAGTGCAGTCATAAAATCCATAACCACAAAATAGAATACCTGAGGCCAAGGGTCAATGGTTGCACTTCTAACAAGAAGCTGACAATCAGCTAATTTGAAGCTGATCTAGTCAATATTGTCCTCTAAAAAGGAACTTTCTCTTTGTCAAGTACACTCTTCAGGGGACTAAGGCAACTACATTCTGACAACTTGCTCAGTGGAGAATGTCTAATGAAGAAGTGTAACTTAAGAAATTATGCACATTAAAAATCATTAAACCAATGTTATGAAAATAACTCAGCAAAATAATGGACATGTGTATTTTGTAAAAAGAAATTAAATCCAGCTTCTTTTAGGAACATTTTTTTTATTTTAATGAATTTTCTTTTTTGCTATTAGTGAAAACATTTTTTTTCCCCCAAGTATTTAAGCACAAGCATTTAAAAAATAAAAGTAAATATGTATTAAAAAAAAAATAAGGTTTGAATATTGCATAACCTTTTTTTTACATCTTATGCCTTATAAATCAATCACACAAAACAACTTAACATAGGAAATGACATGCTGATAATAAAGGAAAAAAATAAGTAGTCTGACTGCTGATGGAGAAAGAACATCCCCAAATTGGAAATGTCTCCTTACCCACAGATTCTTTTGTTATAAATTTCTGATGTTTATTTGGGTCACATGTTTAATACATGAAGTCTATGCTGTATTAGCTTTCTAATATACAAGTAGCTTTCTCACAGATATCTTGACATAAAATGGTAAAGTAGAACTCATCTAAAAAATCCCAACAATAACATCCCTCTGTGTAATTTGAAACTGGGTTCTTTAGCACTATGTGCCACATAATGGCACATAGAATCATAGCTACACTAAAGTTGGAAAAGACCTGTCAGTCCTCTAAGTCCAACTATTAATCTACTACCACCATTTTCATCACTAAAATGTGTCCCTAAGTGATACATCCACATGGGTTTTTATAACACTTCCAGAGGTAGTGATTCCACCACTTCCCTGGGCAAATCATTCCAATGCCTGACCACCCCTTCAGTGAAGAATATTTCCTGATATCCAATCTAAACCTCCCCAGGGGCAATTTGAGACCATCTCCTCTTGTCCTGTCAGTTGTTACCTGAGTGCAGAGGACCCCCACCTCACTACAACCTCCTTTCATGTAGGTAGTAGAGAGGGAAAAGGTCTCTCCTGAGCCTCCTTTTCCCCAGGCTAAACACCTGCAGCTCCCTCAGCCACTCCTCACAAGACCTGTGCCCCAGATAATCTGACAGTCCATCCAACAAATTCAACAGAAAGATTGCTGGGGAAACCATTCCAACTGTTTTGTTCTATACTATGTCATTTTTTCTCTGGCTAGTACTTAGTCTGTGATTGTAGTCATAACTGTGATCATATCATCTCTCAATCCTTATGTTCCTAGGCTTTGCAAAATAATGATTTTTACTTTCAAGACAGAAAACTATTTTCCTCATTCTTCTAATAACTGGATTTAATCCTATAGAGATAGTCCAACTCATTAGCCAGGACAAAGTATATCAACATTTCTTTTTCTGATTTACAAGTTTAAAAATAGGGACATCTTTAATTTCTAAATAAATGCAGTTGTTCATCAGAAATTTTGTTCGTTTTGAGCATATTTAAGTCACCTTCATATTTCAACTTTTTTTTAATCGTGTGCTTTAAAATAAAAAAAATGTATACTTAGCTGTTTTTAGACTATATTTCCATCTGTTCTTTTAGAAAGTGATCTGAAACTGAAGGCACAGATAAATGTGCTATCAAAACATCCCCATCATTTGATGCATCTCTATGCTTTGGTATAATTTGGAAAAGAATAGTTGATTCAGTACCAAATTTCTCTACTGCCCCCCCCCCCCCCCAAAATCCATTTCGCATTCCCATGCACTTCTTATCAGTTAAGTTTTCTCTTGTCTCTTGCTCTCACAAATATATAGAACTCAAGAATTTGGCATTTATACTAAAATGTTAGCCTAAGAGTGGTAAGCTGCACTCCCTGGGTGAACACCGCTATATTTAATTTTCCAAATGTTAAATTATTTTTTTCTTGAGCAGTAACTCCTATAACTATTGCAATCAATTTTTTTTTTATTTAGGATTTTCAGAACATTGTAATAGCTGCTGGTAATAGGCAAACTGCACATGCATGGAACAAGGACTACTGTGCTTTAAGGCAGAGACTTTTGTCAAATGCTCAGGCAGAACACAATACTCCAGAAGGCACATAGGGGAAAATTTGACTGCTGACACTCAGGTTCAGAGAGTTTCCCACTCTTGAGTTTCTGAGCACACAAAATTTTGATATTCTTTCAGAAGAGACAGAACAGTCTCATGGAGACAGCCAGTTCTTTCTGTCTAAGTTAGGGGGAGAAGATCTAGCATCCTCTCTACATTCCCAACTCCTTTTCAGATGGTGCATGACAATATGCAGTAAACAATAATTCATGTTCACCTACAAACATACTGAGTTAGGCTCTAGAAACCTTTATGCAGTGCACACAAAGCCTTAAACACTCTCATAAGTATATTACCCTTAACAAGTCCGATCAACAGGCTCTGTAATAAATAAATAAATAAATAAATAAATAAATAAATAAATAAATAAATAAAATAATAAAATATATGTATGATTTCTTTCAGCAGGAAAACTGAACTCATGAGCATCCCCTAAATTTCAGGAGTGATTTATGCTTAAATTCAACACCCTGATCAACTCAAAACTTTTCCTTGATTTAGGGTATAAAAAAGCAGCTGTTTTCTGCTAGCTTACATTAGCTAAATCATACAGAGGGATGGGGTTAATTTGCACTTTCCAAGTATTATGATAGATAAAAAGATATTGTTATAACTAAGTCCATTATTCAGGTGAAGATATTCTTCAAAGAAGTATATCATTGACCTCGGAAGAACAAAAATTTGATGAGATTTCCTGTTGTTTCAGGACAAATATAGAGAAAGTTTTCTTAGAAATACAGACAGATTATTTAGAAACTGTTTGGACAACCTCTTTACCTCCATGTTTTCTTATATTCTGTTTTCATGTGTGGTCTATGCTTTCTTTATGTAGACAATGATCTCTGTGGAAGTATTAGTGTGTTATATACCATATGTCACAGATATTAAGCAGAAAAATAAGGGAAAATCTTATTTTCTTTATGATCCAAAATTTAAACACTTCCGTGTCTACACAATAATTTTAATTTTTTTCATATAAATATCATTTGTTGTAATAAATGCAGCTTTCCTTTTTGAGGAAAAACAGGAACATGTAATACTTTATCCTCAAAACAAAATCTAGTTCCTGTCCCCAGTTCAGAAATTTGTCAAAACAAATATATATTTTTAAGCTTAATATTCACTTTGATGTTTCCTGTACAGGTGCTACAGGAATTATGATGAAAGTCTTTTGTTCTGGTGGTATGGGCACTCTTGAGCAGCAGTTAGAGTGGAAAAATTAGGGTTCATAAGATACTGTTTCCTCATCCTTCTGAAGAAAGTTGTGGAAAAACAAGCAAACAAACCAATAAAAAACCCCAAAAAACAAACAAACAAACAAAAAACCCCCACAAAAGAAAAACAATAACAAAAACAAAAACAAAAAACAAAACCAAACCAAAACAAAAAAAGTCAAAAAAAAACTACCAAAACCAAAACCAACAAAAAACTCCCACCAAAAATCCAACCTACAACAATAAAATAAACAAACAAAACACCAAAAAACAACTACAACAAAAGATTAATTTTTCAATTTTCAATAGGATTTCAATTTTTCTTGGAAATTAAAGAGGCTTTTAAGCACAATATTTCTAATGTAAGCGCCCCTAGGGTCAATATACTGAAATAAAAGCCAGTCATACCTGGGAAAACAACTGTGGCACAGAATTTCCTTTAGATCTTCATAAGAATAAAGGAAATAATGAGACATATAGTGGTAGGTAACAATTTCAAACCTTTCAGTCAAATATCATACATTTTTTCACCAAAAAATAAAAATTTTCTAGCACATCATACTATTAGTTACACTGATATACTTTTCTGATTTTTATTTTTAAAAAGTCTCTACAAACAGCTATTTCCTCATGCTAAGAAACTACCCCTTACTAATTTTCTTTTCAGGAGGAATGAATCTCATGGTTTACACATGGGGCAATTTAGCAGCAGTTAGTATTGCTATATATTATGTATATTTTATAGCATGAATCCACAGATAATAATTTAACAAGATAATATAATAAGAAAGCAGTACTTGATCTTACTGTGAATATTTGAAATAGGATTTGTAATTACCATTTCCTGTGGGAGATTAAAATATTAAAGCTATGTTAGTCACACAAACATTCTTATGACACTACTGTGTATAAGCATCTCAATGTTGATTTTATTTCCCAGCATATTTCATGTAAGATATCCAGAAGGGATGGGCAGATGCTGATGGCATCTGGCCCAAATCAGACACTGAGACAGTACTATCAGGATGCTCAGTCTGTCTGGTCCTGGTGTTCCCCTGCTAGCTAGAGAAAGCACACTGGATCACTCTGGCCCTGGAAGACAATCTGAAAAATATTGTATGGTCAGAACCACAATTTTGGGTTATAATTCTGATTTAGATTGCGTTGATCAAATGTAAGACAGGAATGTTTGGCAGGGATCCCCAAGAAGCCCTAGTCACCTGACTTGCATTACATTAGTTTTGGCTGGGGTAGGGTCAATTTTCTTCACAGTGGCTGTAAAGGTCTGTATTTTAGATGTGTGCTGAAAACAGGGTTGATAATACAGAGGTTATTTTGTTATTGCTGAGCAGGGCTTACACAGAGCCAAGGACTTTTCTGCTTTTCCTACTGCCATCCTGGCAATGAAGTTGTGGGTGCTTGGGAGGATGGGAGGAGACACAGCTGAGACACGAGACTCCAAAGGGATATTCCATATCATGCGACCTCATGCTCAGCATATAAACTGGGAGGAAGAAGGAAGATAGGGGGGATTTTTGGAGTGATGGTTTTTGTCTTCCCAAGTAACCATTGCACATGACAGGGCCCTGCTGCTTTGCTTGTGTGTGCAGCTTTTGCATTCCCTGTTAAATTGTCTTTATCTCAACCCATGTATTTTCTGCCTTTAATTCTTCTATTCTGTCCCCCACCCCAGTGGTGGGAGTCTGAGTGAGCAATTGGATACTTGGCTCCTGGCTAGGGTTAATCTACAACAGTATTTTACTACTCCTTTTCCCGTTTCTTGACCTTACCTTCTATTGCTTAACATCTCTTTCTTTGCCCTTGTCTAATCCCAAATAAGCAGCCCACTGATTCCAACTTTGCTATGTCCATGTCCAAATTTGGTTTATCTAGTGGTGGTACTCAGACAAAACCTCCCTTACGCGGTATCACAGATGGGGTTACTGAGGCACTGCTTGCCTTGCTGCTCTCCGGAAGGTCCAGTGCTCCATTCAGCTGCCTGTGATGTCTGACCATTTTTCTCAAACCTCTCCCTTAGCCACCACTCAGTACCTCAGAGTGCTATCTGTATCTCTTGTAAACTTCTCACTCTTTTGTTTATGACTTCCAGCAATTTCTCATCTTACATCTAGCAGTTTCTCCTGCCCTGTTTAGTTATCTTAATCTCAGGTGTGTGCTGAGTCAGTGCCTCAGACAATTGCTTTAAATCTAGCATAAATGTCTACATTCAGGCACCATGGGACAAAAACAACCAAATAAACAAACATGCAGAACTGTATTTGAAAATATATAAGTTTTAATTAGAAAAAAAAAAAGATTAAATTAAATCTAACAGCAAATATTTGCAAGACGAACTAAACTAGTTAGCAGGAAATTATTTAAGACAGGTAATGTTATTATGGTATTTCAATTTATTATTGATAGGAAAAATATGTTATTCTTATTTAATAAACTTATCACTTGTTACATTTGGGTTTCTTTTAGTAAGTACAGAGATTAGTTTTCGTCTCTGTCAGTATCTACTGCCTTTTAACTTTCATTTTGCAAGGTAAAAACAGAGTCTTTTTCTTCATTTAGAACAGGCTGAGAATGAATCAAATGAAAAATGTTCCAGAGGCATACAGCTTTCATGCATTAGTCAAGTAAAATTCATACTGGATTCAATTAATAAAATACAAACGCACAACTGCTTCTTCAATTTTAAATTAAAATATTAAAGGGAAAATAGAGAAATGCTTAAGAAAAAAAGAAATAAATCCCTAAAGTATTTTTTACATGTTTACAGTTGAAGAAGCCATAGCTGTTTTGATACAGTTTGATTCTCTTGTAAAACATACATATTGATATGAGAAGAGATACATATTTTTTTTTCAGTAAAACAGAAAAGATTTGAAAATGAAGAACTATTTGTGTTCTGTGGGACCGGCAGTGTAAAGGTCTTAGACATTGTTTTACTGGAATGTTATGAATCTAAATTCATTAGTGTTAGTAAATTAGTCCTGGACTGTAAGTCTCACAATAATAAGTGGGGGGGGAAAAAAAATCAAAATATAACACATCCTTTAAATCAATTTTATTTTGGGTTATATTTATATTTTTCTATAATTTTATTTTCTTTTTTTCTTTTGATTATATTTCTGATTTAATTTTTATCTCTAAAAAATAAATCTGCCACATACTATTCTTTAAAATAGTTATTTTTCTTCTATCAGAATTTCAATCTGTTATTCTCTCTCATAAACTATAATTCAATAGAAGTCAAAAACTGAATTATTTTAATTACAGTAATTCCATATCTGTACTATATGACCTGTGTCTAGTCTAAGAGATATCCACCCTACTTGTCCTATTTCCTCCTTGTTCAATCCCAACAATGCAAAGTTTCATGAGTTTGTTTTTTTTTCTTTTTGTGGGGTGGATTATTTCCCTTACTTTTAATAAAAGAGCAAATTGTAGTACCTGAAAAATTTAAAAGTGAGGAAATTAAATTTTATGGCAAATAGGCACACTATTTAAGGAGATAAAAAGCCTACCAAACACTGAATGAACTATGAATTAACATTCAATTAGCTGTTGAACTATTATTTTTGCTCACTATTCAAAGGCCAACACAGTAAAAGAAATAGTGCTGCAGATTGGTAATTGAAGTGCTAAATGAGACATTCCTGTAACTGTATTTAATTACCTCACTAATGTCACAGAAAATGAATTAAACAGAAAGGATTAAAGTTTGAAAAAGCCAAATGTTATCTAACATGTCTGAATTCAATAATTTCAGCTCAGACAATGTCTCCTTGGCAATCATTGCAAGGTTATTATAGTATCTGAAATGCACTTTCTCAGTTATTTCAGGAACATGAACTTCACAAGGGATTATATAATTTCCCCATTAATTTCTGGAATTTTTAATTTAAAATATTGTAAAAAACATACTTTTACGCTCTAATATGAATAAATAATAAGAGAGATAGTTAAAAGCAGCCAACAAGATGCATGGAAAATCAGCTGCCGTAATGTAAATCTAAAATATTGTTTAATGATGTAAGCTTAGTGCCAGTGCCAATAATGTTAAAAATTAAGTTGTAAGAAAACAATCACATGACCTTTTATTCTAGGTACTTGTATTGTCTGTGTTGTATATGAACCATAACTCTGACTGGAATCAAACAATTTACTTTTCCACATGGAGATTTTGATTTTTCTCAGTCTTGGTGGAAGAAGATAATTCTCCATTTAAGAAATATAGTTTCTTAAGATCAAAGCCTTAACTAAAGAAAAAAGCCTGAAGTCTGTTTTAATCCTCTGTTCTGTGGAGTTTCGTTTGATTTGTTTTGTCTGCTTTTACCTATAGCAGGCAATAGAACACTCCTCTGCTATTATATTGCTTTCTGTACTAATAGTTAAATGACAATTATCTGTTAAAAAACACTAATAGTTCTTTATTTCATTAATATCTAGTAGTAGGCACATATTATGAAGTGGGTTTTGGCATGGCTTTCCTTGTTAAAAGAGATAGAAATTTTTCTATAGTCTAAGCTTAAACTTCAAGGCTTTGATTTTCGTGCCATCTAGGATAGCGATATTAAAAGCATACTGTTCTAACTAATCAAGATACTCCCTTCCTCTCTAATCATTCTAATCTACAGTAAGATAAAGAATGTTCACAGAATCTTTTAGAATAAAACATTTTTATTAACATTCAATGTTGCTTCTTGTTATTTTTTGAATCTGCTTAATATAGTTTCATATATATTTCCAAGAATATGGGTACGGGGCTGTAGCTTACTGCATGCTATTTCTGACTAATTGTATGAACTACTGGAATTTGTGATGACGTTCTCTAAAAGATGAGGACCAAGCATTGTATGGAAAGACATTAACTCATCCCTATATATAGAATAAAGTGGTTTTCTGTTCACAAAAAGCGTAGCACAGCTGCCTAGATAAATTAGGAAAATGCTGGGTGAAGTGTTTTTGTGAATCAACATTAAGCAACACTGCCTAAGACAGGATGTTGATGTTAATGAACCAATATTCTGTGCAAGTGAGGTAAATTGTCTGAACTACTAATTTACATCCTGGGTTAAATCAAAGACATCATAAATTGTTTGTATTGCGTTTTTCAATTGCATTGTTTTCAGCATTACTAATAGTTATTTTTTTATCAATTAACTATTAATCTAATGGATGATTTATCCTAAATGACAATTTAAAATTTTCATTTTTAAGCAAATTATTTATTTAATTAATTTTCTGCTGAAACATACTTCAGTAAAATTGTAAAAAAAAAAACAAAAGTAAAACTCCATAATTTTACTCTAGATCTAAAAGCAAAATATTGGAAGTGGATTACCCCACTGCTAGGAGTTGCAGCAAAGGTGGCCAACAGCATTCTGGGCTGAACTAGTGAAAACTTCATCAGTAGGTCAAGGAAGATCATCTTTCCTTTCTACCCAGCACCGTTGAGGCTTCATGTGAACTCCTGGGTGCAGACCTTGGTTCCCCAGTACAAGGCAAACCTGGATACACTGGAGTGAGTCCAGCAAAGCATCAGGAACGTGGTTTAGGTCTTTGAGCATCTGTCATGTGACGACAAACAAAGAGAGTTTGTTATCACTTATCACAGTGTTTAAACACCTGGGTGTGGGGAGTGAAGAAAATAGAGTCAGACCCTTCTTGGCAGTGTCCAGTAAAGAGATGACAGGAAATGGAAACAAACTAAAAGGCAGAAAATATCACTTAAATATGATAAAATAATATTTTCACTATGAAGGTTACTAAGTGCTGGAGCATGTTGACCCGAGAGGTTGAGAAGGAGTCTCCATTCCACTAGATACTCGTTCCCTAATTTGCCACAGACTGGGGCAACTCACCCTGGCTCACGATGCTTTCATCAGAGGGGTTGGACTGGACAATTTCCACAATTTCCTCCCAGCTTCAATGATTTTATCATTCTGTGAAACCCCTCTGCACTAAAAATAATAAATTTTTGGAGCAGCAGGCTATTTTTTTTCCTATTGATTGGGTAATTTATTGTTGCAACTCTAATGTAAATTTGGAAATATGTGCATGTGAGCAGGTGTCCAAAAATCAGACCTTTAGAAAGATTTACAGCAAGTTAAAAAATGAAACATGATTCTGATCCTTCATATCCCTTCCCATGCTTATTAATCTTATTTCTGAAAGCTTTTGTTTCATGCATCAGAGATTCAGTTAATACCATTGAGCTTCATTTACCTAAAAGGTACTTGTGAGCTAGCTTTTGAATCTATGGTGCATTTGTCATTTGTTAGGAGTTGTAGATACCTTCACAACTTAATTTGTTAGTTCTAAATAAATATATCTAAATTAGTGAAGATGTGCCTGTCTTTTTCCATTAACAATAGAGAGACTATAAAACCTAGGCAGTCAAAGAGTAATAGGCCTGTAACTTTTATGTGGATGATACAAAGTGAGATGAATACAGAACAAGACATTGATAAGTCAGTAAAGTGACCTACTTAAATTTGTATGTACATGTGGATGTACTGTCAAAGGTAAAATGTCTACAAAATCCTATGGTGGTTTCACTGTGAACAGATACTCTGGGCTCAATTTAATTGTACCAACCAAATATTCAGTATTATTTGACACGTTGAGGGTATCTGAGACATCCTTAAGGAATTTGCAGTCATTTTATGGCACATACATTTTATGTAGACATTCTAATCCGTGCCATTCTGGAAGCCAAGCATCTTGCATGGAGACTCTTTGGCATCTTGTATTGCAGTAGACACCTCTGTTTGCATGACTGAAGTGAGTCTGTCAAAAGAATCAAGCATTCATGAGCCATAGTATTGCTGAACTTGGTTCAGAACATTCTTAAGAAGTTACTCTATCTATTTGTAACTGTATTTTAAAATACACGTACATGTATATTATTGAAATTCTGAACAAGCTATTTATCAGAAACATCATACTCCAGGGAGGAATGCAAAACTGAAAAAAGGCCATAGTGACATAATTGAGCATATTAAATGTTGGGCATGAATATAACCTTTTGACACAGGATAATATCTTGAAGAATATTTAGAGAAGTGTTATCAATTATTTAAATACTATACCGTACATCTGTCACAGAAAATATTTCCATTAATAAAATAAATGAAAAAATTATCCATCTAGACTTTCCATGTCAGCTTGCCAATGTAGCTTGTGGTTTATCAGGGATAGGGAGCAGACTTCCGTCTATCTTATTTTTTATTGTGTTATTTTTGAAGATTTTTTTTCATAAATAGCAGAAACATAAAATTGTTGTGGTTTAGCTTGGCCCAGGTTTTTCTAGTGGGGGGGTTGGGCACAAAGATGGCTCCTCTGTGAAGCTTCTCGAAGCCTTCACCATGTCCAGCTCTGAGATGATGGACATTCTGCTGGCCAAGGCTGGGCCTATTAGAGATGTTGGTTACGCCTCTGAGAAAAACATATTTAAGAAGAAATCAAAACAATGGGTGCACGCACTTTTCCTTAGCCAGAGGAGGAGGAGTAGGTGAGAGTATGTGAGGGAAAACAACATGGAGAGACCAAGGTCAGTGGAGAAGGAGGGCGAGGGGGAGCTCCAGGCGCCGGAGCTCTGCAGCCTCTGCAGGCCGTGGTGAGGCCCATGGTGAAGCAGGGGGTGCCCCTGCAGCCCATGGGGGCCCACGGGAAATGCTGAGATCCACTCGCCCATGCTGAAGTGAGAGGATGCCCTGAAGGTGGCCGTGGTCCAGAGGGAGTCCTAGTGGAGAAACAGGCCTTGACTTGCACCCTGAGACTGAACTGAGTG
>VZRN01004310.1:689446-701352 GCA_013397935.1 Dasyornis broadbenti
GACGGTGAGACCCATGGCTACGCAGAGGAAAAGAGCCTCTCCCCAGGCAGGGGAAGAAGATCTGGGTGATGAACTGACCTAACCCCCGCCAGGCCTTGTTCCCTTGTGCAGCTGCTGGGAAGGAGAGAGGGGGGGGAGTGGAGAAACGGTGGCCTTGAAGGGTTTATTTTACTTCTCATTTACTCCTCTGACTCTGTTAGTAATAAATTATATCACTTTGCAACCTAAGTTAGTCCCGTTTTGCCCATTTGAGTGCGTCTTCTCCCAGGTTTCCTCATCTCAACTCATGAGCCCTGGGTGTGGGTGTGTTAATTTGGGGGTACCTGGCATTTGGCCAGGGTCAAACCACAACAATTTATTTATATAATTTTATATAATGTATTTTAGACATAATGTTTCATATTTTATTATTAAAATATGTATTGTAATAATTGCACATTCCAGTTAAGCACATTCCAATTAAAGAAGGGATACTGTTATTTTAAAGTGAAGGTTTCTGACATATTTCTCACAGGTTTATTGTAGAGTCCATGTCTAAGGAATTTTTGTCTCCAAAGCCAGTGGGGAATCCTGCTTAAAAATGGAAAGCACGGTGTGTCCCCTAGCTGTGTAAAGATAATATAATTCTTATCCATGGACATCTTTTTTCATTCAGTTAGTGGTGGATGCTTTGTGATTTTGTCATTACTGAAGGAAAATTAGATGCACCATATTTTCTATTATATAATGTAAGGTATGTTGCATATTATATTAAATTATTTCAATAAAGAGTAAATAATTAGAATCAATCACATTTTGAATCTTTTTAAACTCCTGAAAATTTGGGGTTTCTCATTAGCAAACAAAGTACAGAGATTTTAGATGCATAGCTTACAGGAAGTGCTTTTTTATATACATGTGCATATGCCCATACATATCTGCCCCGTTGTCTTTTCATATTATTCAATGTCTCCATCTGACCACTGGAAATACTCCCCTTCCACAATTTCCACTATGTCACAGGTCCCAGAAACACTATGTTAAAAAAGAGTCCAAGGACAAAATATGACTATACTTAGTCCTAAGCCCAATGATCACTTTTTATTTGGGATTTGGTTTGGTTTGGTTTTGGAGTTTTTAATGGGATGAGAAAAAGTCTGAGTACTTAGTGCAACTATAGTAAAAAAGGAGATGGAATATGTAAAAAAGGAGGGAGCACAACAGGTCATGTCACCTCTCTAGGTATGTACAGATTCCTGCACAGTACATGGGAGACCAGTACAAACACATCCCATTCTTGTTCACTAGAGACATATTTTCTTCACTAAAATAAATTCAATTAGTTATTAATGTGCACAATAAAATTATCTGAAACTCCTGGAAGAAAAGGAAGAGGTGAAGCAACAGTCCCTCATGCATGTTCGTGTCAGAGAGACCATTATTTTGCTCAGGCTTCCTTCTCCTGACTGATGACATTTTGTGGCTGCAGACAAACTATAAGTTCCACATGTAACATTCTGAGGTGGTTTACAACTGAAATCAGCCATGCAAGGTAACCTATATAGCTCCTAATGCTGTATATTGACCATTTTCAAATTCTTAGTGCATTTCTTCTCCTACCTCTTTGTGAAATATCTGTGTTTTATTGCACACCCTCGCAGGCAGCTAAACTGAGCCCACAGCAGGGGAGGAGGTGGTCAGGGATTAGATCTTTAGATAGCTTGCTGTCTAAAACAGTAAGGAAGTTGGTGGTACAAATATATTGGACATTTATGAAAAACCCACTCATATTTATCTGTGTCCTTACATGCTCAATTAGCTTTGAAAAATTAGCCTTAGGTATCTAGGTCTGTTTAATATATGGAGTTTGCAGCAGAATTGGGAGTCAAATCCAATTTTGCTAAATATTAGATTAAGTTCCTTAATCACTAGAAAATCCTTCACTTTTGACCTAAAAAAATCTATGTAATTCTATACTTTGGCTTAAGAAAAACATCATTTGAGGCATTCTGTGCAGATTTATGTGAATGTTTATCTTCCGAAGCAGGGAATCAGAAAGGGGAATTTTTTTTTTCTTTTCATAAACTTGTGAACATTTAAAATGGACTATGAAAATCTCTGTCCATGCTCTCCAAAGATACAGTCTGTTTATCCATTTAACAGAGAATTTTTTATAGACACTGCTAGGAATATGTGACCAGTTTATATCTTCTCATCCCCCCTGAATGAGTGTTCCTGTGCGCTGCCTTTTAACATTCCTTGTAGTCTCTTTGCCAGCAGGCATTCAATGCTGCAAATTGAAACACATTGGCAATCCATTTCACTTGCACGTTCGGGCCATTTCCTCTGCATGGAGCAGAGAATGAGCTGTGGGTTTAACTGAGAATATCAATGCCTATGTAAGCAAAAAAAAAAAAAAATATTGCACTGAACATGTATATAGACTGTATTTGTGAGCATAGATTCCTGTGAGCTATTAACTACTCTAGTTAGTTTAATTCTGGATATGTTAATTTATAAGAAAATAAAGGCAAGGTCACTCAATGCTGTATTCTTCAGCTTCTCTGAACAATGTTGTCTGGGACGATAAATGCGTATTATAGTTTTGTTTCTGTCTTATGTTGTTTTCCTCACATGGAGTTGGGGAAAAGAGAAAGCACAAAAATATGACATTCATATGGGAAGAGACAAAAATAGAGCATGATGTTTCACTGCGTAGTTTCCTTACTAGATGAGACTAGTTAGGAAAGGATCTGATGTGTTCTAAACATCCCTGTATGTTTTCCCATGGTTTCATTTTTGACCAAGCACCAAACAAAAATTGACAGAGAAGTAAAGGAGTACTCCAATTCATGACATACATAAGCAGGGCTTCAGGGAGTCCTTCCTGTACCTAGAGGTATACATGGAAGTTCTTCCCTCATTATTCCAACTGTTATTCCAAATCAACTAGTACAAATAACTTTGTTTAGATTTTTCATAAATTTCAATAACGACAGTAAAATCACAGATTTTTTTACAGAGTAGTGGTTGCTGACAGATTTCACAAAATACTTCCTGTAACCCCAAAAGTAGCAAATATGAATGCTTGGTGGACCAAAGCTGATAGTATTCTAATGAGTTCTTCCTGAAGAAAATGTCCATGACATTGCAAAAAACATTCTGTCACTTGTTTGCACGTCATTTTATCGGAATAGCGTTTCTTCAGCATTCTTCAGTTCTTAGTTTTATTGTTATGTCAAAAGACTTAATTCAAGACAGATTTTTGCTTTTTGTTTTTTTTTCCCAGTGAATTATTTTAATTCAGATATCTGAAATTAGTAAAAGATAATGGCATGGAGTGTAATAAACATTTTCCTTTGAGTATGATATATATTCAGGTTGTCTTTGTATTTTCAATGTTACCTTAGAAGCAACCTCAAAACTGCAAGAGTGTGAAAAAGTTGACATAACGACAGGTGTTTAGCTTGCCAAAAATACTGGTTCTAGGTTCTGACAGTGACATTGACGAGTTCTGTATATTGACAGCTTAAGATGAAAGACTGAAACATAGACACAAATAATCCTCTAGACTTGAGTCCCTTGGCACCAGACTATTTGACAGCCCTAATTATCTTGACTGGAAAATGGATGTCTACAAGCTTAGATGGGTTGTGGTATTTTACTAGTTTGTCAAAACTTGTGCTGTAAAGGATGTGAATCTGGTTTCTTGGGGGAAAGATTGTCATTGCCTACATAGCATAACTTGAAAAATATTGAAAACATCTTACTTAATATAAACTTCACATTTTTTTTCTAAATAAATTTGAAGTGAAGTTAGACTTCTGCCTAATTTTGGATGGCCTTATCACGGGGAACTACTTCTAAAAAGGGTAGATATTAAGATTGTAATTAACTCAGAGGACATAAATGCAGGTGCCACAAATCCCTTTTTTTTTTGTTTTGTTTTTTTACTAGCTTGCCCAGGAACTAATTCTTAAACAGGAAAGGAGCCACTCCATGTCTGGGTAGTTGTACTTATGTCCTTAAAAATGTTTTCTGTTTACAATTAAAGTCTTCAAAACCCCTATTTTGAGTATCTATCATATGACTGTCAAATAGTACTTACTCCTGTACTTCCCAAAAGAATATGTAAAAAGCTCTTTATACACAGTCTACATGAGCCTCTGTCATGCAATTTATGGTTATAGTGTCACTATGACCTTAGTTAGAACAGACTCACTTACAGTAATGATGTTTTTAAAATATGTTTTGTCATTTCTCCTATGATTGAGGTATAAAATGATATTTTCATTTATTTTTAGATACAAATACAGCAAACAGAAAAATGTTTTTTAAAATAGTCCATCTTCACTAGTCTCTCAGCAGGTTTCTGTGTTTTTTCTTTGTATAACAAAAATTTTTATTAAGGTATAGTAAAATTTACAACCTATGTACTAATGTATACAGAAAGCCTCTTTATTGAAAGATCTCTTTTTGATCTGCATTTGCTTCATTATGCAGGAATGAAATTCCCCTTTTCTTTAACAATAAAATTTGAACCCTACTTTCAAATACTTCTATAATTTTCTTCTAAATTTTGTTGACATCAAATTTTAATATAATGCTAACATTATCCAAAATGTTTTTATAACACTTCTAAAATACAGTTAAGATAAATTTTGGTGAGTTTGTTGTTTGGTTTTTTTATTTGTTTGTTTGTTTGTTTTTATCCAATGCCAGGAAGGTTAAAATTTCTAACTCTAATATAACATTCTTTGGACATAAAGAAAGAGGAGCCATCTAAAACTAGTAATAGGTCCTGACATGTTAAGGGAAGCTTAAAGTGATGAAATCTAAGACAAAAAAATGTCAGAAAATGAAGTGGGCTGAAATCACAAAGTGCTGCAAGACCTTAAAGATAGACATGAAAAACAGAAAAAGAGGAAAGTATAAGATGAGGAGAAATAAAGGTCTGCCTAGTGAAGATCTATGACCATTAACATATATTTTAAACAAAAATTCTGCTTAAAAATGAAGACTAGGTAGTAAGACAGATGAGCACAGATGAAAATAATATTAAAAACCAAAAGATGAAGAACACAAAGAATGTATTAAAACCATCTGCATTTCATGTTTACTATGTTATTCTCTGAGAAAACTGTCACTCTTTGTTATTTCTATGGCTTTAATATAATTATAGTTCCTTGATCATGGACAAGTGCTTAAGTTAGATGTGATTTATTTTTTACACAGATGCTTACTCTGGTATTTAAGCAACATAGGTATTACCATTATTTCCATTATTTCCATCTGGATTTTAAATACTCAAATAACTGTGTCGATGACACAACAAAATTTTTATACAGTTTGTGTATGATAGCCAAAACAAAACATGTTGTAAATTAAAAAATCTAGGATGCTAGAAATTTCAGTATTTCTCTTGCTGATAATGTTTTTGTGATACTTTTAAATGAATAAAACCTTTCTCTTTCCCCTATCCTACATGGATCAGTTGCTTTGATTAGGATTCATGTAGCCAGTCACAAATATGGAGATGTGACATTATCAAGTCTTCCCTTTTTAAATAAAGCACTTACAGAATGCAATTAATATGATCCTAAAATACACATCTAGCATTAGTCAGATTAAAAATCCTAAAACTATCTTTTTTTTTCTTCTATATAATCAAGAGTATCTTAATGTGACCAGCTCAGGTTTCACATCTGGCCTGTAACTATAGTGCAATCACAGAATGATTAAGGTTGGAAAAGACCTTTAGGATCAAGTCAAACCATCAACCTAGCACCACCACCATGTTCACCATTAAACCGTGCCCTCAAGTGCCATATCCACATGTTTTTTGAGCCCTTCCAGGGATGCTAACTCCAACCTGAGCAGTCTGTTCCAATTCTTTCCAACCCCTTCTGTGATTTTTTTTTTCCCCTAATATCTAATCTAAACCTCCCCTGGCACAACTTGAACACCCATCTTGCTACACTCTCAGGGAGTTGTAGAGAGTGATAAGGTCTCCCTTGAGGCTCCTTTTCTCCAGGCTAAACACTCCCAGCTCCCTCAGCTGCTTCTGATAAGACTTGGGTCCCAGACCCTTCACCAGCTTTGTTGAGCCCTTCTCTGGACAGGCTCCAGCACCTCAACGTGATGTTTAAGGGCACGGACTTCACAAGATGTTTATTGTGCAGTGAAAATTCCTTATATACTACAACACAAACAGGAAGTAACTCTGCACTACAGTGTGCTCCAATTCACTATTGTGTTTCACAACTTCACCTTTTATGGCAACAGGTAAATAATCCTTTTTAAAGTAACAAACAGTGTTTCTCACTTCTGACAGGTCCAGCAGTTCACAAGCCCATAACGCACTCTTTCCACTTCCCCTGCGACCAGGATGTGTTTACTGGCGCCAGGATTTCTTCTGGACCAGAAACAGAAAGGCACTTTGGCTTTCAAGGCCTGTGGCCCTGTTACCTACATCCTGTAACTCCACACCTCAAAATCCTTCCTGAGTTGAGGGGCCCAAAACTGAACACAGGGTTTGAAGTGCAGCCTCACCAGGGCCGAATACAGGGGGACAATCACTGCCCTGGTGCTGCTGGCCACACTATCGCTGATACAGATCAAGATACCATTGGCCTTCTCGGCCACCTGGGCACACACTAGCTCATGTTCAGCTGGCTCTCAATACCACCAGGTCCTCTTTCCTCTCGGCAGCTTTCCAGCCACTCATCCTCAAGCCTGTAGCACTGCATGGGGATGTGATCCAAGTGCAGGACCCGACACTTTGCCAGTGTTGGGCTGCTTAATTCAAGACCGAGATTGTCTGTGAAAGTCTTCAGTAATGTCTACATCACTGCATTCCCTATACAGGTAATTCTTGATCCTTTTCCAATGACTAGTACATCACTTTTCAAGTATCATGCACCTATATATATATAAGCACAAAGTATTTAGTTGCATGTATGTAGTTGAATATACTGTGCTGATTGTTTTTTATTTTAAAAATAATTGACCTGATGTCTAATCTGATCACAATATATTTTTTTATAAATTAATACTGGGGCGTTTGAAATAGTCTTAATGCCTCTCTCTATTCTAAATTAAAAAAAAAGCTAGTTACCAGACTACAAAGTTGGAAGATAATATCATTTGGAACTTGCTGACAAAATAAATGCAAATATTAAACCAGCACCTTTTTTTACTATTTTGGATATTCAGCTACAGCATCTAATTAAATTGCTCCTTTCTCTCTTCAGTATAATGATTGGAACTTGAAGTAGATGTAAACACTCAAAATGAAACAGTCAAGATTTCACATTGCACAGATTATTTAGGTTTATAAGTCAAGACTTTGGATACTATCAGCTTATATAGAAAAATATGATGCTTAACTGTGCCAATCATTTGAAGTTTTACAGTCCATAATCTAGGGGAAATAAATTTTTTGTTTGCCATAGTGTTGATTACCAGTCACCACTGAAGTTGAATTTCCAGAAATTACCTTCATGCAGGAGAATAACTAGTGAACATTATTTGCTTACTTTATCATTAATTTTCATTGTAAAAACAGCTGTGTCAAAGGACAGCGATTTTACAGGCACATTTTATTTTCAGGCACATGATGTGATTCTTGGGGATGTCCCATGCAGGGCCAAGGAGCTGGACTTCAATAATCTTTGTGGGTCCCTCCCAACTCAGCATATTCTATGGTTCTACTATAAATTATTTCAATTTTGTGAATGACGTGTTGGAAACAAAACATATGTTAACATAATGAAATGCAAAATACTGTCTTTAGTAATAGATTGGCTGGCACATAGACATTCTGATACTCTCTCAATTCCCCTCCTCAGCAGGACTGGCAGAAAATAAAGTGAAAGATCTTGTGGGTCAAGATAAAGATAACAGCTATGGGAGGTGATATCATGGAACATCCATATTCTGAATGACTATAAACTGTCATCAGACCCACAGTGGAGCAGGGGAAAAGTGTAAGGAGAAAGGAGTGGCAGAGAGGAAGTTTTGCTGACCATAAACCCTCATCTCCAGGGAATGGGCAGATGAGTTGGGTATAAAGCATTGAACCAAAGCCTGGGGAAAAAGGCGATTGAGGGATGTGGGGAAAGTATCCTGTTTTTTGTCAGTTCCTCTTCTCTCTATCCAAATGTTTATTTGTTGGCAATATATGAAATTCATTTTTCCAAAGTCAAGTCTGTTTTGCCTGTGTCAGCAGTTGGTAAGGAGCCTCAGTGTCTTTATCTCAAACCAGAAGCTTTTTTATCTTCTTTTCTTATCCTCGACTATGAGAGACAATCCAGGTAGACATCCAGCAGCTGGCAAAGGTCAACACACCACACTTATTTGTGAGTACAAAAGTACTTTTTGTGGTGCTTGATGGACTAAAACAACACATAGAAAGCACAGGTGAAAGAAATTGGTAGGAATTTTTCAACCTGAAAACTACCAATCTGTGCCTGCTGGCTGTTAGATGATTTCTAGAATTTTCTTATAACAAATACCCTCGGGCAGACTGAGAACCTTTATCAATGAAGATTTAGCTCAATGTTAACTTCCAATATCCAAACACTATTTCTCCGTCTCAACAATCTCTACAATGTGCTTTCCTTTAAGACGCTGAAGCTTACACGTCCACTCAAGTAAGTTAACTAAGGATAAAAGCAGTGTCTCAATAACAAAAATAATGAGGAAGAAAAATAATGTACTTCTGAACATTTATTTTTGTGTCTTTTCAATGAAAGAAAAAAAATAAAGAAATCCATTAACTCAGTTAAAAAGTAACATGTCCAATACTTAAATACTTATACAACTCTTTCATAAGTGGAAAGAAATCAGAAAGCAAATCAGAAAGCCATAGTTTAAAAAGAAGATCCAAATGAGTAAATTTTCTTATCAATGTTACTGAAAAAAGAACAGAAGCTTTGGCAAGGTTTGAAAGGCTTTTAAAGTAATTTTTTTGGCATCTTTAGCAGTGTTTCAATTACTGTGTGAAGATCTGGCAAGTTCCTTTATAAAAGCTTAAAAACATCTCATATAACAGATAGATCCAAACCACTGTAATTTGCACAAACCTTAATGTTTTTTGAGGTCTTAGCTAACTTAAACTTATAATTTTTCTCTTAAGACACCTTGAAAAGATATACTTGTAATCATGTTTTTATTGGCACTAGGATCTGTCATGTAGAAGTGCATCAATTTTACACTATGTGACAACTACTAATGTAGAGGTGATTGCTTACAATAGGAAATTCAAAGTGCATCTTCAGTTTGAACTACTTAGTTTCTTAAACATATTCTTCTAACTGAAGAAATGAAATAGTGGTAATTCTTGCAATTCAATTAAGAGAAATAAAGTTTATCATAGTTATCCAAAGGATTTAGAAGGTATCATATAAAAAATGTTTTATAAATTGTAAAAAGTGTTAGGAGACAGCAGAACATGAAGGTTTTCACAACACAGAGAAATGAGAATTGTGTCACAAATGACTGACACCTAGTTATTGACTGATATGCTAAGAGTAAGTAACAGTGCTAGGGAAATTAGTTTAGATAGTCAAAACTCCCTCATATACACTATTCAAATTATATTAACTAGAATGCATTTACTATTGCAGTACTGAGTCCTTATATGCCATCTGTTGTGAGATGTTTCAACCCTGCTGTACTCTGTTCAAACCCATTTTATATATTAATACTATGTTTATATATGTTTAATATATATATATGTTTATAGATACATAGATTAGATGTATAAATGCATGTGTATACATGTCTACATGTCTCTGTGAAATACACTCAAAGTTGCTCCTCTGTTTTTTGGGAGGGTTTCAGGGCTGGTTTGAACTGAAGAAAAAAAAAGGAAATTTTCCTATTGCAGAGTCCGTAACTCCTTGATCGCCATTCTGTGTATTAGCCACTTGACTGTTTCTAATTTCCAAGCATGAATACATATTTTATTTTCAAAAAAATTTTAACCAGGATTCGTATTTTTCTCCACTGAGTGGAAACTGGAGTGTTCTAGCACAATGACAGATGGCAAAATCACTGTCTGTGTACTCCTACCATAATTTGCAAATGCAAAAGTGAAAAAAAAAAAATCAGAACCTATTATAAATTAGTCATTATTTTTTCAATTTTGTTTCTAGATGCTGGTTCAAGTCGCAAAAGAATAAATTTGAAACAATCTATAAAAGGGCAGTTATACAAAAAGAAATATTGTGTGATGAATTAGACTCTTCCGATACAGCACTGAGATGACTGCAAAACAAGGATGCAATTTCATGCCTTTATAACTAACATTTCAAAAGAGGTGTAATTTGAATTTCACACTTGTCAGCAGTGATTATGATCTAGCTTAGCCTTTTCTTGGGTGAAAATGTTTTGCCACTGGATTCCTGAGTTTATTAAAGATTCTGTCCTTCTGACATTAACTTCAGTTTTGGCAGTCACTTCCAATTAACTCTGGCCCATGAAACTGTACTAGACATAACCCCATTAGTTCACCAGAATGGTTGTTTTCAGTTTATGTTCTCTCTTTCAAAGCAGCAATAATACACAGATTTTCTTTTATAAGGAGGAAATCTTTAGTCCTTATTCATTACACTCTTTGAGTAACACCACTCAGTTCAGTTGGACTACTTGTCATCCCATGTTTTCTCAGCCTGAGTTAAGGAGTTAGAACATATGTGATAACTACTGTTTTCTTGCAATTTTGCTGTACATTTGTACTTTACATTATATTGCATTGCCCAGGTTTAAGCAACCATTATATTCCATATAAACCCAGTCAATACAATTAATATTGCCTTAAGAAACTGCGAATGAACTAGTAACCTCAACCAAAAATATGTAACGATGTTTGAAACTATGACAAATAAAAAGCATCTGTGATGGATTGGTAGATAAGACACAATAAATGAGCATCTCTTCGATGGATTGGTAGATAAGACACAATAAATGAGCATCTCTTCTGAAATTACAGCTAAAAGAGAGATGAGCTATGGTGGCATGTAAAGTGACACTGTGAAGCTACATGAACCCAAATAGACAGCTGAATTCTGCTCTCCAGTATAATCATTTCAAGGTGAAAATATAATACAGAGAAGTCATTTCATTAATTCTCCTCCATAAGGAAAATATGGCCTATATTCAACTTTCATTAAAGCATAATTTCATTTGATCCCTTCAAAATAATACTCATCAAAGCAGACAATAATTTTCATGTTTTTGTTGGGTTTTGTTGGGTTTGGTTTTTTGTTTTTTTTTTTAATTATGGATCATCTACAGACCCTGTCAATTACATTCTTTCAGGAGTCTGCGAATTAAAAAAACCCCAAATGAACAGCCCCAAGAGGCCAAAACCTAATTTCACTAAAATTGTAATTAATTCAATTGCAATATTCTGTCTTCAGCTGTACTTTCAGACTTCACAGTTTCAAGTCTACCAAATGTCTTTAGTTGACTGAATGCTGCTCTAAACTTTTGCCAAAGATCTTTGATTTTCTGAAGTTGCCAGTAAAGTTTTTTGTTGTTTTGACCTCTTGAGAATATCTTATTGGTATTTCTCCTGTGCATCTAACTCAGAGTACATGAAGAACTGTAAGCCCTGTTAAGAGTGTCACTGAGTGAGTTTTCTGGGGCCCTATATTTGTATTGACTATGTTACTATCTATATCTAGCAATGGAGTAATGTTAGATATAGGGTATTATGCCTGATGTTATTTTCAAGAAATCTTTCCCAATAAATGCTATCCTCCAGTAGCTTTCCTTCTGTGCTCCTTTGCTCTCTCCTTGTCTCTCCACTTTTTCCAGGCATTAAATCCTAATTCTTATTGCTGTAAACACTTCTTTTTCCTTTTTTCTGTTTGGTACTTTTACTGATTTTTTTTTTTTTTTTTTTTTTTTTTTTTTTC
>VZRN01004310.1:701357-751444 GCA_013397935.1 Dasyornis broadbenti
TTGTTTTTTTTGTGTTTTTTTTTTTTTTTTTTTTTTTTTTTTTACCATTTCTTAATTTTTAAATTTTTAAAATTTTTTTACACTGAAGAGTTTTGGGAGGTCAAGGTGAGAGAAATCAAAAAACTGAGGTCTTGTCAACATATAAGGACAGAAGGAAATCTCACTAATTATAAACAATTTTGGTCATTTACATGGCTTTTATTGTACTATGTTACCAAAATATTTTATATAAAATAAAATGTATATTTTTACAAAGGTCAGTATTAATCTAATATTTTAAAAGTTAGTTTTGACATAACTAGTCAGTTATGTCCAGAGGATTGTAGAATGCAGATTCTATACTTTGATAAGGAACTGAAAAAAATAAACACTGTCGATCTTAAAAAGTCTTTCCTTTTCTTCTGTAAAAGAAAGCTGTTTAAGAATCCCCAAGTAAAAGACGTGAATGAAATTAGCCATGCCATTTAAATGCCAAATAGTGTGAGAACTGGTCTACTTTTTGCTCCCTCATTTGTGACATCTCTTTAGATATTAAATGAAATGTGGAATGTTTATTACCCCAAGAAACAACTATGTTTATTTCTTTTTTAATATGGCACTTGGTGCTGTGACATCCTGAAGGACATTTCTCTACAAGAACAAAAGGACACTATACTGACACTTGGCTTCTGTTTCCATTTAACCCACAGACATGTGAGGAGTTCATTGGTTAAAAATAATTACTTTAGGTCATACAAAGAGTCAAGGAGAAAAACCATATTTGTTACAGATTTCAAAATCAAGGTAGCATATTTGGCCCTGGGAGAAAATTATCATTTGCATATGATAATTTCCTCAAGATTGCTTAATAGGATTGTAACTTCTAAGACTTAATAATATCACTTGTGTTATTAAAGGGTTTTTTTCTCCCAAAGCCACTGCTCTCTTCCCCTTTCTTTAGAGTAAACATTCAAGTAATTTTCGTTTTAATGGCAACCAGATGTCAATGTCAGCTTTAAAGTTCATGCAATTTTTAAAGTTAAAAAAAGTTTTAAAAAAAGACACAGTATGGTTCTCAGTTTTAAAATTTACGCAATTTTTTAAGTAGACACACTGTTTTCCCTTTTTTTATTAATTACTTTACTTTTATTAATTGCTTTGGCTCTAATATTTGCAAATGTGATATAAATAGATGTATGTGACTATAAAAAGTATTTCAAACCAGCATTTTTGAGCGGTAGATATAAATACCTGATAGGTATGGGAGATCAAGCAGATACAGTATAATCATTATAGAATTTGATAATTTTCTTTTAAATTTTCAACTGTGCGATCTTATAATAGAATGAAAAACTTTTGCCCTCTTTTTAAAAATTATATAACTTTATAGGAAATCCCAGCTGACTTTTCCATTTTTTAACATTCATTCTAGTTTAAAGATCATTTGCTCAAACTGACAGATGCCTTGTGTTTTCAGTGTCCCATTTAGTTCTAAGTGATTTGCAGTCTTTATGCAATTTCAGTTTTGATGGTTTAAATAGTGTAAAGATGTCCCAGGCAACACAGTATCTGTAGATGACTGTAAGGATTGTTTACTTATTTACTAAACATTTATCAGTGGGATTGAACCGATTTTTTTATTGAAGAGAGAAGCTTACAGAGGAGGAGGAGAGAGCAAGACAAGATGGGACTTTGTTCAGTTCAAAGAGGATTAGGAGGGATAGTTGTCACAGGGCATAAAATTGTGAGAAAAATGTTCCAATTGGACTCAACAATTACTACTGTTAATTTTATATAAAGCACTTTTCTTATGAGTGGAGTGAAAAAATATGCACAAACAAATTTGCAAGTTCAGAAAAACAATTAAGTAATTTAAATTGGAAAAAATGATTTATTGGGTGATTGAATGTGAAAATAATGGAAAATCACAAAATCACAGAATGGGTCAGGTTGGAAGGCACCACAGTGGGTCATCTGGTCCAAACTCCCTGCTAAAGCAGCGTCACCCTAAGCACATTGCACAGGGTTACATCCAGAGGGCTCTTGAATATCTACAGTGAAAATGAATATTTAATTCCTATTATATTTATTACATATTGGCTGTGGCCTGCAGTTGCTGATTTGAAAACAACAGATTTTCAAGAGACTAGATTTCTCTTTTGGCTTTTTTTTTTTTTTTTTCACCACACAAATCTGGGATCCCAGCACCACAAAAAATGAGTGACTAGGGTGAACAACAGCTCTGAAATAGTTTGACATAAACAACTAACCTTTCTATCACTTTCAAAATTTGAAGTATCTCTGCAGTAAAGGCAGAGACTTCTTACTTGCTTTCAAATTTCTGTTTTTCTGCTTGGCACATCAAGCTGGGCTTCTGGCCAGCCAATACTTTTGATTTAATAATTCCCTAACAGGCAGTCAGTGGTCCAGCTCAACCAAGAGGTGTCAGAATACAGCAGAGTAAAAACAAAAGAAAGTCTTGTTACAATCTGGTTTAAATACAGAAGAGCAAAGAAAGCTAAGCCTCCATGAATAAAATGGATCAAACCCAGAAAGGATTGAAATATACCCAAAAAATGTGATTAAAACCAAACAAGGTTAGACACTGGTGCCAAAAAAATGATATTTTTTTTTTTTTAACAGTAGAAGACGCAAAGAGAAAGAAAGAGAAAAGAAAGAAATAGAAAAAGAGTTCCGCCTGTGGGGTTGGGGGGACAGGGAGAGAGTGACAGGGATTAGATGGAAGCATATCACCCTTCTGGGGTCCCAATGACATCTTGTTGTTCCCCTCCATCCGGTGGTCTGGGTGGTGAGGGTCCCCTGTCA
This sequence comes from Dasyornis broadbenti, assembly GCA_013397935.1. Lineage (NCBI taxonomy): Eukaryota > Metazoa > Chordata > Aves > Passeriformes > Dasyornithidae > Dasyornis > Dasyornis broadbenti. The sequence continues at coordinate 704,163 of VZRN01004310.1, forward strand.
CTGCCGCCATGCTGAAGAGTACAGAATCCGGTGGATTGATACACGTTTTGGGCCAGGTGGGAACACACACGTGTCTCCCCCGTAGGGAGGTTTGACACCATCCCTTGCAACACTGGATTTGTTGCATCATCTCTGGTGCAGGGTCTGGGCACCCCTTTGGGGTGGGAGGTCTTTGATGGGCCATGACACCCACTCAGCTTATCCTTCATGTGGATGAGCTTTTCCTGGGCTGCAGAGGCCCCTTCAGTTGGGCTCCTCTGGGTGTTCACCGCCTCTGACCAGAGGCTTTCTCACCACACACCCAAAAGCTCTGCCCCCCCACCCTTTGGTGTCAGGGTCTGTGCTGGCCTGGCAGCTGATAGCCCTGGGGCTGTGTTCTCCACCCCGAAGGTGCTGAGCCTGATCCCTCTGTGAATGTATTCTTTTCTTTGAGTCACTTGATCATATCTCCATCAGCGAGCAGTCCAGGGCCTCAGTCAGAAGGCCAGTTCAGGGCCTAGTGGTCTTCTCTGCAGCTTTTATAATACAGTTTTTTTATAATAGGCAAAAGTCCTTCATGAAAATGTTTAAGTCATAAACAACAACATTTCATTCTCCAACAATGCCAAGGAAAAAGACTTGTCCTACATCATCCTTATTTAAATTAGTTTAATTTAGGAGGTGTTTGATTTGGGATTTTTTAGGTATTTTGCAGTCAAAGCAAGAATTCTTACATTGGCAAATCTTATGAAACACTTCATATTTCCTTCAGAAGGTTCAGCAAAAATTTCGTATCTTTGCTGTCATGATTTTCATTTTCATGCCATAATTGCCAAAAGCACAAATCAAATGTTCTGGACACTACTTCTAACTATAAAATAGCATTTTAGCACCAAGTGAAGAGCTTCATAATGCTCTGTCAGATATGCATTTATGTTCTAATAATATTTCTGTGAGTAGAAGAAAGCTCTTATTGTAATTAAATTCCAATCTGTTTGTAATACTATAATATCAAATTTATTTCATATTTCTTTGTGTTTTCCAAGAAAACATACGTGGATGAAAGGGATTAGTTATCTTTTTTGAACAACAAAGGTAATAGAATCAAAATTGGTTTGGGTTGGACAGGACATTAAAGATCAACTAGTTCCACCCCTCTGCCATGGGCAGGGACACCTTCCACCAGACCAGGTTGTTCAAAACCCCATCTAACCTGGTCTTGAGCCCCATGGTTCAAGGTCAGTAGATAACTATCTCAACCAATATAATCTTAGCAGACCTTCACATTTGTAAGAACATTTATTTTATACCTAATAACTTTATTAAAATATCTTATTCTGTTTAACCCTTGACAAAGTGGTAAAGTGATACACTGAAATGCATTCTGAATGAAAGATAATAATTGCTTCTCAGGTACTCTTCAGAGCAAAGAATATACTGTGGTTAACAGCATAGAGACTACCTAATAAAAAGCTGATTTGGATTGTGACATGTAAAGATCACTAGGAGAAAATCAGAATGGTACTGAGGCATCTGTGACTAGAAGAGCCAGTTCACAGTGTACATTTGTGTCACTCTGTGTCTCCCATTATCATGGTTTAACCAAAGACAGCAACTAAGTACCACAGAGTTGCTCTTTCACTCCCCATTCCCTGGTGGGATGGGGAGGAGAACAAGGAAAAGTTAAAACCAGTGTGTTAAGGAAAGAACAGTTTAATAATTTAAATGAAGCAAAATATATTAACAATAATAATGATAATAGCAACAGTAAGAGTAATAGTAATAATATTAAAGTATTAGGAGGAGGAGTAATGAAAAGAGAGGAAAGAGAAAAATAAATCCCAAGAGAAACAAGATGTGCACAATACAGTGGCTCACCACCAGCTGAACAATGCCCATTCAGTCTCTGAGCAGCCATTGGTGCCTCCCAGCCAACTCGCCTCCAGTTTATATACGGGGCAACATGTTTTACAATGTAGAATATCTCTTTGGCCAGTTCACATCGATTGTCCTCACTTTTCCCTCGTGGCTTCTTGTGCACCTGCTCACTGGCAAAGCATGGGAACCTGGAAAGTCCTTGACTTACAGTAGGCCCTACTCAGCAACAGCAAAACATCTGTTTGTTATCAATATTATTCTCATACATTCTCATACAAAATCCTTATGACAGCACAGTACCAGTGACTAGGAACAAAATTATATCTGTCTCAGCCAAAGTGAGGACACCCATGCTAAAGTACACTCTTTACAAGGTTCATGCAGTCACAATGAAAATATAGATCCTCATGAGATTATGGATTGCTCTTTAAAATGCATAATGTTCTAAACAATCAAAATTTTAGTATGACATTGAATAGTTTACTAAGTATAATCATCAAGAAGCTGTTTATAGGCTATTTGTGAGACAATCGTGTGCTGATGATGAATGGATCAGAAATCTCATTGCTATGTGCTGCCTTAGCAAAGGTTGCATAGTAACCATAAATTTTCTCCCACTGACCATTCGAGCACATAGTTAAAGTTAAAACAAAGGCCAGTAGTTTGTTGCAGCTCAGTTTATAGATTTATACATCAGTTAGGGAATTGAAGATTGTTCTGAGGGCAGAGATTAAAGGGTTGATAAATCAAGCTGTTTCCAACTTGAAAGCAATCTTTTGCTAGACTGATAGTCATTAACAATACACATTACAATTAGCTATTTATTCACTAACAAGTGTTATCAGCACATACATGGAACAGTTATTACTTAGCAAATTTGTCCTAAACTAGCCAGAAGTATATTAGAACCATTGCTGCCTTTTTCTCTGGTCCTAGAATTATGAGCCAGACACGGTTAAAGGGATAAAAGGGTTTTACCTTGGTATTTAATAGGATCCTATGGTGCACAACTCATCAAGGTGGCAAAAGTGCCCAAGATGCACACACTGTGTAACAAGTATACAATTTTTATAGACCTTCCAAATTTACATATCTGACGAGGATTCCCCAATAAAAAGCTTAATAAATGAAGTAATGACCCGCCTATTCTAAAGTCTCCCCCCTCAGATGAGGCTTGAACCCTGTTTACAAAATCTGTCTCAGAGAGAAGATTTCAACCTTGATTGAAACCTTGGTTTCTATAGAGAGCCAAGATAGCATAGGGGCTTCTGGCCTCCAACTGAGAAGCCTTTAGGATGTTTGGTCTTCCTAAAGACCAGAAGTAGCACCATATTGGAACTAAGCTACAATATCAGGCTAAAAAATATCAAATGTGTATGCTAAGTAGACAGAGTATATATAAAAGGTATATAACAAGAAAAAGGCAAAAGATCATCATGGCATAACCATGGAACTCGTTTTTTTGTTAACATTCTGATGGCTGTGACCCATTAGCATTCTTAGTCATCAAGATCAAGGTGATTGTATTCTTTGATAGGGAAACTGGAACAGAAGCTGGGATGTATCCTTTATTACCCGTTTTTCCTATCTCAGTGCCAGTGCTTCTGTCCCTACCTGCAAAGAGAAGGAAATTATCTTATCTGGTCTTGGTATATTATTTTGAGGATCATTACCTGCTCTTCAAGATTTCTCTTTTTTATACCAGATTTTACTTCTTGCAAATATTTTTATCAAGTTCTTTTGTCCACTCATAGCTTTATGTCTATGGTCATTAATAGTGCTAAGATATCACAAATATTACAAAATATTCATACACTGTCACCAGTTATGTCATGATTACATGCTGATGTCTGGGTTCACAGCAGTCAGATATGGAGCCTTAGTCTTGTAGAGAGCTCAGTAGCTAAAAGACAGTATTTGAGGTTTAATTAGGAGTTGCATTTTGAGTTTATAAAAGCCTGGATCCCTTACATGTTAAATATTTCAGATTTCATATAAAAACTATAATGGCTATGTTTGTTCTACTACTCTACTGAATCCAAGACCCAAGTTTGTCAATTCCTATTCTCCAAATCAAGTAGTATTTTATTTGATTGGCTTGCATGAATGATTCTTGCATTTACAACCAGTCCTGCCAAATTTTACGTGGAAATAGCTGGTTCAAAATAGAACAAGGGATTAAGCTACCAGTTGAGCACTGCAGATAATCAGGAGTGTTGGGGTCATTCCTTGGTCTCATTTTTATAGTGGTAAACACATATTTGCCAGCTCCTATGCTGGACTTCGTACAAAGTTCAGAGAAACCTAGTGCAGGAAAGATAAATGCTTATCCAAGGCTTATTCAACAATTCCATCAGTTCTTCTAAGGCAACAAGCTTCCACAGCCAGGGCCACTTAGTTTTACATTGTACTGGGGGTACTATTTTCACTGTTGCTTTATTTGCTGCAGAAAATCCATACTTAGTTATTGCAACAACCACCACAGCAACTCCCTTTTTCTTATTCCATTCTTTTTTTTCTGCACACCATTTGCTTTCCTCTCTAGCAACTCCTATTTCTAAATTAAGTTACTGTTATTATTCAATGTTTTCTGAGACCAGTGCATCAGCAACTGTATGCTTTTCAGTGTCCATTCCCTTTGCTTGCCTTAGTTAAATGCTAAGGACTCCACAGAGGCTTCTCTGTGTCTGCCTTCTTCGCAGCACAGGTTGGGGATATTTTTTACCACACTTATCTGTAAAGGTTTGACTTTATCGACAAGTATCTGCCATTCACAGAATGTTCCTTTGAAGTTCTGCTGCTTTAATGTGTTTTAGACCCAGATGAGATAAATTAAATGTGAGCAAAAACAAAATGAGAAAAAGAAATATCCAGTTGATTAGCAGTTCATGTCATGGTTACTAATTATCTATTGCTTATGATATGCAAAGGGGGAACACCTCACAAACTATCTCTGTTAGGTATGAATTGTATTTTTGTGATGATTATGGGTCAACAGAATTGGCTTTTTTCTTTTTGCTTAGCGTGACTCTCATGGCTACATTAATTAACCTAATTCAATTGAAATAATCTAATAAAAAATGGATATTTGTAAGCTAAACTAAAAAAGTTCCAGAGGGATCTTGAAAGGCTTGAGAAATGGGCCTGTGCTAACCTCATGAATTTCAACAAGTCCAAGTGCAAGGTACCGCACCTGGGCTGGGACAATCCCAAGCACAAATACAGATTGGGCAGAGAACGGATTGAGAGCAGCCCTGGGGAGAATGACTTGAAGTTGTTCACGGATGAGGAGCTGAACATGACTCAACAATACACACACACAGCCCTGAAAGTCAGCCACATCCTGGGCTGCATCAAAAAGGCGTGACCAGCAGGTCAAGGGAGATTATTCTCCCTCTCTAATCTGGTTTTGTAATACCCGACTTGGAGTATCCCCTCCAGATCTGGGGACCCCAACACAAGAAAAATGTGGACCTGTTAGAATGAGCTCAGAAGAGAGTCACTAAGCTGATCATAGGGCTGGAGCAAGCACCTCTCCTTTTAGGAAAGGCTGAGAGAGTTGGAGGTTGTTCAGGCTGCAGAAGAAAAGGCTTTGAGGTGATCTTAGAGCAGCCTTCCAGTTCCTAAAATGGCATACAAGAAGTCTTTAAAAAGACTTTTTTTTAAAGAGCATGTTGTGACAGTGCAAGGGGGAATGTTTTCAAACAGAATGAAAGTGGGTTTAGATTAGATATGAGAAAGAAATTATCTGCTGTGAGGGTGGTGAGGCACTGGAACAGGTTGCCTTAGGAAGTTGTAGATGACCCAAGCCTGGAAGTGTTCAAAGCCAGTGTGGATAATGCCTTGAGCAACCTGGTCTATTGGGATGTGTCCCTGTCTATGGCAAGGTGGGCTGCAAACAGATGATCTTCAAGGTCCATTCCCATGGACCATTTGTCAGAGACTGAAAATAATTAATGCCTCAAACATTGATATAAAGTCTTATAAAGAAGCTACAATCAAAGAAACCCCCCAGGGGACTGGGACTTTGGACTGAAAGTCAAGCTGGTAATTAGACCCATTGTTCACTCATCCCTGGCTGAGTTTGGGGTGGAGGAGGAGCACAGCTCACAAAAGCCAGGTTTACACAGACCTGCTCTCCCAACCGAGGGGGGCGGAGGAGGTTTCAGGTGTGCGGAAACGCCCATCCTCCCTTACACAAACTGGCCTGAGCTGTGGAAACCCCCAGCCCCACAGGCCACATCCATGGGATTGCACATGATGCAATAGATCCAGAGTCTGCTGTGACAGACGGCCCCCGCCTCCCCCAGGGGGACATGCCTGGACATTGTCACCTGGCCTGAAAGTATGGACTGCCTCTGCCTTCCCCAGGGAGTGGGGGACAAGCCCGGACATTGCCACCCAGCTCAAGAGTATGGATGCCCTCGCCTCCCCCAGGGAGACATGCCTGGACATGGCCATCTGGCTTAAAGGTATTCTACGCCTGTGGGGGGACCATCACCACCAAGAAGATCGGCTGGAGAGGATCAACACAACATTGTTGGGGTCCACGGATGGTGATATTCTTTCATTCTGTCTCTGTCACTCTCTTTCTGTCCCCCCCCACCTCTTTTCCTACTCCTCTTTCTCTCTTTTCTCTCTCTCTCTCTCATATTTACTACCAAATAAACCCCATACTATTGACTGGCATATGGTCTCGTTTGCACCTTAATTCGGGCAGGGGTATTTCTAAGAACCTAATAATTGGATCATAACACTATTCAATGGTTTTATTGATTCTATTGAACTCCCAATTAAAATGTGTCTAGGACATGGAGGGTTGTGAAAGGAGAGGTGGATGAAGTCACATTTTTTATGTTCAACCTCAAACCCTTTCCCAATGCCTGACATTAGTTCTATGGCCAAGCTGGATCCAGGTAAATATTTTAGGCAAGATTTGGGAGGCCCTAGATTTGACCTCTGGTAGGTTCTGTTTTCCATAAAGGAAGTCCAGGCAGGCAGTGAGATGATCTAGTCGGAGCCATGAGCTATGTCATGTGACAAAATGTCACCTGCCCTGCCCCACCCACTTCTTTTGGGAATCCAATAGGAAAGGGCATAAGGTGTGCACCTGTCACCCTGTAACACAAAGGGCTATGATTCCGCCTCCAGTGCAGGGTCTATGAGGCTGTTCCCACTATCTGTTTAGTACACATTCTACACATTGTCATTTGTTTCCCTCACTTTGAAATCACACAAAACTTCTGAGTGTGACCTTTCTTTTCTGGGGTAGCTGTGAAGTCCCATTTCATGTATCTGTAATCCAGTTGTTTATTGCTTTTTGTGGAGAAGATTTAATAGAAGAAAGCTGCAGTGGGAGCTCATACTTCTTTGAAGTTTTGCTTTAGTAAGATACACATCCCTGATTTATTAGCACAATTTACAATTATATTGTAAGTAATTAAAGTAAAAACTCACTTGTCAAAATAAATGAGCACAGTATATTTTGTGTGGAAGCAACCTTGATCGCTAATTGGATTTGCGTCCTTAGTCATTTGCAAAAAAAAGTCTGCAATGAGTCTTGTATTACTATGAATTAATTTTTTTCCTGCACTGCTTTGCTAAATGTAGTCAGAGTTTCATTTTATTATATATTCCTTTAAGATGCAATTAGCAAGTTCCAATTCTACACATTTTTTAATGAAACATTATGAAAATCTGAAATGTATTTTGAAAACATCTCTTGATTACTTTGCTTAGGATTTGCATAGCACTAGCTTGTAGGAGAATACAAAAATCCAGCCTGATTGCCCTCAGGCACAAAAATAGTCAATGTATAAAGGGAGAGTAGGAGATGTCGTTTTATCTTGAGCTTAGTGAGTCTTTTCCCCCTGCTTCTTATATTTAAGTTGATACATTGCAGTCTGGATGGGCAGACAACTAGACAGGTTGTGGGTAATGGGTCATGCCCTGCCTGGAGGCTGGTATCAAGAAGAGAACTGCGGGCTTCTGTACTGGGACATGTCCTGTTTAACATCTTGACCAGTGATCTGGAAGATGTCATTAAGTTCATAGGTGGCACCAAATTGTGAGACAAGCAGCAGTTGTGCTGGAATGAGCCAGTTGGAATCTCATTAAATTCAAAAAGGACAAGTACGAAGTTCTGCCCCAGGAAAGAAGCAACAAACTGAGAGGTGATCTCATTGCTTTCCATTGATTCCAGAGGAGGTGAAGAGGGAGGTACTGATCTCTTCTCACTGGGATCCAGTGACAGAATATGTGGGAATGGCTCAAAGCTGCAACACAGGAGGCTGAGAAAATATTAGGAAACATTTCTTTACTGAAAGGATAGCCAAACTCTGGAACATGCTTCCTAGAAGAGGTGGGTGATATTCCATACCTAATTGTGTTTAAGAAGCATTTGGATAATGCCCTTAATAATACTATTTAACTTTTGGTCATCCCTGAAGGGGTTAGCTGGAATAGAAGACCACTGTCCGTCATTTCCAACTGGAACTATTCCGTTCTAATAAAGGGTAAGGACAGACAAGTTGGGGATCATCTCAAAGCCCAGAGGGGCTCTGGGGCAGCAACTTGAACGTGATCCAGCTCCAGGGATGGCTGATATATCTGGGGCTGCATGAAAAGGAGCACAGGCAGCAAGACATGGCAAGAGATTATGACCCCTACCTTTCACTTGAAACTTCATGGGCTTTGCATGGGCCCATTTCTCAAGCCTGTCTCAAAGTCCCTCTGGGTGGCATCCCTTTCCTCAAGCAAATGAAGTCCACCTCTCAGCTTGGTGTCATCTACAGTATCTATTCCTCGGTAACTGAAGGTTTGGCATCAGTTTCTGTGCTACTCAAGAAATGTACTCGTACTTCCTGAATTTTGCAAAGTTATCTTTAGATTTAAGTTTAGATTTAAAAAACACAAATTGTTTGTATTGATTTAAACTTCACAGAACCACAGACTTTTCACAGTTCCTGTGATTCTGTTAAAATTTGCAGAATTATTATTAATTCTTTTTCTGAATCAATAATACATTCCATAAATAATAACAGCCAATCTACAGCATGCCTTATGTGTGATTGCCATATTTTTGCCATCCTGCTTTGTGGTCCTTATTTTTTTCTCTTATTTTGCAATCAGTGACAATACTTCTATATCTTTCTACATAGTTTCCTTGTTTCCTTGAATTAAAAAAAAAAAAACAAAAACAACACAACTCTGCAAGGACCTGTTAAAGGGTTTTTAAATAGTTGGTTGCATTTTATCAACTGTTTATTCTCCATCCAAAGTACTTATCACACATACAAATAACTTTGGATATTGAAAAAAAATATATGACAGTTTTCCATGGTTGCACTAATTTATTTAATTCCACTTCAATTACTTCTCAAGCTCCTGAAGGCAAGATGAAGATCATTTGTGTTAAAAACATACAGACTCTTCATTCAACACTGTGGAGACAGATAAGTTCTTTTGGGGATCCTTGGCAGAATGATGACAGCACTAAGTTGCAGTTACAGTTAATTTTTTTCAGCAGATTTTTCTGATTAGCATAGCATGGAATCTTATGATCACAATAGCATAGATTTATAAACAGAATCAGTGTAGCCTAATTTTATAAGTAGCATAGTGCAATTTTACAGCACAGCTTAGCTTACAGTTCTTAATTACCTGGACCCTCCACAGATCAGGTCAAACCATAATACTTGGCCTGCTTTATCAGTATAACAATCTTTTAATGGAGACTCAAACCACAAAATAGAACATGAGTCAGTCAATCCTCAGAGGAAGAAAATGATTGCTGAGAGGTCCTTGACCACTAGTGGAATCATGGGTTTTGCCATCCAGCAGCAGTTCTGGTCCAGGTCCCATTTAGGACTTGTAACTGTTTGATTTTACAGATAGTGCTCTGTGTGCTGTCACACACTTCCCTCTCCTGGGTTCTTGGGACCTTCAAGATCAGTCAAGAGGGAAGCAGCAGTTCAGTTAGCCCAATATTTTGTCTACAGGAATAGCAATGGGACAGGCCATGAAAAGAAGGCAGAAGATCTTGACTGTTTCCTGCAGATCCTTACCATCTCCCAAAATCCACTGTAGTATTACTAGGATTCTAAGATGGTGCATCCCTTGCTGTTCTCTCTTTTATTTGCTGATATTCTGTTGTTAATCAATCTGTTTAATCCCATTTTGAACCTACTGGCATTGTTTCCTATGACAGCAGTCTCAAAGAAATTCATTACCTGTTCTGCAAAGAGGTGTGTCCTTTTATATATTTAAAATGTATTGTGATTTTATTTGCCACATTCATGAATTTTTAAAGCGTAATTAACTTCTTTGTCTGTCTCCTCTCTGAAGTGTTTTCATGTTTCATTCTCAAAGCCAATGCTCCATTTCCTATATCATTCTGGGTTTTATTCTCTGTACCTTTTCTTACTCTACTGTATCCTCCCTGAGGCTCAAAGAGCAGAACTGTGCAATTTTTAAGATGTCAACACAACAAGGTTTTATACAGCAGCAAGATGATGACCTTCATTGTCTTCACATTGCCTTTCCTGATGATCTGAAACATTTTGTCAGTTTCTTTTATGGCAGATGTTTCACATTGAGCCAATGATTTCGGAGGGCTGACAACAAAGACTCTAAGCCCCACTTATAAGTGCTAGCATTTTTACCACTCTGTGTGTGTGTGTGTATATATAAAATATTTATTTTCTAAAACCTTTATCTTGAGGTCGTCTTTTATTACTTCCCAGGCATGTCCAGTTATGCTGATCTGAAAAAGTTTTGGAGTGGAAAAAAAAAAAAAAAACCAAGAGGAAAAGGTGTTGTGGTTTTTTTTTTTTTTTACTAAGAATTGTTGTACACTTTTGGAGTGTCTCTCCACAACTAATTCTACACATTAAGGGATAGAATATTTTCTGAAGTTTTGTTTTTGTTTTTGGGTTGTTTTTTTCAGTGATAAAGAGAATTACCCACTTTTATTAAACCATTTCACTGTTAGGGTCCAGGAACACTTATTGCATTCCTGAATGGTTGTCCCAAAAGTAGTTTTCTTCCTAGGAAATACACTAAACTAGTGACTTTTCCTTTACTTCTCTGTGCCTAAGAAACCTGCGATCTGTGGTTATTTACTATCTTTTATACTTGATGGTTCATGTCCTGGAAAACAATTCTCAGTTATGAAATCTGGCTTTGAGTTCAAGCAGTTGTTATCCAAGAGATAATGCTGAGAAAGAATATAGAATCTTGCTACTTCTGTAGATTGTAGTTTAACCTGGAACTCTTCTGAGATGAACAAAAATCTAAAGCTAATCACTTGAATCTAATGAGACAGCACTTTTTTCTATACAGTGTTATTTTGCTTATTAGCTCATCTTTTGTGATTTTTGTTTGTTTCAGATTTAAATGTGTAGTACTGCTAAACTTTTTTATATACCTCATATACCTGTTACTGTGTCCTCATCTTGCAAGAATGAAGTTTCCTTTTTTAACTGGTTAATATGCAAACTGGTACCTACTCTAGAGGTTTACATTCTGTGTTTCTCTGCAAAGTTACCATACCTATGCAGTTTTTCAGGGAAGCCTTCTATCAGACTAACTTCAGGAAATCTAGGGATAGTAGGAGTACAATTCCACCTGGTACCAAATCAGGAAGGTGCTTTGTAGGGTACCTAAGTACTATGAATAGAAGTAGCCTGGATGAAACCAGTGACCATTTCTGTAGGTGGCTATGTATGTCAGCAGATGAGATGAGCAATAAAAAACTTGGTGTCCCTGATACCCAATTGCAACAATTTCCTCTCACCCGTGTTCTAAATGCTCAGCTCCCTCTGCAGACAGATTTTGAAAGGACGCAGCTGAAGCAGCCCAAAGCAGAAATGGGGGGAGAACGAAAAATCAAGTCTGGCCAAGACTAGCTCATGGGACCATCTTGTTTATGCTGTCATTTTTCATGTTTAAATACTTAAATATTCCCGGATGTAGGCGTTCTCTGGGGCAGTGCTCACACTGATGTTAGCAAAGGTGCAAGACTATTCCAGAAGGCAACATGAGTGTAACCCCAGAGAAGGAAAGAAAATGAGTGTATTCACATGGATGGGAGTTGTACCGTGCTGTCTTCTCTCTGGGCTAAAGATTAGACCATGAAGTGTTTTATTTAATGGCGCCGTATGAAGTTGAGAATCACCTCCATTTCTGACAGGGAAAATTGGCATGTCATACAAAATCCCCATGTTCTGAAATCTAATATGAATAAGAAAAAATCAAGAAACATTGTACAGCTACTTTTCCCTAGCTTGGCTATCTTCTCGTAACAAGTTCCACAGAATAAAAATAATAGTTTAGGAAAAATACATATTTTATATCAGGGAATCTTTGCCTACTATTTCTAATTACTACCTGTAATTATAATGAGGGATAATTTTTCTTCACCTTTGATTTGGTATGTGTCAACACATTCTTAATGTCATTATCTACTGAGGTAAGCTTAAATGACCTATGTTCATGTCTTTAACTAATTCAAACTTGAAAGAATTTCTTGAGGTCTTTAAAATATACTCAAAGAGAAGAAAAAATTGTGTGATACAATTTTGTGCAATATTTATCCAGGTATTTTATTAGAAGTAGCTATTGTATTGAAAGTTCCTATTTAAACTGCTAGCAGCTGAAAGCATTCTACACAAACCACTCTTTCTAAGTAATTTTAATTATTTTGTTCTTGCTGGGCTCTAGAACTGAAAGCCTGTTTTTATCTTCTGATATGGCATTGATACTGATGCGCTTGTCATGTTTGGTTTTATTGTTGAGTTGACATACATAAAATCAACATGTGAACTTTGTCATCCGATTTACTATTTTTAAATCTTTGCATGCAGAGGATAGAATGAAAGAAAAAAATGTTTATTAGACTTCTGGTTTAAGAACACTGTTCCTTATACAAGGAACTGTATATACAAAAACACTGTTCCTTATACAATTCAAGTTCCAGGGTAAGGCACACATTCTTTAATATTGTAAAAGATTTTTGCTGGCAGATAAAGGAACACACGAACTCCAACTTAAATTTTAGTATGACCTACCTTTTTTTGCATTAATTTTTTCTACTATTCTTTGTGCTGGTATTTTAGTCATCAATGCCATTTCCCTTTTATCTCAGATTTTAGACAGATTTTAGTTTATAGTTTTACTTACTTTAGCGTCAAACCAAAGCTCTTCTTTTGAAAGCTATTTTAACTTGTGGACACATCTCCCCTTTCCTATATCTTAATGGAAAGTTTACTTTATCCCCTTTTTATCCTTTATCCTTTTGCTAAGGGAGAGATTGCTTGTTTTTATTTCCTTCTCCTATCTGCTGGAAGTGTCAGTAAGTCTGTCCTCTGTTGAATTCTTGCCTGATCAAAGGCTTCAAAAATGGTAATGCTAGTCTGCTCCTCAAGTCATTTCTCCCTTAGCAAAAGCGGGGGTTATACTTGTACAATTAACTATTGGATAAATGAACTTTTGGAGTGCTAAGCCTTGTTTAAGAGTTTGCATTCAGCTTCAGAGACATTTGCAAATTCTTTCTGATGTTTTTTTCCTAGCTACTACAATTAGTGACTCTCTTTTCACATATATCCAATTAGTGAGTTCTGATGATCATATGAAATTCTTGACAAATTTTTATGCTTATTATAACTGGGTTTTTTGCCTTTTTTCATTCTTGTGGTATTTTTGTAAACTCTATGCTTTTCAATTTTTCATTTCATTATGAAATTTCCTCACAAACTCCCTGATTTTTTCATTGCTTTTACTCCCAAGTTTCATCTATTTTGCCTCTATTATCTATGCAGCATTTCATGCAGTCTTTGCATATGTGCTTCTTCTATTGCAGTGTCTCATTTATCTATGTCCAGCTTTAAAAGGGAGTATATGCCCTTTTTCTTTTTACACATATTGCTGCATTTTATAGTGATGTGTACCTTCTAAGGTTTAAGTATATAGTTTTACTCCTACTTTTTTTTTGCATTAAATATGTCTCTAAAAATAAATTAAATACTTAACTTGATGGATGACATGAAACAGCCCAAAGCTGTAGTAATACAAACACTTTTACTCTCTAAATCAGGTGGGCAGATAGAAACTGCTGGGAATGATACCTGGCCATGTCCATAATTCATGGACCGTGCTTATGAATTTTTGGAGAGACTGATTGTTGTCAAAGGCCAAAAGCATACTTGGAGCCATTTTAACAACTAGCTGTGGAGCTGATTGACTTCCAGGGCATGGGACTATTTTATTTCACTGTGTAATGGAGTAGCATTAAAATGGCCACTGTACCCATTGTATTGTGATTATAATGCAATGATATTTTTTTTTTCTTTTTTTTTTTTTTTTCCTTTTTTTCCCCCCTTTTTTAATGGTGTGGGGTTTTGGAATTTTGGAGTTGGAAGTTTGTTGGCGTTTTTTGTTTGTTTGTTTCATTTTATTTTGAGCTGTGGGTTTATCGTGAGTTTGTTTTGTTCTTTTTTTAATTTTTATTAAGTTAAGAAATACCTGCTTTCTTTGTAGCCCCAGTATATGTAGCTCCACAATTTGATTGATTATTCTGTGAAGTGACAATTTTAATTATGCACTGCCTGTTTAACCTGCACACTGCTTGACCTAAATATTGGCAATTTTAGTTCTCTGTTATGTCCTGAACTTCAACATGCTGTTCATCTTTCATCAGGTGAATGAGTTAGAGTCATTTCCTTCTGTATGCTTTCCAAGTACTGCTTTCAGCTTCCTTAGCTACAGGTGGCTAAATGAAACCTAATCTAATTAAGAGCCTGAAATCCCATCATATCCTATTGATATTAAACTCTGGAGGATGATACTGTAGCAGTTCTTACAGCTAAGAAATTCAGAGGATTATAGATAAAATTCCTGTCATGTAAAATAGAAACTTGCATTTTGGGTAAATGTTAGGAATAAAGCTGTCTTTGAGATTTTACTTGTAAATCTATTGAAACTATTGTACACATACATACACAATGAGGAGGAAAAAGAAGCTGACCTGTTTAAAGAATAGTCCATTGCCATCAAAGCAAAAATTTAGGTCCATGACCATCCTTCTCAATCCATTAAATTATTCTCATTGCTATCAGTTGTCTCACATTGTAAGAAAGTATGTAAACTGTTGTCTTTATCTTGAAAAATAGCAAGTCTCATCCCCTTACAGGACTCTGCTAGGAAGTAAGAATGACCCATTCCTCTGCTCACCTACTGTAAAACTTGAAAAGAATAAGGCAGTCCAGCTAGGGGAGGGGCCAGTGCTGGAGCTTCATGGTGATGTTTGACAAACTCCTCTGCCCAGAATTTGTCTGGATTCTATACCAAGCACTTGGTTCTCATAGAAGAACAGAAAAAACGTGACTAAGGAGTTGGGTTGTTTTCATCTGCTTAATATTCACATAGTTTAAAAGAAGTAAGGTGCAACTAATCAAATCAAATAATCTGTTACAGATAACATCCTTGGGAATTCAGCAATCAAGACCACTTTTAAATTACTGCTGAAATTACCAGTGCTAGTAATTTCATTATACATACCTAATCAATGCTTCATTAAAAGTGTATAAGAATGCTAAGAGAACTCCTAGGTACATAAGATAATATCTTGCTGGTGAGAGCATATGCTGTGAAAAGCAGTTTTTGTTTAACATGTCAGTATTTCTACATAGGTAACTGAAACATAAGAGACAGCAAAGAAGGAGCTGGAAGATACACATAGAAGATGAGCTTAAGGTTTCTGTCAACTTAAATAAGTTTTGCTACTGATATATATATATGCATATACTTAGTTTCTACCACATAAATATTCATATGACTTATTTGATGTGTAGAAAAGACTGCCAACTGTGTTCCAGCCATACAACCTTCTGGCCGACTGTTTAACGTAATAGCTTAACAGACCATCTGTAGAGTGAGTGCACCGTGTCCATCATTCATGCTTAGAAGACATTAAATTAAGCAAAAAAATAACTGAAACTCCGTTTGCATTCCTGAAAGGAATACCGATCTCCTTGTTAGGTGTGATAATTTTTGGATACACCATCAAATATGCGAGAACAACCACAAAATTAAAGGGAAAAAATATTAGGACTTACTGTTGTATTCCTTGATTTTATGCTTAAAAAAAAAAAAAGTAATGTTATAGCAGCAGCTAATGAAAACTAGTTAAAATACGAAAATATTCTGAAATCTTTTCTCTGTGAGACATGGAGCTTTGTAACTGCTGCACTTGCTATAACAAAGGATTACTACAAATAACAATAGCTTTGCTGTGTTGTTGTTCTGTGAGTACAAAAGTCAGAAAGCTTGAAAGAGTGAAAAGCTTGAAAGTCTTGACATTTTAGTAATTTAAAAAAAATATATCTGGCAGTAACAAGTAAATCTTTGTTATGGTTGCTTTGTGCTTGCTGCTAAACACAGCATATCAAGAGGTACAAGGGCACTGTAAATAACATGGAGAACACGAGCTCTCAATCACAGCACTCAGCTACTTTTTAAGTATTGTAACTGGGTCTGAACGACAGACGTGTGACATCTTAAGGTGACAATACTCTTCCAAGTGCTATGAAAGTGGAATAAGCAAGAAGAAACAACAGAAAAAAAAGGTGCTTCTTACCTACTGCTTTTTTACTGTGGACAGAATTTCTACACAGAATTTTGGGAATCAAACCAGAATGCATTTGGAAATGAAACAAGTTGAGTTTTAATACTATGTATAAAATTAAACTCTGACAGAAAAGGATGGAAAATATTTTTATGTATTTATACACATCTGAATGTGTATGTGAATGTATTTACAACCATAGTATGAATATTAACCATGTACTGAATGTATATTTTAATTTATTACCCTGTAGGCCTTTTGTAGTAGCTGCACTAGTGGTAAATACCATGGAACTATGATTTTAAGTTATACTAAATAATAATTTAACTAAATTAATATCACTATTACTAATATTACTAAATAATTATATCAAACGTATTTTAAGAAGTAAAAGATGTATAACTGACTTGTCAGATTTGTGTTAAATGTCACCAGTATGAGTATGAATCATAACATAACAGTGCCCAAAGCTTCTATACAAATTTGTAGAGAAAATCAAGCTAGATTATTAATAAGGAAGAAACTACACACCAAAAAAGGGCTGTCTTGAAAATGGACCTATTTTCTGATGACTCTCAAGTAACTATCTGCAGTTTGAATGGTGACTACAGGAGAGTAAGATAGGTTGTTCAAATTCTTTCCTCAATGGCTTTAGATGGGGAAGGATTTCACCTAGAAAAATCTGCCTACAGCAGACCTAAATATATTTTGATATATTAGGAATAGATACTGAGTACTGATATTATATTAATAATAGCTTGTAATTGTTCCTTTGCACACACTGGTAAGCAATTAAATTTTGTGCTTCACTGACAAATCACAAATATCTTTCCAGTTATAAAAGATTCCAGAGAGGAAATTGTGCCTGTAGTCTCCGCCGCTCAACAAATCCCAGCAACCATATGATCTTGAATCTGTGGCAAACTGACTGGGTGAGAGGAAAGGTCATCATGATGCAGAACTCAGAAAAAATTTTTTTAAAAATACGCCTAAAGAAGCAAGTTTTGCAATTTTGTGGAAAGCTTCTTATACAAAGTAAACCAACCAAATAAGTTTTTAAAAATGCAACAAAAATGCAATAAAAATAACAAAATAACCACCAAGACCTTTAAGGTTCACTTTGTATTCTGGCCTATATCTTAAAATTTTCATGGGTTCTGCACTGTCCAAAGAACCGGCTCTGAATACTGGCTTAATAACGTATCGCAAAGGGGAAGGTAGCTGTGGATCAGGTTTTTTATTAACATTAAACTTTATCATAATCACAGATGACTCGACAATTCTTAGAATTTGGCAGGGAATACTTAAAAAATAAGCACATTATTTGCCCAACTCACTAGTCTGTCATGTCTGATTTATTGCCTCTGGCAAATGAAAGTTCTTGATTCCTCAAAGTAAGAATAAAAAATAAATCAGTATGATGCACCTACACAAATCAGCAACACTGTACCCACTATTGTCCCCTTGGATGAGCGGTTTTATATAAGGAATGGGAATTTATTACTACATTTGAACATGCTGTTACTATCAGCTGCCAAAATACCAGCAGATTACAGCTCCTTGTTTTGTGTCCTCTGGGAGATCAGCAGGGCTGTTGCACAAATGCAGAGCCAGCAGTAAAGTGGGGATAATCTAGCTCTGCATATGAAACATGCATGAAATATTTGTAAAGATCTATGCCTGTCCTATTGGCTGCATTTTTAAAGTAACAAGCTGGTTGTAGCAGATATACGTAGATCAGTGTATTAGCTTATTTCTGCTAACTGTTCAGGCGTGTGGCTTCTGTGATTTCAGGCAGAAGTGGCTGCTGCAATCACTTTGTTCTTTCTCCCCACGTGGCTCTTATAAGACTAATTCCTCACCATCATGAGGATGCTGCTTGGATCTACATTTCTTGGATTAACAGCACTGAAGCAGAAAGGAACATTTCATACCACAGAAAACCTGACATGTAGCACTGAAATGTATTTTAGGATTTCAAATAACAGTTGTTAAAGCTGCAGCAGTTTTGGAATGTATGACTGATAATAACTACATCACTTGCAGTCATTGTGGTAATAAGTGATGGTTTCCTGTGCTGTGAATATAAACAGCAGAAAATCTTCTTATCATGTGAACCAACAAAACATGGTTCCAGTAGCAGCTGCTGTTTACTGGGAAAAAATAGAGTATGCCATTAATTTAATTATGCTTTGGTGAGAATCACAACAATCTACATATTTTGCTGGCCAGGGAACTGCAATTGTGGAGGGCCTGTGCTCCCTTGCATGCATCTAGAATGAGATTTAGAAATGCTGAGTGGTACTACCTGTTTAAATCATAAAAGGAACTATTTCTAGCATGCACAAAAATTTGATATCATAACATGATTTTTGAGGATTACAAATTAAATATTTCACTGGAGTACTCATTTTTAAGTTGTTGATGAATTCAGAGAGCTGGTGACAACAGCAGGGGCAGAGAGCCATATCCCTGCCATGCACAGCTCCTGTTGCGCACCAGCCTCTCACCTCACCAGCTGCAATCCCATGCCCTCAGGAGCAAACAAACAGCCCTCCTGCTTCTGGGCAGGCGCTCTGGGGTCTGCACAGGCTGTTCCAATGCCCTGCATGGTGGGACAGCTGCCAGCACCAGGCCAGTTCCCAGAGACAGCAGCTGGTCAGAAGCTGGCATGGCATCCAGAGGGAGTGACCCAGGGTGGCTTCGTCATGCACACATTAATAAAAGCTGCTGATTTTCCAACTATACTCGCCTGTGCTTGGTCCAAATTGGGAGCAAGCTGGGTGCAGGCAAGGCACCAGAGATTTGAAACTTGATGACTTCATGGTCACTGTCCACCAACCACCTTTTCACCCATGAAACAATCTCTGGGAACGAGCCACAAATTAGGGTCATGTCTCTGAATTGTCTCCCTGAGTACCTGTACTAAAAAATTTCACTCTGGTGTTTTAGGAATCTCCTGTATCTGTTTCTACCAGCTGTGTGGTTAACACCTGCCAAGCTGAATTCCCCCAGAAGCACAAGGGTGGTTGGTTTAGAGGTGTCCCTTGGTCCCTTAAAAACTAATTTGTTGACGTTCTGGCTGGGTGGCCAATAGCAAATTCCCATGATGACACACACTTCATTTGTTTGTCCCTCAATCCTTGTCCAGAGGCTCTCATCTGTGCAATCACCAACTGCAGCTCTGGACGTTCCAGGCCCTCTGGAGTGTTACATCCAAGGCTCACAACAGTGTTCTGCACACTCACACACTGCTCAGCAAGCTCACACGTCCTTTCCCTCCTCTCCACTCCCATCCCCTCCTCTGCCATTCCATATGTTACTAAGGCAGCTTCAGAAAACCTGCTGTGGAGAGTCTTTGTAGAAAACATGTACCGACTATGGTCAAACGAATCACACCAATCACAACAAATCACCTTTTTCCCCCCAAAATTTCACATGACTGAGAACTGGGATACAGACCATGATTTCTTTGCTTGTGAAGCAGAACTATCTCATTAAAAGGAAAAACTGATAGAAGATAGCTTTCAGTTAAATATAATTAGCCTAGTTAGGGCATTTCAGTATTTTCAGAACATTAAGTTATATTTTCCAAGATGCTTGATGAATCCCTGTGTTGTTGGGGGAAGAATGAAGGTTTATATGATGACTGGTTTTAAGGAGAATTTTTTTCATATTTTCTTTGAAAATACTCATACTGAATTGGTAAATCCTTGAGGAGAATTGACAAATGCTGTAGATATGTATTGTCAAGTGATGAAGTAATCTTGAAAGCTCTACAAGGTATATAAGACACTAAAATAAGAAAAGCTGTTAAGTGCCTGAATGAAGAGGGATAAAAGAAGTATGAAACATAAATTCAGCTGTTTAAATTTCATTGCTACTTAGAGTAAAAGTAATGGCATCCAGAAAAATTACATATCTTATAAAAACACAGCAATGCTTCTCAAACACTGATCAACGTAACCAGGATTTGTAACATGTGACTATCTGTCCCATAAATATTAAAAAAAAACAACAAACAACAAAAAACCAAACAAATTAAAAGACTCTTGATTGCCTATTTGAAAGTGAGACATATTACTCTCTCCAAGACTTGTTCTAGGAAAAATGACAAAAATTAAGATTAACTTCTAAACTGATCTCTTTCTCTTTGGTTTCTTTTTGGGAACATATCTTCAAAAAGACATAGCCTAGAAATAGAAGTTTGTTTGTTTGTTTGTTTTTTACCTTTAGGGAAGAATTACATTTGAAATGTTGGGTTTTGTGAGAGAGAGGGAGAGTGTGAAAGGGTCGATCTGTAGATGAGATGTCAATAGAAGAATTAAAATTACATAAATACCACACTCAGACCCATGAAGAATTTACTCCCCTACTTGGTATTTAAGCAAAAGTAGTAATATTCAACTTGAAAAAAAACCACAGGAATTGTTTTTGTGGCTTTTTTTTTTTTTCCTGTTGTGGTTTTTTGTTTCTTTCTTTCTTTCTTTCTTTCTTTCTTTCTTTCTTTAACCTTAATTTTAGTGTCAATTGAAAATAGTATTAAAAGGACTGGGCAATGTCAGGAAAATGTAATGAGAAGACTTATGTGTGATAAAACTGAATCGTAGTACATTTAAAAAAATTCAAAATTGTTCTTGCCTAGACTCTGTATATAGTATTCATCTGTAGAAAATCCAGTGGTTTTACTTCACAGTTTATTAAGGTCATTATTCTTTTATAGCCTCCACTCAAGCATGAAATAAGTTGAAACAAAAAGGATCTCAATATATGCAATTATGGTTTAAACAAAATGATGCTGAAAACAGTGCGATTATTTCTACTGTTTTCAATAATCTTAGAATCAGACCTTACCCAATGCCTCTACTTAAATGTAATGATTTGTCTTGGTTTTCTTCTGAAAGTGTAAAGATTATATTAAAATAACTCTAGTCCAAAATACATAGCAATCCTTCTATTTGAATTAATCAAATTTATTAAATCATTTTACCTGAGTTAGGGCTACCAAGTGTATTACTACCATGTTTATTGCAAGGAAAAGCATCTCAGCTCATCTCAGGTTAACGTGTTGTAACTCAATTAGGACAGATGAAGCTTATTCATCTCTCCACCATGGTGTAAAATTAGCTGGCAATCAATGAACCATACACCAGGATTACTAACAGTAATCCAATAAATAAAACACAACCCTTGACATTTAAAAATATTAATAAAGACCTATGCTTTTCTGAACACCCTTCAAAACTGAACACCTTCCAACAATTAATATCAAAATATTCTACTCTTCCTTTGTCCCCTTCCTGCTCCCCCATGCTTAGTGGCATCATATAACCCAGAAGTGAAGACATTACTGAAAACAGAGGTCCTGCTCATGTCTCCCACATCTCTGAAGACTGGATTCAGCTACTCTTTTAACAGTTCAGGGGCATGGAGAGCTCTGATTTAGGCTCATCCTAAATAGGATAGAACAAAATTACACATTTTCCACAAAATGCAGAACATTTTTCCACAAGCAGTAGTATTTATTTTAGCAAGAGCATCGTTTCCTGAACATGTACTTATTGAGTGAATATGCCCAGTTCAGTTATTTATACATTGGTGTCTTGTGCCATTTGTAATGTCCTGGGATATCTTGCTCAACTTCCAGATGCTGCTCCTAAATAAGCACATTAAGGTCTCTCCGATTCTGTGCCATATCTGCCACTGTCACTCAGATACCTTTAGATAGAGATGGCACTAGATTGTGTACGTGCGTGTCACTAGACACGCCAAACCAGACCATCTGTTTAGCATTAGCACTTGACTGTTCAGCACATAGCTCTTTTTCCACCTGTTTTCAGTCACTCTGGTACTTTTCTTTTTGTACCATCTACAACCATCTTATGCTTGTTATTTCTAAAGAATACTTGCTTTTTCTGCATCTTTCCTATATGGGTGCCTTTTGGATACTGTTTTGTTAGCCTTTATCACAGAGGAGATGAGAGTAAGGTACCACTTAGAGAAATGAATAACTTCAAAAAGTCATCATCCACTTTATACAATTTCTAAAGAAGAAAAAGGATTTCCATTGTGCAAAGGTAATTACTTGAAAGCTGTTTTCACTATATCAAGGTAGGATTTTTTCATTTTGAGCCTTATTCTGCTTTATTTCTGTCCCTTCTATTAAATGGATTGGAAAGAATAGGAAAACACTGACTGAAAATTCCATTCTGTCCTTTACGATAAATCACACTTTCTCACATCTGTAAGCCTTCAAACATTGCTGTCTGTGATGTTCTTATTTATTCTACATGTTGCGAATTACCTCTGCCTGGGAAAATAACTCCTCTGATCAAAATGGCCAACTTACATTGAACTTTTGCTCTTGCTCTTAGAACTGATATAATTCTTTAAGTGTACTGATGTACAACTGAATTGGGTGTGTGTGGTAAGGTTTTGGTAGCAAGGGCGGCCTCTGTGAGAAGAGGTTGGGGCTTCTCTGTGCTGGACACAGACAATTCCAGTTGGTTCCAGCACACTGACCACAGGGAACAGCTGAGTCCAGCAGCCATGGACATGGGTGGCGTGGGAAGACTTATTTAGGAGTGGACAAAATGTTGCATAAGCAGTGAGGCATGAAGAAAAAAAAAATTAGGAGCAACCATGTGAACACCAAGGTCAGATAAAAAGTAGGAGGAGGTGCTCCAGGTTCTGGATCAAAGGTTCCCCTAAAGCTCATAGAGAGAACCATGGCGGATCATGTAAATATTTCTTGAAGTAAGCTGCAGCCCATGGAGAGCCATGAAGGAATGAGCTCTACTGGCAGGAACTACAGCTCTTGGAGACTTATTCAGGTTTATCCTGCAGAACTGCTGCTCATGGAAAGGACCCTTCACTGGAGAAGGAGAAAGGTATGAGAAGGAAGGAGTGGGAAAGAGCAACAGGTGTGAACTGACAACAACCATCCCTTTCTATCTCCTCTGGGCTTCTCAAAGCAGGGAAGGTGGAGGTAAATGTGTAAAATTGAGGGAAAGTTGTAGTTTCTTCGTCTCTCACCATCTAAGTTTAATTTCATTTGTATTAAATTCTAATTATTTTTCCAAGGCAAGTCTGTTTTACCACAGAGTATTCTTGGCAAGTGGTCTTAATGTCTTTCTCTTGACCAATAAGTTTTTCATCTTATTTTTACCTCCCTGTCTTGTTGAGTGAGAGACGAGCTGGGTGGGGATCTGGCAACCAGACAAGGTCAACTCAACAGAAAAAGTATATATAAACAATAACAAAAAGTAGTCAGAAATGGCATAAGAAATTATTACTTTTAAACAGTTATAATCTTGAAAAACTTGCAATCTATAGAGAAGAATCTGATTTTTTTTGTTTGTTTGTTTGTTTTTTGGGAGGGTTTTGGTTGTTTTTCGGCTTTTTTTTCTGATTTATCACATTTATCTTCACAAGGAACGGTTACGTGTGATGGAGCCCTACTTTTCCAGAGATGGCTGAATACCTGCCTGCCCAGGAAAATGATGAATTCCTTATTGAGTTTGCTTGAGCATACAGCTTCTTCTTTACCTACCTATCCAAATTTTTTCTCATTTTTACCCTTCTGATTTTCTTCCTAATCCAACTGTGGGGACAGTGAGCAAGTGGCTGTGTGAGGTTTATTACCTGCCAGGGTAAACCCAAAATTTCATATATCAATTAATGATAAATTTTCACAATACATATCACCAGAATATTTTTTTTTTTTAAACAAAAGAAGTAGGATTAATGTTGTTGTGTTAAAAGTCTAGCAGTTTTCTGTCTTGATAGTTATCTAGTTTCATTTTAGAAATTATGGAAGTGCGATCACCATGTAGCAATTTTTCCTTCCTAGGTCATTAGATAATTAACATTCCTCATGTACCTCTTCACTTCTTTTTAGTGTAATGAGAATCTGGATAATTATTTTAAACGTAACAGTTCAATATGAGAAGTCATACAAAAACCAAAAACAACCCCTCAAAAAAAAACCACAACAAAAACTGTGATATGCTATGCTCCTTAATTTTAGAAAGAGACGGGAAAGAAAGTGAAGAATCAGTTCCAAAGACAGAGGTGTTGCAGTTGCAAACATGGTGTGCCTATTTTATGCAGTTATCCTGTAACTGAAAGATGAAATCACAGGTTGTGTTTCTAACTACTCACAGAATTCAAGAAGAGAATTGAGCACTTTTGGTTGGACCTTCCACAGTGTACTGTACAAATGACAAATGGATCTGAAGAAATACAGGGACACAATATTTCCCACTCAGTCAGAAGTAGGCATCAAACCTCTTTCTACTTTCAGATGAGTACTTTGACTCCTCAATAAGAAAAGAAAATTAAATTTCATTTAAACACAGCAGTATTTTGTCTAAAGCTCTGTTTGTTAAGCATATTCTGAGAATGTCTGCTAGATTAAATGTGTGATATGCCTAAGGAAAAGTCTTATTTCTGAATACATTTGAGGCTTGAGTGTTTTTCTAGAATCTTTTGCTGTGCGGTATGTGAAGTAAAAGAACATTTAGATCCCTGAGAAAAATATCAGTCAAAATCGTAGGTGTGTTCAGAATACCAAGATTTTGAGGCTAGGTAATGACTACACATTCTAGTAGCTGTTTTCAGGACAGTCTCTTAGGTGTGCATACCCGCAATTCCATTTTAGAGTCTCCTAGTGAGGCACATAACATTTCCCAATGAGATATACAGGAAAGAGTTACACAGTCAATTTAGAGAATATGAAATGCAAAACAATTTCCCTGCAATTTTGCTCTTCTTTTATATAATTTCCCCTTTCATGTGGTTGTGTGATTTTTTTTCTGCAGCTTAATATTGAAAAATAAGTACTGAATACATAGACATGCAGGTGTGCTGCTTTATGTTCATGAAATACTCTTAGATTAAATTGTTTTCTAAACTTCTTTACATTTATATTTTTTATCTTATAAATGTGTACATTTAATAGTATATCATTAAACTTATTAATGTATAATATATACACTTAAATTAGCAATTATATTCATTAAGCCAACAATCTCATACTATAAGGTTCTCATTTATGGCTGAATTTGAGCTTAACAAGAAAGTAACTTCTAATCAAATAGAAAAATATGAGAACTGGATGATTTGTTATAACTAGAGTGAAATTTGAAAAAAGGTCACTGTCAAGCAGAAACACAGTGTAGTTCAGAGGGACATTTTAAGATCATGTAAATTCTTAAGACCATAAGTATCATTTGAAGATTGTCAGTAGTGGGTAGTCCTGCAGACAGAGAGCTTGGTTGAAGAACCAAATTAAGACAAAATTCCAGAGTAACATACAGAAAAATATTATTTTAAAATATGCTTTCTTATCTTTTGCTAATATTTATTTTGGATTAAGATGCATTTCTTTCATTGTTGCCAAATACATTCAGAAAGAGAGTATCTATCATCTCCTTCAAAATCGCTGTTGCTATATTTTAGTACTAATTTTGACTTTTGTCTGATAGTCTGAAAGGACTTGGTGAAGCCTAGCATGATATCAGACAGATTTGTGATAACATATCTATTAAAACTAATACATCTATAAATATTTTCAGGTTCTGAATTCTGTGAAACCTCACAAAGAACAAACTGGTGATTATCTAACTAAATATATGTGAGGGGTAACCACTGTAATTTTCATGTAATATGACATTTGAGAAAAGTGGACTTCAATGAACAATTATAGTTCCCTAATTGTAGCTCCTATTTCTTTTTTTTCTTCCCTTTATATGTTAATTTATCTCTTTATGGTATAGTGATCATTTTCCTCTCCTGGTTATTAAATCTGTAGTTCTGGCCAAATTCATATACACTGAAAATTTGATTACCTCAACTGAAAAATCTAACTCTACAAAACAGGAGCACTGATGTAAACAATAACCCTCTCTTCTGCTAAGACTGCATGGACTTTGAGGAACTGAAGCTGACACAACTGTTTTTACAAATGAATTCTTGATAATCCTAGAAGTATAAATTCCCATTATTAGCTAGGACACCAATGCAGAAAATAATTTTAACTTTAAAATTACCTTTCTGAAGATGTACAGAAATATGTTAAATATTTTGTGTATAAGAAAGGAAAGCATTCATGTTTCTGGATGAAAGGCATGAAGACTGTCTTGAGCAGATCAGATAATATTTGTCAATGAAACTCCTGTTGTGGGAATATGATAGAGAGGCTACAGTAAATGTGTCTTTTCAAGATTAAATTGATGCTATCTGTTTTCTTATTTTGGTTGGGAAAATATTCCAAGGTATTTATTTTTATTTTCTTCTCACACAGAATTTGAACACTTAATTATGTTAAATGGATTTTAGGGGGTCCTTGAAGAAGCAAACAATAAAATTATAAAATAAATTACTTTTTTTTTTTTGGTTGTTTTGTTGATTTATTCCCCGCTGATACTGGAAAAAAAAAGATATCTAAATTCACTAAAGAAATTTGGTTTCCTTCCTCACTCCCATCTAGATAAGTGGGCTCCAGTCTAGAGTGCAGAAAGCGTGATTCATTGTGGTTTAGGAAGAAAATATTAGAACTTCAGTAGTACATAGTATATGTAAAATTTATAAATAAATACACTTATATTGAGGATATACAATCAGAAAGCTTTCACTGACCGGGGTGGATGATCAAATGGTTTGGGAAACCACTGATCTAGACTATTACTTGTGATCGAGTTTATATTTCCTACCATTAAAAATGTGGGGGAAAAAAGAAGGTCAAACTAAAATTAATCCAGTTTCGATCTTGTAAGAAGAAAAACAGACAAGACAAGCACCCACCGAAACCCTTCCTGTGAAGAACTTCTTTCTGATGTCCAGCCCCTGGTGCAATTTAAGGCTGTGTCCTCTTGTCTTGTGGCTGGTTGTCTGGGAGAGGAGACCAGCCCCCACCTGGCTACACCCTCCTTTCAGGGAGTTGCAGAGAGTGACAAGGTTGCCCCCTGAGCTTCCTTTTCTCCAGGCTAAATAAACCCAACTCCCTCAGTTGC
Source organism: Dasyornis broadbenti (assembly GCA_013397935.1). Lineage (NCBI taxonomy): Eukaryota > Metazoa > Chordata > Aves > Passeriformes > Dasyornithidae > Dasyornis > Dasyornis broadbenti. The sequence goes on from VZRN01004310.1 coordinate 731,658, forward strand.
TCTTCACAGGACTTGTGTTCCAGACCCTTCACCAGCTTTGTTGACCTGAACTATCTGAGAAAAGACAAGGTTTCCCTGAAAATTTGTCTTAGGAAAAAGGTGAGTTTATTGCATAGACGTTTAGAAGGCATTATTTTTCCTGACAAGGATAATACAGTAAAACTGGACTTAGTTCGTCCTTCATTTCTTCCTTAGGCATTGATTGATGTTCACATCTGCTGGCCTTTACAATAACTGTGTTTCTGAACCTCTGCATACTGCCTAGGCTACAAATCCTTTACACAATTCTCTTTACCTGTAAATACAGATGTTTGATTTGGAAACTTTAACACAGCACTCTGATAGTTACATATGAAAAAGTGTTATTTTTATATTCTGTTGATATTACTTTGTTTTACTGATTCATTAATGGAGCATAATAATCTTGCAGTTATACATCTTTATATTGGCAGAGTGATTTGGATCTCATCAGAAAATGGTTTAGAGATTCAGAAAATTAATCTAATCGAAATGTGAAGACTGGAATATCCCTGAAAGGGATAACCCCCCCATACACACCTTCTTTCAATACTGATTTTTTTCGTTTGTATTATGTAAACTATATGTACATAGGACACATACATTTTTACAAGGACAAAGAAAAATGTGGGCTATTTACTGCTCAAAAATTAAATTCTTGAGGTAAACATACTGATAAGGATTAAAAATATTGATTTAAAAAGAAAATGAAGTAAACAATTACCTGAGTTGATGAGAGGTCTAGGTCATTCCAGGCAGAAAACCCAGGCAACGACAGTAGGGAAATTGACACTCCTTGAAAATATTAATCTTTCTGTATTGCTTATAGCTGGAACATATACGAGTGTCTTAGATTGCTTTTCTTGTATGACTGGTTTTAGACTATTATATTATAGCCCACATTCATTTCTGTCTGGGTTTTTCTCAATGGTTGCATTAATATTTATAGCAGAAATATAGAAGATCACACATAGAATTAGGGAAGTGTTGTAATATTCTTAATATACAATGAAGAAATGGTAGCTACAAAAGAATTAAATTCAGTGATATGCAGTGAAGCAGGAGGCAGGAAAAAACAATAGAGTGTATTAGAGGAGTGTGATTAGCAGGCATATCTTCAAAACTTTTAAATACTTTATGATAATTACAGTAATTTACAATGTACCATCAACCATAAGTTTAAGACCTTATCCCAGAATAATAATAATGTAGGAGTTGATTAATACTAGAAGAATCTTCTGGTGAGAAGGTGAGAACAAGGTGTCAGAGGTGAAGTAGAATGTGAATTGAAAATCAAGTCAGTTTTATAGAGAAAGTAAGACATTGAGGAGATGGAATAAGGGAAAACATAGATATGGAAAATAGTTCTATAGAAAATACCTAGATTGGTGGTGGTGAATGCTGAGTGGAAATTTCAGCAAAATATAGTCAGGATCATTGTTAGGAGGAATCTGTTGAAAAGTTGTTATTGTTTTGAATCTGAAAACCATCTTGAAAGGCTTATATTGAAGACTAAGCCAAACAATTTGCATAATTAAATTAATAATTTAGTGAATGGCCCATAATGAAGAGAAAACTGAAGCAGTGAGCATTCAGCTCTATAAATATATTTATTTAGAGAACTCAGCTAAGTTTTAGAACAAAGCTTTTAATGTTTTACATGCCTACATTTGGATATATAGATTTCACTACTGATGTTTATCTATACACAGTAAATCCTTCTGAAAGTGGGTGAGTTATGTGTGCTATGTAGTATGAAACCAGTTTTGCTATTATTCCTCATTTTCATCAGTGTTGTCACAAAAATCATTTTCCCAGGAAAATCCTTCTTAATTTCTTTAGAAAAATTTTAAATTTAATTATATTCAGTGTGTCACTGCTTAAACATTTACAGTCACATGTTTTTCTGTCTCTGAAGGTTAGAACTTGGAAAAAAATCACTTCTGTAATTGGTAGTTGAGAGAACTAAATGCTGTAGTTATGAATAAGACAATTGAAGACAGATAAAATTTCAAATAATACTTGCAGCAAATGCAAAGATAGATACAACTTTCAAAGAATTACTGTTCTCATCATGAACATTTTTCCTCTACTGAAAAGCCATTTTCTACAATTCTGGATTTGGCTTATAGTTTTATAAATGTTGTTTTAATCATTCTCATTATTCCCAAAACAAATCCCAGTATTTTTTTATAATTAATAATTAAGTATAATACTTTAAATATTACTTTTTATCTTGATTATTTTAATATTAGTTAGAACATCTGAAATTATCTTGGAATTTAATTTATCTTTAATTTGTCTTGGATGTGATACCACATCCTTATAGGATGTCTTCCATGGTTTTTAACAGGATATCTTCCATGGATCATCAAAGCATGAATACAAAAGCAGAAATAAATGTTGGACAGTGATACCACTGCAAATCACAATATAATGTCAGCATAGCAAGGAATACCCAATAATACTTGCAGGAAAAATTAATGTGTACTTGGATCAAAGGAAAAAACCAAAATTTTCTATTTGTAAAGATGTGTATGATATAAATTCCTGTTTTTCTACCTGATTATAATTCTTAATACTACTTAATTTTATTTGTTGATGGGAAGGCAGAACACCAAAATAGTGCCTGTTTCTCCGTAATGAATATCGAGTTCAGCCATCTTTCATTTTCACTTGAGTGAATGCAGCAAAAGATGGCAAAGGAACCCCCTCAGTGCGTAATCTCTTGAGGTTCAACAATGCTAGAGATTACTTCAGGGTAAGTGTTTATTTAATTAAACAGAAAGGAACTTATTTCGGGGAAATATACATTAAAAAAAAGAATGTTAATAGTCCCACAGGTAATATAAATAACTCTGAAATAAAAGATCAGAATAAATACTTTAAAAGATTCCATATTACAGCCAGATCTAGGAATTAAATTATTATTTTAATATTTATTAGTTAAAAATTGTTAGTTAAAAATTAACCAACATATGGGTGCAACAATTTCATCATGGTCTTTATTTTATAATTTTTGTAGCACCAAGCTTTTTCAGCACCAAATTTTTTCTGTCAACACCTTACTCAGAATTAAAAGGTTTGTTAGGGCACTCACATGCTCTTGTCGTTTAAACTGATGATGTTCAATCAATAGAGTTTAGTAATATATCTAAATTGCATTCCACAAATTTTTATCATGAGGAAACTGAAAATCAAATACAGAATTGATGATTGTCAGTAAATTTTTTAAACAATACTTAACTTATGAGTTTCTTATCTATTTTAATTCTGATGGCACATCTCTCTGAGAAAATGGATGTCAAAAGGACAGCTTAGTATCCAGTAGATCCTAGTGCAGATATACTGAATTGAATGAGGCACTGACCTCTCAAAGACAAATAGATAATTGTCTGTGGCCAATGTTATCATTGCATAAATTCCTGGATACTTAGCTGTTAGAGATTACCTTTCTTGTGTAATTGCTTTCTTAATGTTTTGTCCTATTTCATTCCTTTTAAAATGTCAGGTTGTATTATTTTATTTATTATTAATTATTCATAGTAGCTTATTTCTCACAAATTTATATGAAAAATAAGTGTTAAAATAATAGATTTTTTTATGTTTGTTTGCCAGTAGGTAAAGAAAAATATTATTTCAGGTTACATGATAATAAAAAAATAATCAATTCCCATATCTACCTTCCCAAAATAAACTATTTTTTGGTGGTTATAACTGTTATTAAAAATAACAGCCTGGATTCCAAATACAATGTCATTGGAGGTTGTCAAAGTATATTATTTTAAATAAGTGAAAAACTAGAATTTTTCTACTAGTTTAATTTGGTAAAAACTATTCAGATTAGTCTATTGAAATACAAATAGTTTTCTCCAGCTTCATGTGATATTTTGAAGAGGTGAGAGAGAAAGGAATTAGTGTTTCTATTGTAATGTTCATATATAGTCGTATGATATTTCATGTTCTATTATGTTCTAGATTACATTAAAAAATTATAACTGTCTCTCACATTGGCTAATGGTATTCTACATGATTGTTCTAATTTCTCAAAACTTTAATTTCTGCTATAGCCCTAGGAAAATAAAGTATCCCATGCTCAAAACAATTTCTGAAGGAAAGAGCAATCAGGAGTTGTCTGTGGAATTAGGTATAAAAACGGCATTAACTATTTCCAATTTACCACAATTCTGAAATAAATTGTCTTGAATTCTTATGAGTTAATGTTCTGACACAATATGTAGGAGTGTTAAAAGATGCCCACTTCAAGACAGCAAATAAGTGGAAAATAAACTTGTAAATCCTAAATTACTCTGTCATTATTGGTGTGTAGAGAGATGAAACAAACACACTCCCCAGAAGGCACTCACCATACAGGTGTTACTTGAAATTTATATTTTTACTTTGAATTTTCACTGTTATTGAAGAAATAACTGCCTTCTTGGAATTTGCACTGACATATAAAATAATTTTTCTTTTTTTTAATTTCAAGGAGGCATACAGTGTGAATAATTTTGGGGGGTGGCATCAAATAAAACATCTATTATATCTTTACGTAGTACAGAAAGAGAGTACTGTATCTGTTGTCCTGCATGAACACCCCATTAGGTAAGGATTCAGAAACCTTGCTAATTTGCATCTTTTCCCAAAGTATAAGGTTCTCCAGGATGTCGTGTAATCCTGTAATTTTTTATCTAATGACCACACTGAACCCTGCCAGTTGGTGTTGCTCCTCATCATCCTGAATCTGTGCAAGAAATTACTCTGTATCCATCCAAAAAGTCCACTTCTCTCCCCCCAGCCCTTGCCCATTTCAAGAAAGTTCTAGCCAAGCCATGCCACTAAGAAAACTCTTTAATTTTTTCCAACTGTGCCTAGTTATCTCTCAATTACTTTTGTCTCTCTATTACAAGACACCAGTGCATGACTGAATGATTGTTTTTTTATGATTCCTGTTTTCTGGAGAATCAAATGACCTGACAGCAAAGTGAGTTTGGGTCCGTAATCTTTTTTCTCTCCTTTAAAGTCCTTGTTTCTTTCTCTATTCACCCGTCCCTTTTTATCACTAGCACGTAAAAGGGATTCTTACCTTTTGTTAGCTTTGCCTCATATCTATTAACTTGGTCTAGTCAAATCCTCACCTGAGTACCAAACATGAACATTTTCATTGTAATATACAAACATCAAACCCCCTCAAACCCAGACAAATATAACAACACAGGTGGAAGTAATGCCAGTACATGAAACAAAGGAAAAACTTAAAAATATCGATGACATGAGTTTTATTTTTCAGTAAATAAGTAAAATGTGACCTGAGATTTAGAAGTGTGACTTTTAGCATTGATCTGTATTTGTAGTCAAAATTGCTTTTTATCAAATAGATATTAGCTCGGGCAGATGAAAGTGTCAAGCACAGTTGGTTATGTTATCAGTCATATTTTTCCCTTTTGTTACAGTTAGTTACGGAAAATGTGATTTCCTAACTACATTTAATTCTATGTGATTTCATAGCCTGTCCACACATTCTTTTTTCCTTCTGAAATTAAACTGGAGAATAATGAAAGAAATTTGACTGGTTTGTACTTAAAATACTGTAATTGCCTGGACTTTGTATGGTGTTACTGGTTATTTGCAGAACTAAGTGGATAAAAGATGAATATGGCACAAAGCTTATGGACAGAAACTAAAGAAAAAAAAAGTGAACTTGTAATTAATCAAAGTAAAACAAGCTTGTGTTTATTAGCTAGCTAAAACAGAAAAAAAATTAGTAGATGCTAAAGCAGAGTAAAAGCAAATTGCCATTGGACCAAGTTATCAAGGGTAATGATTAATTTCTCCATCACTGCACACTATTCATTGAGAACAAATGTTTGTTTGTTTTAAAAAATAAATTACACAAAGCATGGGACTTGAAGTGGAAATTAATTAATTTTATCTTATCATCTGTGTTCTACAGGGTATAAGAGTAAATGATCATCACAAAGTCTTCTATCGTCATAGTCTTTGAATCTGTATCACTATTTTTTCTTCTGGCAATAGGGATTTGTTTGATAACAGGTTATAGGGCACACAAACAAGATTTTACAAAACATGTTATTAGCACTGTAAAGCAGATTAATATCTAGATAGGTTGAATTCATAAATACTAGGGTAAAGCATGACTAATAGGAATTGCTTAGGAGGAAGATAAATGTTTATAATAGAATTAAATTTCTTGCGCTGACTTTTCTTTGGTTGTGGCTATCCTAAGGAATCGATGTTTAAAGGAATATTTTCCCCACAAAAAATATGAACAGATTTTTATAAATGTTAAAAATACAACAGTGTAGTATGTTCTGCAATCTTTATTCCCATATTTGTTTTCATCGCATGTTTCCAGTCTTTTTCTTACTATTATGACTAACACCAGTCTCAGAATTCCTCAAAAGATCCTTTCTTTGGTGCTGGAGGTTGGGAGTGAAGGCTTAATTTGTGAATTGTTTGATAAGACATGCCACATAAGGTATAATTCACAGCTAACTGAGAATAGGGTAACGACACTGAAAACCATCAAGGAGTGAGTGAATATCAAAGGATCCCTTAAATAGTTCAGATTAGATGCCCATATTTCAGATGGCAATCATGAAGCACAGTGAATCTTCACCAAGTGTTGATTCACTACAGAAATGATACTTGAAATGCTGAAACTCCTTAAAACTTGATATACAAGCAAATGAAATCTCCTCTGAAAACCACAACTCAGAAACTAATCTCATATATAATTTGGGAATTTATCTTTTGCTCTAGCCTAGTTGTTAGTTAGGGTTATTCAATACACTAGTAAATACAGCATTGTTAGAAATGAAAATTATTGGAAAAGTGGATTTACCCTGAAGCAGCATTGTTTAAATTTAGTTTTGAGATCAGTGCTATCAGGCATCCATATAATGTCTACAGCAAATGTAATAAGAGAAATGTTAACTTCTTGGCATTTTGAAGAAATGAATTCATAAAGGATAGTTCAATCCATCTTTTAATATTCCAACTTCACAAATAAGCAAAACCTCCATATAGAGGTGACTATCGCAGCAGGTTCATCATGAAGGAGACATAGCAGCTTGATCCATTGCCTAAATTTTAGAAATTTGTCACCTGAGATTTGCTAGGATATTCGTACTGAGATCCAACTACCACTACAGAGGAATGGGAGTTTTTACCAAATTTTTTATTTGCTGGTCCCCTCTGGGTATCTCAGCAACACTGCAGCCAATCAAACAATATTAAATATACATAAGTAGATTATTAAATCCATAAATCACTCTCATGGGCTAGATACCTAGCTGTAAGTTAGTTAAAATTAAGTGAAATTAATTGACTTTATGTTCATAGTTGAGTTTCAGATTTTTAACGCATACATGCAGTCATCTTCATGTAAGCAACTACACGGAGAGTAAGAATCCAGGATGTGACTGTAGTCAGTACAGAAACCTGTCACTTGAAACAGGCATATTGAGTTCATTGTCTCAGCACAGCATCCAAGGGTAATCACAGTTAGAGAAAAACTCTCACAGCCTGCAGCAGTTCCTGTAGAAACTCAAAGTGTTCTACAAGTCCTTTGTCTCATACTAGTCCCATGTACATGTCTCAGATACCTTACAGAATCTCAAATTGCATTTTATGTCTCTGTGTAGGAAGTTAAATAAATACTCTAGCAGCTGTTCAGTTGTTAAAAGACAATTCCATGTATGTGTCTGTAATCTGGAGCTGAAGTGAACATACTGTTTTGGTAGTGTATGCCTGCTATAAAAGCACTTTTTTTTGGCAGTGTAAACGAGATATAAACTCACACATTTTTTTTCTGTCTGTTTCTCTGGTTACTTTATAAGGTTGAAAATAATTTCTTTGTTGTTCTTTGACTGATAGTGTAATTTCTGAAAGGCTATAAAAAAACTTCCAAATTAAGACTGTGAGCATGCCTATCTCTGACCTCTGCCTTTCTAATTACTAGTTTTCTCTGTCTGATAAGGCTGAGAGTAGAATTGAGTTAGAATTAAGGATTATATCTCCCAAAATACTGTAAAATATTGTAACAACATTTTTATCAGAGCTAGAAAGTACTATATTAAAGATAGTGTTCTTATCAGAAGAGAAACCTGCTAAGCTGGGGAGTTGAAGACTTTTGGACTATAAAACCAGAATAAATTACTGCATTTATCGACAAGCTAAAGACAATAATTTCATGCTTTATAAATATTATTCTACTAAGAACAATACATATATTAAGTAGCTAAATGCTATCATCCATTTAGAAAGAAGGTTCCTTTTTGTGTGTAGAGGAGAAAACTGGTCTGTTTTTAAAAGAGAAAAATTGGCTAATGAAATTGTTTTCCATGCTCTCTATTTTTTTTTTCTTCTATAAAATGTGTACATCATACAGAATATGTGAAAGAAGGTTTCATAAGTAATATAAATTTTGAAAAGGAAGAAATAGGCATAATACCTTCTCCCCTCCCCTCCCCTCCCCTCGAGTCTCCTCGAGTCTCCTCTCGAGTCTCCTCTCCTCAAGTCTCCTCTCCTCTTCTCTTCTCATCTCTTCTCTCCTCATCTCTTCTCATCTCTTCTCTTCTCTCAGAAAGATTCTACTTTTATGCCTACTGAAGTTTTAAAAAGTACTGGGCTAGGAGTGACGGTCAGTTTGGGGAATAAATTTTATTTAAAACTGTAACTTCAACAACTGTATAAGTACAAAGAGAAGATGCAAAAAAATAGTTGTACAGATAAAAGAAATGAAGGTAGGGAGGCATGTGAAAAGAAATGCTTATGTCAAAAATGTTTGGTTGTTAAATGATCAGCTGTATTTCAAAATACATGGGAAAGAAAAGTGGAAGGAATATTGTCTTTAGTAGGGGAAATACAAAATATCTGAATAAAGGTTAACTAGAAAAACTGAAAAAGAGAGAAAAGACATTGTGCAAGAGTGTCATAGAAATTATAGCCTAGATTCTACCTCTTACAGGCCTCAGGAATGTGAAGGGTTTTTTGGGTTTGTTTTTTTTTTTTTGGCTAAGAGACTAAAAGATAACTAAAGTTCTGATTAATAATACAGAGGTCAGGACTTGTTCCACTTCCTTTATCCTATCTGCTCCAATCATGTGTCTTTTTATGCTTTTGCCCCGTCAGAAAATATTGTAGCAATAAGAATAAACGTATGTTCAAACTTCAAAATATCTGGGCATTAGGATGTCAGAGAAAAAGCCTCCTGTCACTCACACCTTGAGCACGTGTAAAAGATCTCTATGTATGAATTTCTTTCAACATAGAATCGTAGAAACATAGAATCACAGGAAGGCCTGGGTTGGAAGACACCTTAAAGATCATCTGTTCCAATTCCCCCGCCATGGACAAGGATACCTTCCACTAGATCATGTTGCTATGTGTTCATATAGGATACTTATCCACTATATCAATATTTACTATGTATTCAAAAGTATCAGTCCAAGCTTATACTATATAGGCTGTGGGTGAGCAGTGCTATGGAATTCATGCCATACAGTTGGTACTGATGGCTACAGTTCCTGATTACTCTTAGTCAATGAAGTTAACATGACCATGTTTGAGAGTTCCCCACAAAAGAAGTCAGAGCAGAGGCAGACTTCTTCCTTCTCCATATTTTCTCTTCTTTCTTGGTGTGTTTGTCTTCTTTACCCTCTCCCAAGAAAAAGCGATTCTGGTCTGTCCCTAATACTGTTAATATTTGTCTCAATTTTGGCAGCTGTTTTGTGTATTTGGGATTGTCTCATACTTGCTTGTAATTCCTTGGGATTACCTAGTTTTCCTTCTTTTTTCTGTAATTTGTGTGCTCCAGCGTGTAACTGCATGTCTTTGCTCCTTTGGTAGTCTCACTGATAATATCTTCTGGAAAAGTCTTGTATTGTATCTGACTATGTCATAACGATTTTATGAAATAGTTTCATACTTGTTCATTTACTATTTTAATAAATTTATATTTGAGTTGAAGGAAAACCAAGAATAATTATATCATATATTATTCACTTGTAATTTAGTCAACAATGTGGGTAGAAATAGGCTCTAAGACTAATATAGTAATTTGGGTATCTTAAATTTTCTTCCTTTCCTTTCCTATATTTAGGCAATTAATTTACTGTGACACTTTTCAGCCAAGTTAAAATTCTCTTCGAAAGAGTAGGTGTTCTACTGAATTCCATCGAAACCTTTCCCCTTTATTTGTGTCGTCTTCTCTGGTGCATTTTGTTTCCCACTCATTTCTATACACTTGTGTGATTGCATTCTTCACATTTATTTTCTATTTCCATGTATGATGTTTGAAACTGTATTTCCTTCAATATCTTAAAGAGAATACTAATTTTCCATGATTTAGAAAGATATCTATGAGAAAATGGACTTGTTTACTAGAGAGACAATAACAGCTTTTGTGTTGTTTATGTATGTCATAATTCAATAAAGAAGAAAAATTATGAAATATCAGTGAACAGTTAGAGATATTCCAGGATCTTCTCTATGATCCTTTTTCTTTCTTCCTTTCTCTAAATCCATGCATTTTTCATCTAAAACCTCCCATGCAAACCCTCAATAAAGATGTTATTTTAGAATAATATTTATTACTCTGCAGAATCTTTCTATTTTTGCATAATAGCATGTTATAGAAAGCATAGAAATTAGAAGTTGGGTGCTACTGTTTTTATGAAATTGTTCAGCTTCCTTAATTATTTCTTTTTAGTAACAAAAAATATCTATACAAAGAATTCTTGAAATATTTGATGAAAGAGTCTGAATAAAGCATTTCTTGGATGCTAGCAAAGTTCTATTATTTTAAACTTGGTTTTCTGGTTATAGAATTAAATTTTCTATGACTGCTTTGCAAAAAGGAAAAAAAAGAAGAAGAAAAATGGAAAAGCAATATGCCCTTACTTGTTCAGCTTATCCAATTGATTCTTGGATCAGGAACTAAGAGAACACCTATGTTACTCTCTTTCTCACTGGAGCTACCGTATTTAGATGTGGGATACTGTATATGGCATAGGTGGTTAAGCAGTAATACAGGAAGACATTTTCCACATTTACCCTTTGGTAAAGCGATTTGTGGTTAGAAGTGGTTCCATAACTAAGATATTTGCAATTTATGAAGAATAAATCCATGGTAACTCAGTAATTTTCAAACTTTTCTCCCTCCAGAGGTTAGCCTTACATTTAGCAGTGTTAGAGTAAGATAACCGAAACCATTCTATGAAATGATGTTCTGGTATATATTCATGTAATGCTCTGAGATTCAGTTACTGATGCTTTTCAAGTTGCCACCATGAGAAAAGTCAGAATAATCAAGCTTCACATCTGCCCTCATTCAGTTCTGAAATGACATATCTGAATTGATGGAAATTGGTTAAGACTATTACTTTGTCTTCACATTTTCTTGGGCTCAATATAACCATGAATTTTCCTCCTTTTCTGCTGTATTTCTCAATTTTAGAAATGCATTGTACTTCCACCTTTCACTATAGGAGAAGAGTAACTACAAAACAGCTAAATGAATTGCTGCATAAAAGGAGATGCAGCACAACATCAAGGAAAACAGGCCTTCCAATTAAGATTAGTACACCCTCAGGATTCAGCATGCAGTTGGAAAGGATCACCCATTAATTAAATTTATTTCTCTTTTAATTGCTTTAATGAATTACTATAGGATTAAAATTTAAATTAATTAAATCTTCTGTTCCTAGATAACTACTCTTACATTAAGTAAATTTAAAACAATCAAATAAAAAAGTGTTCTACCTAAAACCAGGTTTAAAAATTTTAAGATACATTGATTTTATTGAATCTGCACAAATTTCAAGTTTAGTAGCAGGTCGTCTTCTAAGCAGCAGACACAGTTGAGTTCCAGAGGACTTTGCTGAAACTATTAGAGATATCTCTTAGCCTATTAACTATCAAAGAAAATTATCTCCTGTGAAGACAGGCTGAGAGACCTGGGATTGTTCATCCTGGAGAAAAGCAGGCTCCAGGGTGACCTTAGAGCAGCCTTTCAACGTCTAAAGGGGGCCTATAAGAAAGCTGGAGAGGGACTTTTTACATGGATAGATATTGATAGGACCAGGGTGAATGGTTTTAAACTATAAGAGAAGAGCTTTGGATGAGATTGAGGAAAAAATTCTTTACTCAGAGGGTAGGGAGGCATTGGAAAAGGTTGGCTCAAGAAGCTGTGGATGCCCCATCCCTGGAAGTATTCAAGGCCAGGTTGGATGAGCAAGGTGATCTATTGAGTGGCATCCCTTCTCATGGCAGGGCAGTTGGAATTAGATGGTATTTAAGGTTCCTTCCAACCAAAAACACCCTATGATTCTATGAATCAACCCATGTGTGCTAAAATATGTTCATGAAATACCATCCAGGAATAGCTAAAGCTATTGAAATATCACCACTAGATATTAATACAGTTGTTACTCCTTTTTAATTTTCACATTATTAAATTTTGATTATGCTCTTCTGATGACATGGATTGTCATACTGATATTTCCTTTAGAAAGAGAAAAATCATACATGGTTAAAACATCATTTTCATACTAAGACTTCAGAAAGATTTTGTGCTGTCTGTAGGTAGTATAGGTTTTGCATAATTCATTTTTTGCAGCATCAACTTCAAATTATTTCAAGTTCTTGTTTGAAGTCTTTTCTTGCTATTTCCAATTGACTGAGGCTATCAACTATAGCATATTTGCAGTATTTCAGGAGCCACAAAGCTTGTTTACTGGAGATAAATTAATTAAGTCATTGCAAGATTTGAGTTCTGCTCTGGATGTGTCTTTACACAAAATTAACATATAGAAAATATATTATTATCTCCTTTAGAAAAGTGTTAGGTGTTGCCTCTAGATTTTCTCTCAGATGCGAAAGTTTCGAGTTCCAGCCTCAGAGAAGTTCAAATACAATTTTGAGTATGGAGATGTCATTCTCTGTAAGATTAGTAGGTGACTTGCTTGTGGAATTTTTCCACTATTGTGTCTGTTCTGTCTTTCTCTTCAACAGAAACCTGTTATGCTGAAAGTCAAGACTAATAATTTACTTTCTTATTATGACTGCTTGGTTTTCTCCCTTGCAGGGATCTTAGAAGTTATTTTTTCAAACTTTTTAAATACGTTTTTCTTCAAGCTCTGAAATTTCTAATGAAAATGCTGAAATACAGTTACATCAGTTAACGGCACACCTATCAGTGTAGTACAGCAGGAATAAAAAGCTTTTCTTTCTCCTCTTTTGTTTAGTCTGAACAAACAATGCTATTGCACATAACAGAGGAGAAAGGGAGTACTTGCTCTTGAATCGTTTGCGCTACAAAGGGAACTAAAAATGGTAACAATGTAAACCTATTGTCACAATGCCAGTGATAATTGTTTATAGGGAACAGATTATATTCCTTTCAGCTTTCTGTTATACTTGCCTGTAGGCACCCCTTTAACAGCTGCAGAGAAACAATTTTGCAAATGTGAACCTGTTAATTTCCTGTTGAAGTATTTTAGAATTTATTTTACCCTTACTTACTTTAGTACTGCTTTGGTTCTTGAAAATATGAGTTGGGCAAGTGTGTGTGATGTGGATAATTTTAATTTTTTTTCATTTAGAGGTCATCTCAAACAAAACCAGGAGAAAAAAGGGCAAAGGTATGACTTGCAAGGATGTCAAAACGGTAAGGAAATTAACACTCCTGCTTGATTCTACTTAATGTTTTTGTATGCTTGCTTTTTAACCAACTGCCTAATGAAAAGATGGGTAAACAGAAAACTACATACACTGGTATTGAAGACTATTGTGAATTTTCATCATGATTAAGTGACATAATGATTAAATATCAGCTATTATAAATAATAGACATAATAAAATGGCATATTACATATTGGTTCATCTGTATAGGTGAAGGGAATATAAAACAGAAAAGAGCATACAAGTCTTTGAAATATTAGAGTTGAACTGGCTATTCAAGAAACCTGATGAAAACATGACAATTCAGATTATTAGCCAATTTATATGTCAGTAAATAGGTACAGGTTATTAAAACTATTTCTGGCAGTTTAACCTGCATATAAAGGTTATATTACAGGTCATACCTGTAAAGGTATGAAACATGTACAATAAATTTCAAACCAATATCAAAACGGATATGTTTCATTATTTTCCTATAACCTTTTTAAATCCAAGTTTAAATACTGCGGTTATGTAAAGGAAGAACAAAATCTGTGCCTTTCACAAAGTTCTAGAGAGATAGGAGTACCTTTTAAAGAAGGTGCAGCTATTTCTACAGCAATAGGTCAGGTGACAAATATGGGAACTTCTCATGGCATACAAACAACATGTGTAAGGTCTAATCATGAATTTCAGACGTGTAAAATAATTTGCTTCTCTAGTTTGTCTATGTACATCTTATTTTCCTGAAAATCCATTTTAACGTCTCTTATGAAATAGATTATTAATTTGAACTTCCCTTTATTTAGTTATTTATTATTATTGTTTGTTTGTTTGCTTAGTTAGTGCTTTTTCCATTTTACTTACATTGTAACTGAGATTAAGCTCCAAATTCAGATATCTAAATATAGATGTCTAAATATCTCCACATAAACTATGTTTCTAAGCTCCCATAAACAGTCAAGAGTGAGCTAAGGCTTAGTGCCCTAAAGAAAAGCATCTAATGCCTTTCAAGATTCTCTGGAATATCAAAAATATCTACACAGATTGAAAGATACCAATGGGAAGTTCCAAGAGAAAGCATATACCTTTATTGATATTCAAAATGTGCTCTTCTTCTGTAGAGAAGAAAATAATTTTGAATTAAACATTGACTTCCTGACTTTCATCTATATAGAAAAGTAATATATGAACAGCTGGTTTTAGGATCAGGACCTAAATCTTTATAAATTCCAGAATTTTTGAGTAATTTTATGAATTTTGGAGCATATAATGAGGCTTAGCAGAAAAGGCTACAGGAACATTGACATTCATTTAACAAAAACAATGGTTAGCTATTCAAACTTCTCCTGTTTGTCATCTTTTAATAATGCTTATTTCTAAATATATTACTTTATATAAATATAGCTATAGGCATTTTATTTTCTACTGATCTGAAATATCTCAGTTTAAACTTCAAACAGTTTTGGTGGAGTGCCCTTGAAACGAGCATCTTAATTAGCATTCTTTCAAGGAAGAAATTATGCCTTCAATCAGAATAATAAGTGGGAATGAGATAATTCATGGGCCATGCATGTGTGTCTAATAAAAATAGCATGATGTTACTGAGGTAGCCTTTGCTAAAGAAAAAATTAAAGAGTTCTCCTGAAGTCTAATTTTTGAAAATGGTTTTGCCTATTTTCAAAGGGAGTAAAAGCAAACGACTGGAACTAATTTGCTGCAATTCCTTCTTTGTGCTGCGTACCTAAAAACATTTAGTACTTCATTTTGAAATCTTCTGTTCTGATGCCAGTGTTTGTTGCCGTCCTCATTTTTCATTCCATTTTTATTAAGAAAGGAATCAATATATAATGTTCTGACAATTCAGAGTACAATAAATCTTGGTAAGTATCGCACCACGTTTTCTCATGTAATTTCTACAAAATTTCTCATGTAATTTCTCATGTAATTTCTACAAAAGTCTGTATTTCAGAATTCTTTCATTTCATCTATGAAGAAAAGCTGCACTGAGGAGCAATATCTGTTCTCAATTTGTGTGTCGTATGCCTTTAAATGGACATTGACTGAGATGGGAAATGTTCTAAAATGAGCAGGAAGATATTTCCTTATCTGGTGAACTATAGGCGATAAAATACAAAGGAAGAAAAGAAAAAAACCAAAATAATCACAGAAGAAGGCTGAGTCTCTCTTGAAGAAGAGAATCTGCTGAGAGGAAGAGGACCCATATCAATCTTTTAATGAAGGATTCAGGTGGTGGCCCTGGACTTCCTGCACCACACAGTCCCTACAATCCCAAGACCCCTAGCAGTTAGACAATAGTCATGTCTAAAAGAGTAAAAGGAGAAATTGCAAAACTTGTTATGGAAAAAAATATATCTTTGGCAAAACCAAATAGCTTCAGGGTCAGTAAACTAGAAAATTTTATTCTAGTTTATGTTTTATTTAAAGCTAGACTTTGAATTAAAAAAAAAAGAAAAATATATCATTCTTGTCTCTTTTTGACCAAATCTAGGATAAAGAAAAGTGCTTTGCACACAGGCTACTAAGCTCTGATCAGCTCTGTGCCTGCCATTCATCATTCTAAGGGAGTCTCAGTGGCTTTTTGGAAGACAGATAGGACAGAGGGTTGATAGAAAGAGTGAGTTACAAATGTGGAACAGGAAGTGGTCAGTCCACTTGTATTAAGACATTCCCAATGACTTCTAAATGTAATACATAGAAGGTCACAGGGGAATAATGACAGAATTATATTGGATGGTTTTTTGCTTTATGTTTTCTGAAGTCAATCAACTCAGAATCTTACTTTTATTGTTTTGTTTGTTTTTCCAGAGAGGTATTTGGATGTCAGAGGCACATTGTATTTATCATGTTGCACGCAGATGATATTTATTACCACTGGTGCGTTTTACTTTACTCTTAGGATAATACAGTGGCCATAATTTGGACACTACTATTGACATGAGTTATTTTTGTACAGATCTATTTGCTTAGTGGGTCAGAAAACAATTGTTTGTCATATCAATCATACCTGTTACATTTTGCCTCTAAGGTTTATGATAGATAGGATGAAATTGCCTGAAACCAAAGTTCTGTGGTTCTATTTATTTATTAGCCCCTAGCATTACCTCTACTTCTGTGGAAAGTTTATCTGACTAGTCAATAATTTACCTTCATGATAAAATTAATTTTATTTTTAAACTCTAACTCACTTTTTGAGGGACATATACATAGATACTTTGTATGGAAGACACAATGCTTGTAAAATGAAGCATATACCAAAAATTACTGGCTGTGTCTTTTAAATTTTTTTGTGGAAACTCTAAATATTTGGTGTGACATTCAGTGAACATATAGACAGGCATTTAAAGTTTATGTTTTTAGCAACTACTCTAAACTCTTCCTACAACCTGTCAATAGAAATAAGAATTTTCAGTCACCAGTTTCTTCTCCCTGAATTAGTTAACCAACATACTTCCTGGAAATATCTGTCTTTTCGTTGAAGAATCCTGGGTAACTATTTTAAATTATATACCTGCCTTTTAGACAGAACTTCAATGACACAATTAATCACTACATTTATCCCAAGACTTATTCAGAGAAAACCTGTAGTAAGTAATTATAGCTAGGCACTCATGGTCATCTTGCTTAGGACAATGAATCTGTCTTGATATTTACAGGACAGAAGAAATGAACTTCAGTACCTGCCTAACCTCTATTTGATTATGTCTATAACTTTACATACACTTTCAGAATGAGTTTAGGTAAGTCTTAAAATTCGTTTATTTTCTCATGATTTTCTGCAATTTTATGTGATGCTATTCATATGAAGGCATGTTATGCTTATTTTCAAACTGTATCCATGCAATAAATCATATCTATCCAACACATAAATGAGTGTTAATTTGTATTTTTAATCTTCTGTGTAAACGCAATCTTCAAAAACCATTTCTATCTTACTAACACTGTAATGAAATAAATTTACTTAAATATATACTTTTAAGTAAATAGTAGCTTCAGAAGCCCTTTTACAAATAACTTTTTCTGATTAAAAATTCAGGGCATTTTTTTAATAGATTTATGTTAAATAAAATAGTTCCTCACTTAGTTCTATTCCCAGGAATTTAAATATGTAAAGAAAATCTTATTGTTTTATCATATTGCAACTTTTCTCATGACAACCTATGAAGTGATTCATTTTCATGCGCCTATCAATGTCAAAACTAATTTGCATAAGTTTCTTGTTAATCTAGAGAAATATTGTTAGCTAGTCTCAGAACAACTTGTATTCAGGGAGAAATTAAGGTCATCTAATGAACCTAAACAGGACCATTTGCTCAAAAAGTGATTTCATGCCCCCTTTTCTTGTCCTCTTTATTATGGAGCCAGAAGAACTTGTGTTCCTTTGGTGATCGAAACAAATGATCTTTAAAACCTAACTGGCCCACAGATGTCTTCTTCTTATGAAGGGAGCTTTGTTCTAGCAGTGGTTGGGAATCTATAATTCTAGTCCAAATTAGAAAATAAAATAGCTGGTATGCATTAGTGGTCACTAAACAACTGCTTTTAAAGCTAAATTTAAAAAAAATTTTAAAAATTAAAAGCTTCATAGAAGCCTTGAAACAAATTTGGTCAAGGCAAATTCAACATGGTCCAGTCCTGATCCTAGCAAAACTAACTCAAAGTCTCTTAACTCTCTGCTGTTATCAGTATTTCAGCCTGATAATTAGCAGTGGCTCAGGCCTAACTGTGATATTATTCTGTCTGCCTTTTACCCAGGCATATATTAAAATATGACTTGGCATAGTCACATTAGACTAAGATAATGGTGTTCATCTTGTAGTTCTATTAGAGGGAGTCAAGTGACCAGCACCCAGATGTAAACACACATCTGAATGAGTTGATACCACCCAGATCCCAGAAATGAGAGCCGTCTGCTTTTTTAACTTATGAAAGCAACAAGTCATTCTTCATGCTAGGCAGATCTTGAGCTATGGAGAAGTGTTTATAGGTACCAGAGATACGCAGTGGAGTTTGGGTCCCAGGGAAGATAACCTCTTTGCTTTTGCCTTCTTTCAGCCTGGTTCCCCAGAGTATGACTCTCCTGATCTCGGAAAATAAGAATCAGCAAAGACTGCAGCTATCAGAACCAAAAATCTATCCTATACTTACTGCTTCTTTAGTATATGTTCTTAACATTTGATTCTCAGTTGTTAAAGACAGATTACATATTAATTGAATGCAACAAATACATGCTTTTTTGAAGACCCAGGTTTTTGCTGGTATCTCAGTTGCTAAGACTTTTTCTCTCCAATTCCCCGGTATTGACAATTTCAATGATAGTAATAACATTTCTTGAGCTACAGGCTTACAATAGCTTTATTCCCAGCTGTGCCTTTCATGAGGGAATATCCAGAAACAAATCACAAGTACTCATCACAGTTGATAAGAATTAGGCTCTAGGAAGAGCTCTTCACTGTAGAAAAAGTCTCCTAAGGATCCTGCATCAGAGATGCAAAACTTGAATGAACACCAGATCTATAAACATATGTCCCATTAGAGATTTTTTTGTATGGCTCTTCTGTTGCAATTTTAATGATTCTTCTCTGCTCTGCAAAAAGCTATGATTCCCCTGCCTGCTACCAGAAAACAAATATCAGTTTTTGCACTTGGGGGCAGGCAGAAGCTTACGAACACATTTTTGAATTAGGAAATTGTCTAAGATATTTTCGTGTAGAGAAAACCATGTTAATTAGAATCTTCTCATATCTTAATAAAAGCATTTTCCAGAATATATATATATATAAATATATATATATTGGAAGCAGTATGTGCTAGAATTTTGCAGCCAGTATCAGGGTTTATCATAGACATTGAAAGGCAATAGTGAAGTTAAAGGCAAAGGTTTTACTTTTTTTTTCTTTCTCAAGGTAAATAATATACTGTAACATCTCCCCAACATATCACACTCAGCTTCCAAGAAAAAAGTATCTTTGTAGCAAATATCCCCAGCAGTTAATATACATGTTTCTTGTGATGATATTGATTATTTGCCCCCCCCCACCACTATTTTTGAGAAAACAGTC
>VZRN01004310.1:751491-772147 GCA_013397935.1 Dasyornis broadbenti
GAATCTGATGTAGTCAGCAAATGGAAAATTATTCTCCAGGCAATGAAAACCACAATTGATGGAGGATGGAAATAGCAATTTACTGGGCATAAGAAATGTGAGGATAACATAAGCTTTCAGATAAGCTTTCAGGCATTTTTTATTGTTTTTTTTTTTTTTTTTAATATGAGTATACTTTTATTTGCAGCATTCATTTTCTTAGCAGAGAAAAGGACTTCCTTGTTTTGTAGATATAGCAAGGTTTTCCTCTGCTTTCAGACAGAGAATTGTAACATTGGCTTAGAGACTGACAATCTAAGGTATTTCACTGATAATAACAGCAACATATAATATTAATAGCAAAGAAAAATAATGAAAAGCAAATAGATTAGTCAAAAATATTGTCTAGGGATTTTAATACCAAATTTACATTTCAGTTTTGGGGACTCTGTTATGGTAGAGAGAGTTCAAGTCTACTAATGGCATATTCTAGTAAGTGTTAAATAAACTCAGTAACAATTGGGTAATCTATCTGTACTCATAATTTATCTCCTAAAGAATTTCCAAGGTTCAAGGTAGCTTTAGAAACAGGCATTCAGTGCAAACTTCATTCCACCAAAACTTAAAATAGTCTCTAGTATGTGTATTACTATTTTTTAATATGCTGGCAGCCAAATTGAATTCAACTTGTTAATGCATCTCACATACTTTGCATATTGTGATGTCAAAAAGTCTCTGATGATAATGTGTTTCTGATTACTGTCACATTGTGCAGTGAGCCTAAAATCCAAGTCCTGTACTCATGAAGTGTCCCTGGGTGTCCCATAAGATGATCAGCAGCAGTATCCTACAGCTAGTCTCAAACATCCTTCTGATGTCAAGTAATATGTGTGACCTGCTGTCTTTCCCTCAACACCATTTTGTATGCTTCTGTACATAACAATGTGTACATAACAATGGAGTAGTGAACACAAGTACTTCAATACTCAGTGCTGTCCTTCAAACTTCAAAATCTCATTGCATCATGAATAACCTGGTGAACAAGTCTATCAATTGAACAGGTCTTTATAAAAAGAAAGTCATGTCCACTTTTTGCAAGGTAAGAGAAGTTACAAAAGCTGACCTCATTTGAGTTATGGAGAAAATCTGTGATACAGGAGTTATCTACATGGCAGATAGAGAGACTGTTGCAGAATTTGTGTACCAAACTCCTGGATGAACTAAATAATTCAACAGATGTTATCTGATTTTAGGAAAAAAATAAATCAAAACCAGTAAGTATTTTGTAAAGACATGCAGGTCTCAAGTGATTTAAAATCTACTGCATCACAGCTGTTTTGAGTCAAAACAGCTGTGATACAGCTCTTTGAGTCAAAACAATTTAATGAAATTTTTCAGTTAAATGGCAAAACTCCCTGAAATTCCATAACAATATCAGAATAAGAAATCTTATTCTGTACACTGAAAAGTGTAGAACTGTATTACAGTAACACAACAGGTAGGAAAAAACTCAGTTCTTCATCAGGACAATTAATAGAGAAGAAACTACTGAGTTCTACCTCAAACTTCAGCACGAAGTCTCTGTGCTTCTTGAAAGGCTGAGAAAGAAATGGGCATATCTTATTTTACAAGATACTGTCAGATGCTGATAAGAAAAATTTTATCTCTGAAAAGAAGTCTGTTGTGAATAACTAGCTATTTGAATGTGTGGTCTTCTTTTTCTGTTTTCCAGTGTATCACAATTAATACTCTTGTTTTCTCCAGAATTATCCCCCAGAATTTGTTTTAGAACTTTGTGTTATATGTGTACACAGACATAAATGTCTACAGCTGAATTTTCTGCTGAAATATGATTATCTAAAATAATTAGACTTGCCACCAACTGGAATACACTGCTGCAAAGCAGAACTGAAATGTGCTCTTGTTTCTTAATTTAAAGTAAGAAGTCATTTACTCTCTGAATTACAACAGTCACAGTGTATCACTCTTAATGTCCTCATCCTAATTAGTATTTAATGCCTTATACCAAGTGACACAGGTTCAATGGGACACAATGCCCTTTCTTGCCCTTTTCATACAAGACGATTTATAGGGCTCCCTTTGTCAATCTAATTGTACTTTACCTCTTCAGAACTCTAATCTATCTCACTGGGCCCTAATCTGGATCAAAATAGAGAATCACACAGAAATGTTAAAAGAGGTACAATAAATGCCTGAAATAACAGATCTCTGTTAGAGCATATTCCAATACAAGGAATAAATGTAGCCAAAACCAATGCCAGTTGAGACCAATGTGAACAAATTGCTTCAGTATTAAGTGACAAATTAATCAGGGTGAAAGAAAGTGATTTTTTTTCCTTCAAATGCGAGAACATTCTGCTCTAGAGTTAGTTCTTAGAAATGTATAAGACCAACTTCCTTTACAACAATTGGCAACTCGAGTGACAAATTGCAGTAAAGTGTTGTGGCTGTTTAGATATTGTCCCTAAGACATTACTAACAATGCACAATGCAAAGGGGAGCTCAGTATTGCTGAAATGCATATCTGAAACATGACACACACATTTCCATGAAGAGGATTTACTTTTCCCCATATATTATTCATAGTTTTTACCTGTAGCTTTAAAAAGAAAGCAACAGAGAAATAGACAGGCAATTTTATTGCTGGTTAGAACTTGCTCTTATCTATGCAATGCTAAATTAGACACTCAGCTGCATTCCAAGTAAATGAAGCAGTCCTGTTCCAACCAGGGTATCTGCATAATGATCACACACTAAAGGTTATGGAATTAATGGATAGAGAAAAAAAAAATTAAATTTCATCTCTGTGCTACAACTGTACATCAAATGTCTGCTTACCACTAGTGTTAAAAAAAAGTGTTTGTTTCCTACTGAAAAAACAGAAAATATTCAGTGGGATGTAGAAGAGCAAGGGATTGTGTGGGGCTATGACTTGTTCTTTCAAAACCGTTGTAACTTTTTGGCAATAAACTTCAACAAATAAAATCACAGAGTCGTAGAATCAAAGAATTATTTAGGTTGGAAGGGATCTTAAAGATCATATAGTTTTAAATCCCCTCACCATGGGCACGGACACTCCACTAGACCAGGTTGTTCAGGACTCCATCCAACCTGTACTTGAATACTTCAGGGATGGGGCATCCACAGCTTCACTATTCCGCTGCCTCACCACCCTGACAGTAGCGAATTTCTTCCTAATATCTCCTCTAAACCTACTCTCAGTTTAAAGTCATCCCCCTTTGTCATATCACTACTCAACCTTGTAAAAAGTCTCGCTCCAGCTTTCTTACTGGGCCCAGTCAGATGTTGAAAGGCTGCAATAAACTCACTCCGGAGCCTTCTCTTCTCCTGGCTGAAAAACTCAACCCCAAATTTTTTAGCCTGTCCTCATACGAGAGGTGCTCCAGGCCTGTGATCAACTTGGTGGCCTCCTCTGAACACACTCAAACAGGTCCATGTTCTTGTGCTGGGAACCCCAGAGCTGGATACAGCACTGCAGTTGGGCTCTCAGAATCCCCTCCCTGGCCCTGCTGCCCACGCTGCTTTGGATGCAGCCCAGGACATGTTTGTCTTTCTGGGTTGCAAATGCATGGTGCTGAATTATGTCCAGCCTTTCATCCACCAGCACCCTCAAGTCCTTCTCAGCAGAAAAATATTAATTATACTGGAAAATTTCATTTAAATCATCCTAACACCAAGAGGCACAACTACAACTTTTTCTGAAATTCTCAGGACCTACATGCCTCCACAGCTACTGACACAGGAGTAAATTCTATTTGAAAGGCAATACTTGTCTTTCCAAACTTTGCAGATGGAAGGAATGTATTTTGTAAGGCAGAAAGAGTAATAGAATGATGTTTGTAAGTAAATTTTCTGAATTTTTTTCAGCAATATTAAAAGCAGCATTATTTCAATTTCTCTTATTCTTTTTAGTCTTGTTCTGCTTTTACAGAGGAATATAAGAGGAAGGACCCACAAGGAGAAGTTCTCTGCACGACTTTCTTGCAAATACTGCAAAATTACCCAGTTGTTCTCACTTAAAACTTGAACCGCAAGATGCACTTAGTCTTTTAATGAAGTGTGAACTTCAACTGATTAATTGTCTCTCATTAAGGGATAGAAAGCACAGTCCATATGAATCTTACCTTCAAATTTTATCATCAGACAGCAAAGTCACAATCTGTTTCTCAGTATTTGCTTGGATCTCTGAAGGTTTAACCTATGATGCGTGAAGCTATGTATCCAATAAATCTGCATCAAAACTTGCAAATTGTTTCAATGAGAAAATAGACTTCAGTCCTGTTCTAATGTTTGGGCTACATGGCTTTCCAGTTTCTCTGCAGGGTTTTAAGTTGGAAGTCATTTGAAATTCAGAATCTTTTGTATCTTCCAAAACATCTGATACTAAATGTTGTAAAACAATTAACTTTTCTATTAGAAAATTTTCGTAATTAATTTTGAAAAAATACCTTTATCTATTTTTTTTTTTTTGCATGGCAAAAATTCCTTCCACTTACATTGTCCCTGTTTTAATACATAATAAAATTTAATTGAATAGCATATTTAATTTTTTAAGTGTGCAGAAAATAAATTATAGACTTTTCAGTATTCGTTTTCTGCAGTCGGAAGATTTTTATAATTCATAGAAAATCAATTTCTTTGAGGTAAACAATTATTTTTTTTAATTTCTCCCATTTTATAAATTCCTTTTCAAGCTATGGAAATTATAGTTTATGAGTGATCTACTTTATTTTTTTATTCTGAAGTGTTCATCAAGCTGCTAATTTCATTGGCAAAAATTACCTCTTCCATGCAATAGAACTAGAAGTAAAACATAAAAAATAGAAAGATTTTAAGCAGACTTTGATCCAGTTAGAGACATAAACATTGCCTGAATCATATAGGCTTGAGGTGTACATCCAAAAAGGAAACAAGCATAATTAATTACAAGTGGTATTTCATTTGTTGCCTGCAATTAAAATCTGAATGAAATCCAAAGCATTTGGCTGAACATTCAGTACTTGGCTTCAGCCACATCACAGCAAAGTGTGCTTTCCAGATCCATGGACGGGTGAAATACCTCCTGATAACTTATGTTCAGAGCAATGGTGTATCATTACTAGACTGGCAGCAAAAAGAGGTCTCAGTATTCAATACATATGTTTGAATAACCATGCATGACCCTGTTTTGGGATCCAGACCACAGAGGTTCATTTATCTTGAAGACAAACATCTTCCTTTAAGTTACGGAAGAGGTACTTCTACCTACATTACAGTGTATTGACTTAGGTGCTCTGCTGGGAGTCAGTTTCCTATGAGTGTTGTATGGGCATCTTTAAAAATAATAAAAAAAAAAGTTGAAAAATACACAGTAGCATTTTAAAACCTGTTCTCAGTGTTCACCTGAGTTGCCAGGGCTAAATTTCCAGAGCACTGGAATCTAAATGATGCTTTCGTATTTATGAGAAGCTGAAGAAGTACTTCACAAACACCACCTGTCTCCATTAAAAAAAAAAAAAAAAAAAGCAAATTATGGAAAGTTTTGCACATATTGGATATGTGAGATTAATTCTACCAATCTGAAAATGTACCAGGAATTCATTCCTTATGTTTCTGTTGGAATGTAGCTACAATTTCTACTGATATCTGGATGGCTTCTTTATCTTTTAGTTAAAATATTATCTCCTAATGCTATCATCTTTAATGAGTCTAGCTATCATGAGAAACCATTGTGAAAATGTCACTGGAAAATTACCACATCAAAAAGAGTATCTACCAGTGTCAAGAAGCATCCCAGACCCCATCATTCTGCATTATTATAACAGCAGTTGTGTGATCATATAAGGTACTAAGTAAGATTAGAGCCAACAGGTTTGGCAAAGTAAAACATCATCTCTGCTGAAGAGTGCTTATGATATAATTAAGGGACAAATACAGCACTTCACTGTAATGGAAAATGGGAAATGGAAACCTCAAGGAGCATATCAGTCTTTTAATTTCAGTGGTTTTATGTGGTTGATCAGGTGCTGAGGCAAACAAGATGACAGCTATCTAGAAGCTGAGGGGAAGGACAGTAAGGGAAAGGACTTCTCCCAAAACTAGAAGTTTCTGTAATGACAAAGCCCGTTGACTCGTGCCTATTGACAGAGTATTTGCAGATAATTCTGGAAACAAGAAGTGGCTAATATGTATAAACGTGTATAAATAATGATGCAGTCTCTATTAGTAGTACAGGCTCTTCTAATAAAACTACAGCATCACAGTTCCTCAGTCATAGTGAGCAGTACCAGATGGATTCAAAAATTAAATGATGCTGTATTTTAGGAGTCAACTATTAGGTAGCAGAAGATCTAGAAACTAGAAAGATAGACAAGTAAAAATGCTAAATATGGGGATATTTCTCAATCCTAAGCAAGTTTTTTAATATATGACTATTGCACACCTTGTTTCTCAAATTTTGAATTTTGTGGGTTTGCTGTTGGTATGATGAAAATCAACTTTAATTTGTGTGTTTTATCCATTGCTTTAAGTCTAATAAGGTACAGGTACATGCCTACCTAAGTTCTTATTTAGAATCAGTAAGTGTTGTAGGAAGGAAAAATATCCAATCAACTTCTGCACCAAAAGAAAAGAACAGTCAGAATCACAGCAGTGGACTTCATGGAAGGCTCCTTACCAAAAATGTTCTTCAATGTGTTTTTGCACTCCTTGATGCCTTTTTTCGGTGATAAAAAAATTGAGGCAGACACAGCAGTAGCAGGGGAAAAGGGTAATTACCTTGGTTTTACTAGGATCCTTGGAGCAAAGCCCGTTACAGATGGAAATACGGCAGCAAGCACCCGGGTACCCCCCGCATCCAAGTGCCGCAAACTCAGAGCATGGGTCCACACAGGTGCAGGAGCAGACTAAGCCCCCAACACGGGTACCGGAACCCACCAAAACCAACCAACCAACCCACCACCCCGAACACCCCCAGTATACAGTTTTTATGGACTTCACAAATTAGCATATCAATCTAAAACCCCCAATAAGAAATGTGATAGATTGAGTAACAGTCCCCCTACCCCCCTCAGCCCCCCTCAATGAAATTCCAGTCTAGTTTACAAAAACATGTTCCAGAGAAAGAGAGGCCCATCAAGGCTGGAGCCTACAGCTCTGAGACACTGCAGAGCTGTTGACGTCTCACTGGGTATGTTTCGTCTTCTTGCTTAGTAGGACCCCCAAACTAAGCTACATATCAGACTACAAGAATTATAGGTATGTGGGACTAGGGTACAAGGGATATGTGTAAAGGGTATAGGGAAGGCAAGGGGTTTAAAATGAAAAAGACCTGAAAAACCATCAGGCATCACCCTGACCTATCTTTCTTTTGTAAGATGACTTGTGGTGCTTGGTTGCCATCTGGGTTAAACCCAAGCTATCAAACAGTAGCTTGAGCAAGTTTGACCTTTCTGTTGAGCAGGCTGTCTGGCTGCAGAGCTAAGATCCATGGCTTTTCAATGATGGATCTATAGCGTGGAAAACAGTAGTTCATTAAAGCTCAGTGGAACCCCAAATACCGTTAAGTAGGATATAGCATCTATTCATCTTTTAGTGACATATAATGTGGACTTATACTGTCTTCTAAATTTATTGCTGTTTTTACTTTAATTGTAGTCTTTGCAAGAGGCAGATGGGACATAATTTCAGGTTAGTATAAGGAAGTGCACCTCGGTTGAAGTCAGTATTTACTTAAGGTCAGAATTTGGCCTTCTTTGAATAATTCATGAAGGAAAATGTATATCCATATCTTCTTAATTTCTTTTCTCCCAGGAAGTTTTGATATAGTACAGTTTGTTGTCTATATGAAATGCAGATTCATGTTTTCCTTATTTAGTCCATACTTCCAATTAAGGTCTGAAAATAACAGTTCTATAGAAATAAAGAGCTAGTTAGCAGTTGAGTCTTCAGTATCTCACCAAATTTTTAACAGAAAATGCCAGCTGAGGGCATTTCTAATCTATTTGAACTTGCATTAGTACTACCTGTTAATTTGCCCCCTTCTCCTTATTTACATATACACACCCCCACACACATATTATCCCAAATAATCTACCACTCATTTCCTTGATCCAGAAAAATATAAACAAATTCTTTCAGCTCGGTGAAATTGGAAGATTTAAGATAAATTCATTTTGAAAAAACAGTTTTTCAGCTCGCATCAGTCAAGCAGTGTATCAATTAAACTTTATAACTTCAAGTTTTGTTATTGCCTCAACCTTTGTTACAGTACCTTTAAATAACACATTTTCAAAATGCATGCTAGCATGGCTGCTAAATGGAGCCATGGAATAAATGAAAGCAATGAAAATTATTTTGCCTTAGGAATTATGTTATTTTTTGATAAACATATTAATAGTAAGTGTGTAGTCGTAATGCAACTATATGAAATTGGGAATTATACTTTGTTCTCATAACTTAATGATGAAATCTTGATAGCACATACTAATGTGCATACCAAAATTGATAGTGAGGCTTTGTTAGATTAACTTGTGCACCAGGAAGAACTTAATTTATGCAACCACTTCCTAAACAGTTTTTTAAAGTTTTTTGGGATTTGGGTTTTTTTTGGTTTTTGTTTTGTTTTGGTGGGGTTTTTTTGGCGTTTTTTTTTTTTTTTTTTTTGGGTTTTTTTTTTTGGTTTTTTTTTGTTTTGGTGGGGTTTTTTTGGCGTTTTTTTTTTTTTTTTTTTTGGTTTGTTTTGGTTTGGTTTGGTTTTGGTTTTTTTTTTTACTTGAAACATATCACTTCAAGGAGCAGAATGTACATCAGTAGGCTGTGAAATGTGACAAAATATGCCTTCTAAGAGATATAACACTGGTAAGCTGGGATCAAAAAAGTGGGTTTATAGTTTTGCAGAATACAAATAATTATTACCAGCTGGAACTTTTGAACCTTTTTTTTGGACTTTGTGGGATATGGTTTATTTCATGAGGAAGAAATCAGTGCAAACATTAGCTACAGAAGGAGATGATTGCTTAGTTTAAGGTGTTAATGAGAAATTAAAATACAAAAACCATGAATATAAAATGAATTTTGCACCTTTGGCTAATTTCTTTAGGAAGAAAATAACATCCTAATGGTATCTGAAAAGCTTTTTCATCTTAGCTGTGATGTTTGTCAGAACATAGAGATAGATATTGAAGTTTGACTCCAAGATATCACTGGAGGCATTATTTTTCTCTGAACTAAAAATTTTAAAGTCTTAATTAGAGACCTGTGGAGTAGGTGTGATACACTGAATTAATTGATGAATTGCTTGTTTGATTAAAGTATGATTAAACAGATTTATTTTTATTTCATAATCCATAAATGATAAATTACTCTAAAACTAGTTCTGTAATTAAGTTACGCATACAGTAAATTAAGATATTAATGTTTAATTAACTAAGGTCTTAACTGTAGCACTTTAGGCTCTATTCATTAAGGAAAAGCTACAGTAGCTATGCTGGCCTAACCATTCTTTTCACAGAACTTTAGTAAAATGAACCATTTGTGTAAGAAGAATGAGGCTCATTAGTGAAATGGCTGCAGGGCTATGTTTTTTTCTCAAAGAAGAGGCTTGCGGGTGTTGATTCTTGTTTGTTATAAATTATACCTGTATCATATATTCATGAATATTTACTGATTTCCATCACACAAAATTCGGTTGCTAAGTACATTAAATAGCTTCTGGGTCAAATTAGACTTGACCATAACTTCGCAACTGCATTATGATTATATTGCAGCTATCTTTATTGAATAAAGCTAAAAAAAGGTCAATCTGGAGATTGTGAAATATGGTTTCATACAAGTACAAAAAAATTAATTAAAGATATAAAAATTCCTTCAAACATTTTCGAATTCTCTGTCTTGCTAGTCAGAGATAAGGGTGTAGACAGATGTCAGTGCATCATGCAGACCTACACCTGACTTCACACCTGGTAGTGTCACCAGGGCTTTTGTTTCCACGGTCATATGTTCTCTGACCAATACAGTCTTCTGGGAAGAAATGGAATCCACATGTCTAGCAGAAGCAGGAGAATATTTGATAGTAGATTGGCTGACAGTGAATTGTAGTTTAAACTGATGAATTTGGGTTGTAGAATCCAAAGCTGTGACTTCTGCATATTCATAAAAAACAGAGAGGATGATCAAATGTATCAGAGTTGTGCAGATTGCACCCCAACCCCTTCCAAAGACAAGAATCATAAGTCTAGCTACCCCAAATGCATATATACCTATTCACACAATCTAGGCAGCCATAAGGAGGAACTGGAGTTCTGTGACCAGTCTGGGAGTTATGATATCACAAGAATCACAGAAACTGGTGGGAAAACTCACTTGACTCAAGGACAACAATGGATGACTACAAATCCAAAATGTAGCACCACGCATGAACTACTGTGTAAAACATAAACTCTAAACCAGGCAAAACCAGTATACAGTTGCACTGATGACCTCTTTGGATCAGGAAACAAATATTAACCTAATTGGTCTAAAGGAAGGAATTCAGCAGAACTAAATATTAGACAAGTAACCACCTGGAAAAAGTGAAGCTGCAGTACTTTTTGTGTGAAATATACACAGAATAAATTTAAAATTGTTTTTTACTGACTTCATGTGGTTTTATTCCTCACAAACTTAAGTATATGGTTTTATTCTTAGTTAACAAAGAGAAAAAAGTATAGTTGCAAAAAAAAGTAGCTATTTCTATTAAATTGTTTTAATTCATTGTTTCTGTGTAGTAAGCCCCATAAGAGTTCAACATCTAGCTCTTCAGCACTGCAGCATTTTGGTGCTTCTAAGATATTGTCATAGTTACAGAGTTCAGGATTTGAATTTAGCACTAACTCTGAATCTTACAATAACATCATGGTTTAAAAAGCCCTGATTTCTATTGTCATAGGAAATAACAGCATAGTCACAACCAAACAAAATCATGTATGCTCTGAGATCTCAGGGCAAGTTTAAAATTATCCCTGTCAATGATCCATATGAGATCATGAGTTCAAGGATCCAGAAAAAGACTTCATCAAGTGTATTTTTACACTTGTTAAACTATTTCATACTAATGAGTCATTTCTATTCTGAACTCAGAAACATTTGCTATTAAAACCGTGGCGTATGAAATTTACTAGCCCATGGAGAACTATTTCTTTTCTCAGCCGAGCTGGAAAACAAAGATATGATAACAATATTAACCAAACAAAAATTAGTTTTGTCATAAGATTACAAATTACCATTGTAACATTTCCAAGCTCAGCAACTAAATATATAAAATTATGTTTTCCTCATCACATTATCATAAACTAAACTGACCATGAGTAATAGCAACATCATTAAATTGATTATAGCAGTGTATCTTTTAATTTTGCCTTAGAATCTTCAAGAAAAATAGAGAAGTTGAAGCTGTCATCTTTGCTTGTGTTGATATTTCAGTTTCAACATTTATACTTCAAATACATAAATATATGATTATACATTTAAACAATATTACAACCTTTCACTGACTTCAAAACAGAAAAGCTTTCCTCTTTGGGAGGCTGAAAAAAAGAGAAACTCTTGGAATTACGGGGAGTCTTGAACTCGAAGTATATTTGCATCAGTTACAAGATGATTCAGAGAGTTTTACTGATGATGTGACTTGAATGAATGTTAAAATAATGCATTATTTACTATTGTACTGATGTTTTCAATATTGTTTCTTTATAGAGCTCTTCATTTAAGTTTCTTTCCGTTTCAAGACTACACACACATATTAGGTTCCTATTTACAAATGGTGTCTTTGAGAATATAACAGAAGAATAGCATAGAAAGTCAGTACTGAATTTTTGTTTGTTCCGTGTGCAGTGTCTGACTGGAACAGTGCAGATTTTTAGGAAAGAATATAAGAACAGGCCATGTATAATGATGTTTTCCCAAATGCTTGTATTCTCCCAATGTACAATGATTTGTGGCTCAAGGTCTTCCTGACTCATTTGTGATTTCTTTCTATTTAATAGACTTCAAAGGATTTTTCTTCAAAAATCTGTCCAAATCTTCTTTTGAACACACATAAACTTAGAGCACTCAAAATGTCCTCTGGCAAGCAGTTCAATAGCTGAGTATTTCCTTTTATTTGTTCTGAATGTGGCACCCTGGACCTTTTACTAGAAAAGAGAGTAAACAATATTCTCCATTACTCTGAGAATATTATAGACTTCTGTTTTAGCCTCTGTAGGTTGCAGATTCAAGAGCCTCAGTATAGATTCACTGCTATTAATGCTGTTAAGTCCTTCATCGCTTTCCCATTGCAGTAACTTCATCAAATAAACCCAAAATGTTTCCTCCCATTGTCAGCCAGAAACATTGTGTCACAAAGGGGGCAAAAAATCCAGTTTTAACCTACTTGCATTTCAAATGAATTCTCCTTGCTGTAGTCCTCTGATATGGAAATAAAGAAATGTGTCTATTCACTTTTCCTTTCTCTAGAATGTCCTACCATATATTATTAAATGCAAAAAATCTTTCAAGCTTTGCTGGAAGCAAAAATGATAAAAAATATTGCCTTGAAACATGTCTTCAATTATTTTCTTATTCTTAAATTAGTTTGTATCTATTTAGATGCATAAAACACTGTTAATCACCTGATTAATGTTTTCTTATTTTTCTCCTATCTTATGCTATTTCTGACTACCATGCTCATTTTCTGTATTTTTAATCTTCACACAGAGATTTAACCTCCATGACAAAAAATCATAAATGCACTTTTTCGCCTCCTTTTCATGTACATTCCTCATTGCTGAATATGAAAATGGAGTAATAACTTGGGTCAAAAAATGTTTAACAAAACTTATTAAAAAAAAAGGCACCCCCACTGCACATAAGCTTATTTCACTCACATTCATTATGATTTCTATATTGTTTGAATTTTAATGTCTAAATTCTAAGTCTAATTCACAAAAAATATTCCACTGATGATGTTGAAAAATATGCTTTCCAGGAAAGGAAATAACCTGGATATACATTTGGAAGATGAAGTTTACATTGCATTTGCAAAAAATATACAAGTAGACTAGATTTTTTTTTTATTGCACAAGTACTTTGAAGCCAATACAGCTGTAGAAATTTATATCTGCTTATCTTTCCTCATGTTTTTCACTGCAATTAGATAATCAGGTCTTTGTTGTACTGACTTTCAGTTTAACATCCTGCTTTCCTTTTAAATACTCATATAGTATTGCTTTTGAAGATGTTCTACTTCTGTACAAAACAAATTTGGTCCACAAATAGCATAAATCTTCTTTTTAAACATAACATCAAAAATATGCATGCTTTGAAGCCAGGAAAGACATATATAAACCAGACAATGATGCAACACCATCAATTTGTGAATTGTTGTTTTGAAGATCTTTTATAGCTCTGCTGTACTCATCATGTGAAAGGATGATAGTGAATGCACATGCATGAACTGTGAAAGTTATTTCATTTCAAAACTGTGTTTCTGAACAGTGCTCTACCACTATGTTTTTCATGTTTGTAGCTATGTAAAAGTGAAAATAATAATCAGTGCCTCTGTGAATTGTCCAGGACATCCAGAAATATTTTAATTGATACTTCCCTAAGTACTTTTGCAGCTTTCTGGTGTTCATTGTGGGTGTACTGAACGCACCGTTACTTCCTCATATGGTGAATAAGAACAACACTGAGTTTTCTCTGAAGGCCCTGATGTACTTGTTGGGAAACCCAAAACATATTTTTCAGTTTTTTCTCTAGGTAAAGGACATATTACCTTAGATCAAAAATGGGATTTGTGTTATTTGAGGTCATAAATATTATCTCTTTCAACCTTATGTTCAGGAATGTGCATGACTTTTTCCGCAGTATTCATACCTTGTGAGTTCTCTTTTCCCATAAAATGCCAAGATCTTTTCGATTTCACTTTTAGAAATTGGTTAAAAATTTTATTAATGAAATATTGAAGTTCCCTAGAGCTTTTTTTGTACTGTGTAGGTAGAATAATACTTTTCTTTTCTTTTACCACTAATGAAAGATTTTATACTGACTAATACCAAATGAAAATTATTATGCTGTCCTCTATAAATGATTAATAGCACCTGTCAAGATATTTCTCTGCAACATAATGGTTGTTTCAAGGTTTACATCTTGGTTTTATTTTCTACTGTGTTTCTCCATCTCTTAGTAAATTGTATTTCAACTGAGGTTAACATGTAACACTCAGTACTTAGTTGAATAAACTGAATATCGGGATGTCTGATGTTTATGAAAGGTATAATTTGCTAACTTTCTGGTGCTCCCTAAAGTTTGTCCCTGAATTAAAGTTTAAGTCTAATTCTTGACCTACTGTCTTCTCAAAGCAGAAAAACAGATCCTGCAAGAATGAGGTTCTATTATGATAGTGATTAGATGTGTGTTATTAATAAAAAATTATAAATGAGATATTAAATAAGAGGACGACCAGGTATCTCAAGAAATAGCAACATGTAAATCCTGCTTTTCTGCATAATTTATAAATTATAAGTGTGGGAAATAATAGATATTGGTTCCCTTAAAGAAAAGAAGAAATAAATTAAGTAGGAAACTGAGTGGATAGGGTTAGTTACCTACACTATAACTATTCTACCACAAACTTTTCATTAATCTGATATAAAACCTATTGATGTGAAATAACATCTCACACAGGAAATATTGTTGCATTCCATCCCTCCACAGTTCTTTTCTATGAGTTTTAAAATGTTTTCCTGTCATTTTTCTCTAAATCCATACTCGGCTTAAACTACCTATATATCTGCTTTGTAGAGGAGGTATGAGTTTTGCTGTCTTTTTTAACTGTAGCCACGTGGTGTCAGGTCTAATTGCCTTTGCTAGTATCTATATTCTGAATATGATCAGGCAAATACCTAGACTGTATCATAGATAATCTTTATTTA
The DNA here is from genome assembly GCA_013397935.1 of Dasyornis broadbenti. Classification (NCBI taxonomy): domain Eukaryota; kingdom Metazoa; phylum Chordata; class Aves; order Passeriformes; family Dasyornithidae; genus Dasyornis; species Dasyornis broadbenti. The sequence goes on from VZRN01004310.1 coordinate 766,443, forward strand.
AAGAACTCAGCCTACTGCCCTCCCAACGATTGCAGCTCATAAATTTGTTGAGGTAGATTACTATGACTTTAGTTACTAATAAGAGTTCTCATAGATTGCATCTATCAGTGTTCAGTCTTCATAGATCCTCAGAGCCCTTGTAAACTCTCAGCATCAGAAGAGTCCTTCGGCTTGATGTGTCACTCTTTTAATTGTTTAATGGGTAATGAAATATACTCTATACTTGCTGTGACATCGTTCCCTCAAAGTTTCACCTGATGTCTCATTAATTCACCCTTTCCATGCCCATCTCATTGTGCTGTAACACTCATAACAGAGGGTTGAAATCTGTTTACATGAAATAACTAATAAAGCTATTTAAAGCCCTTACTGAACTGATGTTTTACTGTGTGCTGGCCTTGGCTGGGGCAGAATTAATTTTCATCACAGGGACTGGTACAGAGCTGTGTTTTTGGTTTTTTGCTGAAAACAGTAGGATAATATGGAGATACTTTTGTCATTGCTGAGCAGGGCTTTCACAGAGCCAAGGCCTTTCTGCTCCTCATACTGCCACTCCAACGAGGAGGCTGGGGGTGCATGGGAAGCTGGAGGAGACACAACAGGGACAGGTGACCCAAAATGATCAAAGGAGTAGTCCAGAATATATGGCATCATGCTCAGTATATAAAGCTGGGGGAAGAAGGAAGAAGTGGGGAATGTTTGGAGTGATGGAGGAACATTAGGGAAATATTTGTCTTCCCAACTGTTACATGCCTGTCCATGGGAAGCAGGGAATTAATTCCTTGTTTTGCCTTGCTTGTGTGTACAGCTTTTGATTTTCTATTAAATGAGTTTTCTAGCTTTTACCTTTCCAATTCTGTCTCCAGTCCGACTGGTGAGGGAGTGAGTGAGAGTCTGCTTGTTGCCTGGCTGCTGGCTGGGGTTAAAATACCACATATTGTTAAAAAATTAAAATTGCCCTGCTATTCATAAATATCACCTAAATATTTCTTTTCTATGTCTGTATATATACACATATATGAAGTAATCCCCTCCTGTGTTATTTCTTCTCTTTTTTTTCCTATCAGATTTATTTAATTATATGTATGTACTATAGGCGGACAGGAAATGAGTTGAATGCATGAACATTTGGTTTGCAAAAGTCTCAGAGACAGTTTGGAGGTCTTTTTAAACTCTCTGAATTGATTTTATGGTGAGTGGAAGAATATGGAAAATGGGGTTATAAGGTCAGACTGATGCTATCATATCTTATTCCACCTGGAAGAACATAAAAATCTTCAATTCTATATTGGAGGACTGTAAAGCCAAGGAATTATGGACTTCATCAGAGAAAAGAGTTTTAAATGAGTAAGAGAAATAATAATAAAACAGTTAAATCACAGAATAAAGGATAAGAGAAAGTGAAGGTCTGGATAAAGATTGCAGGCAGGGGTGAATCAAATCAATGGAATTCACATGCCATTCCTACAATAAGAGAAATTTCCTTTAACAGGAGAATGTATATTTAGAATTTAGTACTGAAAATAATAAGCTGGGTACAACTTCACAGTTCATTGAGGCCATGCATAGCATGGCAATACACACATTGTACTGAAACACATGCAGACAAATTTGTCTTTTATTTGCGGTGGAGAAATATCCTGTCCCACAACCACACACTGGTCTATGCAAATCTTTTCAGTCCTTAGAAATGCACTGTGAAGAGTATGATTTTTGAAGGACAACTGATGCAGGATTACTCTCAGTCCATGTAGTTACATCCATGTGCTGTTTCAATCACATCACTTTCAATGACTGCGGGTGTTGAAGAGTGGAACCTGTTGTGAATGAAGCACAACCTACTTGTGATGAAGTACATCCTGATAGTTTGGTCCTTCCAGCTTCAGGTGCCTGAAACTGCACCTAGAATTCTAGATATCAGCTTTCCAGTCCTGTCAGATCTCTTCTTCAGCACCAGAACCTATAGAAGGTGCTGCCAGACCAGAATCAGGTTCTTATTATTTCTCAGTTACGCAGTCATAGTTAACCAGTCTGGTTGATGTTGACAGTTGTTGAACAGTGATTTGCAAAGCAAATATCTCTCCCTGTAACTGTGAGCTTTGAACAGACTTCTTCATTATGCTGTGTTTATCAAGGATGTGCAGTCTGCTTGTGTGGTTCACATGAATATGTTAATTGAAAAGTACATTAATTTTAGTAGCTCATTAAAAATGTTTTGATTGATCAAGAAAGAAGGGTGGCAAGCTCGATGATGGCATCTACACCTGTAAAGTAATCAGTTGATAAAAGAAAAAAAAATATTTACAGAAGTGATATTCTCCTGGTTCATTCATTAAATGATGACAGAAAAGAGATTATCAAATGTGGATCTTGATGAGTGAAATCAAGATGGGAGCTAGGGAAATAAGGGCTGGTTTTGAACTAATTTCTTTTTGCTGAACCATTATATTGTATGATGTCAATACACTATATCAGTGTACTTTTTGCCTCAATGCTGTTTCATCTGTTTCATTGTATTGTCAAAAATTTTAGAAGCTTTGCTTCCATACTTCTGCATTTCATTTTTCTTCTTTTTTTTTTTTTTTTTCTTTTCATTAGTACCTGTAGAGGGAAGGAACATAACTCTTTGTTTTACAGTCTGTAAAAGGTGAAAAGTCAACTGTAAATAGACAGGATTTTAGCCAGTTGTTGTGGGTACATGGAATGAAGAAAAGATTTTTAAGGGAGTGGTAAGAATTGCATCATTTACACACACACACAAACACACACACACAAAAAGAAAAAAAAAGAACAAGAAGAAAAATACATATATAAGAGCAATGATAAGAATAAATTATAAGCCAAAAGAAAAGTCAAGAACTGGAAAAAAAATGTCGAAAAGAGTGAAGATACAAGATAAATAAAGTGAACAAAGTGTGAATTTATAGAGAGAAGCAAAATGGAACAAACCAAGGTTCAAGGGACAGGTGAAGATAAATTCATTATAGTTACCTAGCTGATAGAGAGATTATTTGCCCACATCTTTCCTGGAAAGTGGAAACTCAGTAGAAGAAGTTGTTTTTTGCTGTACTGAGCTAGCAAGCAACTAGGAAAAAATTATCCTGCTTAAGGCCAAATTATCCTGCTTGAATTTATGCACATAACTCTTTCAATTTCAAAAAAAATAAACCAAAAAACCTGAATAGTAAAAAGTAGATTTTTATAATTGTGCAACAAGGAATAAATAATAATTAAACATTAACAAATTAGTAGCCATAAATGTAAGTTGGTTAAATGTAAACACATACACATATACAGAGGAGACAAATAATTAGATTTTTGCATTTGCTTGAATGAGTTAAGATGATAAAATGCTTTCACTTTAATTTAAATCTTTGTGAGTCCAGTTACTTTATTTCCTAATAGGAATGATGTTATCTTCTGGGTCATTTATCCTTCATGAGCTCATACTTTCAAGGTGAATGGATTTCAGTTAAGGAGAACAAATATATTGCTTCCAGCCATGCTCTATAAATGTTGTCTAGTATCCTGTCAGTGTTTTAAAAGCCAAGTGATAAATAAAATGGCAAAGGTTATTTTAACTGATGAGAACAAAATGCTTCCAATTTATTATACACCACCAAAATGTAAAGGCACCTCAGTTCCTTAGAGAATCTATTCAGGTTTTATCACTTTACAAAATAGGAGGAAATAAATTAAAAGCTATGTTTGAAATAATTTATTTCAAAGAATAACTACAGAGTATTTACTGAGTATGAGGTGACATCATCTAATAGTACACTATCTAAAATTAATGCGTAATTTTAGTCTTACTTTTCAAACTGTCACAATGAATGAGACTTATGACAGAAGTTAATGAACTAAAGAGAATGAACTATGAAGAAGTTAATCAAGTAAGAAACCCTCAGCTTCCTTGCCAGCATGGCAATAGGAAAAGCAGAAAAGCCCCTAGCTCTGTGTAAACCCTGCTCGGCCATAACAAAAACATCTCTACGTTTTCAACTTTGTATTTGGCACAAATCCAAAACACTGCCCCATACCAGTCACTGGGAAGAAAATTAACTCTACCACAGCTGAAACGAGTACACATTGATATAACAAAATTATTACTTTGTTTTGTCTTTTAGCAGAAATCGAGTCAACTTAAAGCATTGTGTTTTGTATTGAGTGGTAAATCGTGGTAAATCATGGCAAATGATGACTTTTTGGCAACTCCTTGATGTTCAGAGGAGCAATGAAATTGGAGGATAAGATTGGAACAAAAAAAATGTAGGAACCTAAATTCATTTTAAACCACATCATCTCTTGTTTCTTTATTCTTACATTTTTGAGCCAAAATTCATGATAACTTGTACATGGAAATGAGCATACAAACTTTCATGTATGTGTACACACACACACAAAGACATGGTGCTAAGGAACCCATGGTATTTTCCAGGGATTTCTTATTTTCTTGGAAAAATACAAAACTGTTGAATTAGAAACTTCTGGGTTGGAGTACTAGTAATGTCTGTTAAAAAAACAGCTTTGAGATGGGATTGGTTGAGTTGAAAGGAATATTTAGTCAAAGTAACTTATAATAATTAAAAATGAAAAAGAAATTAAAGGTTCCTTTTGAAGATAAGCAAGAGATATTTTGTTTTGTTTTGTGGTATTCTTCCATAGCAAACAGAGAAGTAGAGGAATTTTTAAAGCATATTTATCCAATTTATGTCAGATGTCTGTTTGAAGCATTGGGAGGATACAACAACAAAAAGAAATCAAACCCCTGTGAAACAACACCACCAATAACAAAAACCTAGTCAAGCAAAATTTTTGCCTGTTGTTTTGTAGGTCTAAATATATGTAGAAATTAATTCTTCTATGTACTTAGCTAAATTTAGGCACAGCAAGAAGAATCCATGATTATTTAAATGAATTCCAGTTCATAGCCTGAAGTCTGGCACATATTTTAATTATTCTAAACAATGGGTCTCCAAGAAGTAATATAGAAAGCATAGAACCATGTACAGTGCTTTACAGTTTTGTTATTTCTTTTTCTCTGCCTACAAGTATTACTACTATGATTTGAATCTGTGTTAGGACATGGCAAATAACAGGAAAAAATCAGTAATTCTGTCAGTTCAAAGTATATTAAGTAAATGAAAAATCCATGCAATAAGCAGGTAATTATTCAGTGGAGAACAAAGAAGGCAGGCATTGACTCCCAAATTTGTCACAGGGCATTTGATGTCACTCTAAATTAAAGTGTCTATATTTTTTAATATAAAAATTAATGTATTTTTATGCAGTAATAAGACAATTATCTAATCTTGAATAATTGACACGATATTTTACTAAACATATAAAATTTTTAGGTAAAATAATAATTGTTATTATCTAAAAAATGCCGAAGGACTTCCACTACGTTTAGTTAATCATAGCATGAAGCTAAATTAAAACAAAAGAAAAAATGCAGAGGATTTAAATATATACACACACAATTTGTTTTTAATTTTCACCATGTTTACAGGAAAAAAAAAATATTACTGAAGTATTTGAAAAGATAGAGAATTAATTAAAGTTCCCTGTACTCTCCATCTGTAGTTTTGCATATATCCATTTAGCACAGGTAGCCTTTCATTCTTATTTCTGTAATATCTTTGAAATCTGTATGAGACCTTGAAGACAATATCTTCTTGCTTCAGAATTTCCCCTGGAATGAT
>VZRN01004310.1:772178-809307 GCA_013397935.1 Dasyornis broadbenti
TTTTTTTTTTTTTTTTAAATCACGCTACTATAGTAATTCTGTTGTTGCTAGTTATTTCTGTAGTCCCTTGCCTCCTCAGAGCAATGCCAAGAAGTGTGGAATAATTCGTATGGTGTTCTGGAGTTATCCACACCTACTTTGCTTGAACCTAATTTAGCTGTCAATTATTTCAAATGTCAAACTGAAATGGAGAGATCTAAACTCATGGATGATTCCTCATTGAACTGAGACAGCCTGTTAGAGGCAAAAGTTTCAATCAAATGCTATCGTTGTTTGCATATTGACTTGGAAAGTGCTGCACCAGGTAAAATCTCAATAAGTGAAATACTGCATTAGTTTACTAAAACAAATACAGATCAGGACTTTCCTCAGAAATACAATCAGTGAAGAACGCTTTCCCTGACTCTATTTATATTCTAACTGATCTGCACATTCAGATGAAAAATTCAGTACTTAAGCACTTAGAATAAGGAGCCCTGAATGCTTTTACCAGTAAAGAAAAAAATGAGCCATTATCTAGAAAATTTTTAATTCCTTTGATGGATAAATTACAGATTAAGATGTTAAAGAACTTTACAATCCAAACAGAGTGAAATAAAATTTTTTAACCCAGTTTAGAAAATTAGCCTTACTTATTTAACTATTGTGAAAATCCTACCTACAAAAGAAAACTAGAAACAGTGTTGTTTAATACATTCTGGATAGCATGTGTACTGCCATGTGAAATCAGATACCATCGCCACAGCATGCAAGAGAAAAGCATACCACATTTCTTAAATGATACACACTTCCCTACAAGAAACACTGACTATATAAATATCAATTTCTGATAAATTTTTCAGTTGATAAAGATGAATTGTTGTAGTTCAAAACCAGTGCAATAGTTAGATAGAGGATGTACTATTATTTGGCTACAAGTATTTTAGGACTGCAGACAAAAATTTGAAAGGAGAAAGTGAAGTGATTTTTAGTTTTTGTTTTGGGCTATTTAAGTTTGTTTTTCTTGTTTTGTTTTGGCTTTGGGAATGGGTTCTTTTTTAATGTCTCTATCTCCATCTTAAATAGTATTAAATCACTTTGGACAGATACCTCATGCATAAGGCACATAAAAAAGAATAAAAGTTTAGAAACCAGTAGGTTTGCAACAAGTGCCATATGTTGGCTAGGAATAATGTATCCCTGCTTCCCCATGAGATCAGTGGTACAAGGTTATATTACATACACTGTATAATGTAATTCCTCATTAAAATTAGAACAGTTGCACGGAAGATTGAAGACATATATATATATATAGATATATCATCAGTAAACATTCATGTATTTTAACAGAAGTAAGATGGGAGGCTTCGTAACTGAGCCTTACTTTAAGGCACAATGAATCTGACCTATTTGGGGAGTCTACTGTAAAATGAGATGAGCCATGCCCTAGATGTGCCTATTTATCTCAATTGTTTGTAAAAGGGAGTTTAGGGAGCTTAGGTGAGATACAGACATCTACATGCATTCAGATCAGTCTTGCATTGCGTAACTACAGAGACAAGATATAGACATTTGATACAAGTGTTGACAGATGAAAAGATATGAAAAAAATTACATTTAATATATTTGTATTTTATTGACTTGAAGCCTGATTTTTCACTTTTCTTTTAATAAAAGGGAATAAATATTTTCAGTTAATGCTCTAACACTCTGACATTTTGCTGCCTGTCAAACTGCATGTTTAATGCGCTTAGAAGTGGAGAACATATTCTGTAGGCCATTAGTGAAGCTTTGAGGTTTTTTAAGGAAATATTTTGTGGGATTCTTTGTTATAATATTGACAACCTATGTTTCTGTAATATTTTTACATGTGGCTTCATTTCTCCCTATTGAATTAAAGGATCAAATCTTAGTAAAACAGAATCCTTGTAAGGGTTCAATAGCCCTGAGTATGCATCCAAAAACAAAGAACTCATTAATTATTTTATTGTATTTTAAAACTAATTTATCAAGTGGTGAAAAAAACCCCTAACAAGTGCCCAAGACTTGCTTACAGAATTAAACCCTGCAAATTATTTTTGTCCCTGATTTCTACTTCTGAATATCAGATGGCTAAAAAGAACATAATATTTCAATCAGCTCCTCATGGCTGTCTTCCAGCAGGATATTTCTTTAAAAATCATATCATTCTTTCCTTCAAGGACATACTTCAGTTCATTGTTTTGATTGGGTTTGAAGTATTTGTTGCTTTTTTTCTTTCCTCTCCAAGGAGTCAAAAAACAGAGTCAATCATAGAGGTGGAAGTCACATGATAGCATAAATAATTATCTTCCCTGCAGACATGTGAATCTGTTCCAGTAATTCAATTCCACCTTTGTAGTGGAAGGACAGAACATACACCTTTAGGGTGTTTGTTGTTTGTCTGATAAAAAGTAGAAAGCTGTTTTGGACAAATTAATTATTCAGGGGAAATTTCCTTTTTCTTGTCCTTTCAATAATAAATCAGCACCAAAAGAAAGTAAGAAAAATTCTGTAATGGAAGTATTAAAAAAATGAAGTTCTATATTGCATAATAATTTCATAAGCTGTTTGAGAACTCATTTTAATAAATTTCTATGACAATAAATCTCTTAAGTGTTCTATAATCTTAAAAAAGTAGTTTTTTTTTTAAAAATTCAACATTATTAATAGCCTTGATAGGACAAATGCCAGTCTCATGAATTGAATGAATTTAATTAAAAATGTTATACAAATAATCTAAAAATGAATTAGCGTGGAATAATGTGCACTCATTGTCCTGACTAGAACAGGAAAAACATCATAACTCATGAGATTTGGGTTTGAGCCAATCTACAATCACTTTGGTAGCAGCTAGCTCATGAAAATTCCCTATATTTCTCAGAACTAGTGTCTAAATAATGATACTTTCATGTTTCCCAACAACAAGGTCATGTGCTTCTGGTACTGTTGCATGAAGCTCTAAGGAATCATGGAATAGGATTCACTTACCCAGAGGGATTTATCAATTGTATTCTCAGTTATTTTTTAATGTACAGTGTACAAGTTTCAATTTGTTACATGTAACATGCTTCTCACACTTTCAATTAAAAAAACCTATTGTATTCATGGTGAATTGTCTTGGGAGGTTTTCAAAACCAAAATATGGTTCTGTGGTTGTCAGGAGTCTAAATCTGATCACTGAGAACATATTAAAGAAACTTGTAGTTTGATGTCAATGTCCTACAGTGTTTCAGTGCAAAATTTAGGACACATCTCTTTCTGTTTCCCTCCCACACTTACAATAACCATACACAGTGTTCAGTGGTTTTACTCCATTTTCGTAATACAACATCAATTTTACCTTTTGTTTACCTTTGTCTTATGCAGCATTCTTTTCTTTTTCCCTCTGGTCTAAGAAAAAGTATATCCTCTTGCTAAAGACCTCTTTTCCAACTGTTTTTGACATTACTGGAGGAGACATTTCTGACATTACTGAATACAGGTATATGTACTTTTACACCAACGTTTTTAAACTTTCGATTCTGATTCCTGTCTGGTTTTATTTGACTGTTAAATCTGTGGTTAACTTGAGTGTACATCCTCCAATTTTTTTCTAGTCTCTAATCTAGGTGTTGGAGGAACACAGAATGGCACACAGAAAAGACGAAATCTAATCTGCGAAACAAAAATTTTATTCTTTTCAGGATATAAAAAACTTAGTATAGAGTTTGGTTTAATATGAAATCAATAGCACTGTGTAGAGTTTAACAGCAAGATTCTGGGACATAGGAAAAAGATGATTGCTAGCTTCTTCTACCTTAAATATGTAACAGCCAGTTCACTGTGTGACTGCCTTTTCCCATAAGAAATCGCATGACTATAGTAACTAAAATCTCTCAAGAAGTAGTTTTTTCTAGAGCTCTCAGGCTGAAGCCTGGTAAAGGATTTAGAGCTGAATATTTTGTTCCTTCTTAAGTTCCTGACAAAATAATTTTGAGAGGTCAGTACATGGAGAATGTAGTTCAACACAGTATTTTAAAACAAAGTGATAATCCTCACTTCACAATCAAATTATAATAGACTTTATAATTCAGGGTTTTTTTCTTTCTCTGAACATTAAAGGTAGCTAAAGCAAAGACATAACAATATCTACCACAAAGTATTCAGTGTTCCCAGAACTCAATAAAAAAAGTTCTCCTATACATACTATATTAGCACATTAAAAGTAATATTTTACAACTTTGAAAATCTCCAACACCCAAGAGCACCACAGTGACATTAATTTAATTTTGAAAAATACCAAAATACATACTATTTATGTGTATGCCACCACATGCCTATTATAACAACATTTTGCACTCGGTTTTATTCCTTAGAATTTCTAGTGCTTTGAACTGCAATTTTTGAATAATTACGCTTTTAAACTTAAGAAAAATTATCAAAATCCTTATATTTCATAAATATTTCTCTTATAGGTTTCTTATGCTCATGACATTACCTCGGTGGAATATCTTGAAAATATACAATATTGTCTGTAAAAACTTGTATAGTTTCTATTCTATTTAGTTTTTAATTTCTCCACGGAATAAAAGTTTGAGTTTTTTTTCTTTTAAGCTGTGTAACTGCACAAGGACTTGTGAAAAGCAATCACAAGTGTGATTTTGATATTCAGTGAAATGAACTGAATTTGAAGAATTATCTGAATCTATTTCTTTAAAACAAAATTCAAATAAGAGTTATACATTTCTTGAGCACACTGTGTTCCTAGTTTTATCACTTTTTATCTGTCACATCTGTAGGTTTATTAAACCAAAAGTGTTACCACAGGCCTCTGGTAATGTAGCTATAATAATATGTGTTGTAATCACATCATTTGTCAATATAATTTTTCTCTCATAATTACCTGTAGCAATGAAGTTGATAGATGATGAGATTCTGTGATCTTGTTAAAAGAATTTCTCATGACCAGGGTGGTACCTTTACATACTTCAAAAAAGTTGGGGATAAATGTAAGAACTTGTGTAGATCTCCATATGGAGTTACTGGCTGTTAATCTCCCAACTCTGAGTTGCTTTTCCTGGGAATCTAATTTATGTGTAATAAATCAATTTTGTGAATTTATTTTCAACAAAGTGAAATGTAGAGAACACCGAACTGAGCTGTAGAAACTGCAGACAGACTGCAATTTAGAAGTGTTGGGTGTTAGAAGTCTGCTGACTTTTCCTCTCATGCGCTTACGTTACATCTCTCTTTTCCATGCAGGATCTGAATACGCCTTGTTTCCTTTTAATGAATATATTCTTCTCTGGACTATGAATTTCCATATGACGACAGAAAAAACCCCAATACCCCTCCAAAAACCCCCAAACCCACAAAAACCCAAACAGACCAAAACAAAAACCCCCAAAACAAATGAACAAACAAGAACCACAACAAACTAAGATTTTACCACAATAATTTGTCCTAAGGCTCTTAGGTCTACCTATCTCTATTTGAAAGCCTATTACAGTGAACCTACTGATATGCAAAAATTACATGTTCAGGGAGTGAGGCCACAAATAAGGTCAAAAGAGTAGAGAATTCTCATAGCTTTCAACTACAAGTGAATATGTTAATCTGAAAAGTTCGTTTTCCTACTAGAAGGAAAGCCATTAATATAATGAGGTGATTTGTTAGAACTGCTAAGATCAGTTGCTCACTTCTGATTGAACGCAGTTCTCATTGAATGAACAATGAAGTATTGCAATGTTTCCATTGCATTGTATGTGAGGTTTTTTTCATATTTTCTTGGTTTATCATTCAATTTAGTTTGGTTCGACAAGCTTTCTCCTTTTTGTGTAACTATGTTTTCTTCATTTCTTAGTGAGACTTTCCTCATAGCTACTCAAAAGTCAGATATTTTCCAGATGTCCCTTTTTAAAATAAAATTGTACTCTGAAAATAGATAAACATTCACATGATTTGTTTCTCTTGTTTTGTTTAAAGAAAATTACAATTTTCCAAGCAATAGCGGTCTAATTATGTATAAAAAGCGTCTTAAATAATAGACTAAATTATGCAGTACATCAGAAGCAAAATTAAGAAATGTTGTGACAGAGTTTTATCATAAAATATAGAACAAAAAAAGGGGTTATTTAAAATATATGGCGGTTTATTTAACCAAATTCCTAAAAAAATAGCCCCATCACAAAATCACAAAATATTTAACTTAAATAGTTGTGCTGTTATCAAGAATAATAGGAAGAATACGTTGAAAATTAATGGCAAGCTCTTCAGATTGCTTATAGATGCACAAAAAAATCCAAACCAAAAACACTCGGTCAGGTACTCCCCTGTATTTTGCTTGTTTGCTTTTACTCTCTGTAGTTATAATATAGAAATAAAAACATTGTCTTTATTTTATTGTAAATTTTGGTCTGGTGTAGGGCTTGTAAACAGTAGCATGCCATGAGGCTTTTGCAATTGTTCTTTCACTCAAAATGACACATGAAACAATGCAATTGAGACATTTAAGCTTTTAGATGTAGAAAAGTAGAAGAAATATCTTCTAAAAGGCAAAGGATGGCAAGCTCTACCAGGCTAAACAGGATTCAGAGGGCAATGCAAAATTAAATATGAGGAGATGGTGCCAAACAACAAGTGCTACATGACATTTCTGTGGAAAATAAACCAGGTAAACACTCTTAAATAAACGTGTCACTAATGAAAAGCTTTAATACTGATTTACAAATGCAGGCAACACAGAAGGTCCTCAGGGAATCATTCTGACATGGATAACAAGATAATTTGTTTGTTATTTTATTAAATAGAAAGACGGGTGATACAGACTTGGTGGCAACAAAAATGAAAGTACAGTATTTATTTTTATTCTGAGAACTTGATACTCATATTTGCACACTATTTTAAATCAATTTTTAAAAAATGCTAGTGATTTAGCAATGTTTAAAGAAATAAAAGCTTTTCCAAAGAAGCTACAGTGCATTTCAAAATATTATACCCTCCTTAGTTTTGACCTTTATCTTACAAAATTCAAAAGAGAGATGCAATCTCAGATTTTCAGACTGCGCTTAAAAATAAAATTATTAAGGCTGAAAAGATAACTTAAGGTCTCAAAGCTCTTATATTTATACTGATTTATAAGTTGCAGCCATTTGCCAGCCAGGGACTGCTGCTCATGAATTTTACGCTAGGGAGCTGTTAGATACATATAAGCTGTTAGATAACATATAAGCAGGGTATTTAAACTTCGGTGCTCCTGTTCCCGTCTGACTTTTGGAAGCACAGCCAAGAGGACTATTAGTTTTTCCCTGCTCTTTTCAGCTCATGTAGTATGGCCTGGCTTCAGGAAAAGTAGGAATGTTCTTCTAGAGTATGACCTACATTAATATGTAAGATACCTCTCTTGCATGGGAGAAATATGAAGTTAAACAACGGGAGAAGGCCTGAAATGCAAGTATCTGTCTTCCTACATGTGCTCTGGCAGTCACTACCCATCTAAACCCACTCTACTGAACACAGAAATTTTACTCTGTGTTTTCAGTGGAGCTAACAAAGAACATGCGAAGTTCTTAGCCACAAGTGGTTTTATGTTCACATTGCCTTAGACAAACTGAAGCTGTCTTGAAGTCCACTTAGTTCAAATACTGGTTCTAATGTACCAGGTGAATGGGTAGTTATTTGTTAATGCCAAGAAATTTTCCCAGAATCTATGGCTTTTATGACTTATTTACCTATCAGGTTAGACTCTATATTTTATTTGATTTCTGTATCATTCTATGGGTCTTAACTTCTTAAATCATCTCCAACCTTTTTGTTTATGAGTTCAGTACTACCTGGTATCTTTATTTTGTCTGTAGGAAAATCTGCAGGGTTATGGAATCCCATTACCTAATATCAGGCCAATTGTGTTTCCATCTTCAAGAACATTATTTTCTGAATTTATTCAAGAGAAGTTTCTACCTCTTCTTTACCATGCCAACACTTTCTTTATATTATATGTCTCTTTACCTTTTCTGATATTTCTGTCCCTGAGATATTTATAGAAAGATGTCATATGCCATCCATATTTTGTTTTCCATAGAGATGTTTTTGCTAGACTAAATAAGAAAAAGCTCCTGTAGTTTTCTGTTGTAAAAAAAAAGACTCTCCATTCCTCTCATTACTCTACTCATTGTCTGTATTTTTTCATTCTGAATTCATATTTCTTGACTACACAAATGTAGAAAATAAGGAATGTTTTAGTCACAGTATATAAGACATCAAGAAAAAAATCTTATGGAACATCCCTAATCCAAGTGATAAATCTTTTTTCCAATATATGAAAATGGAATCTCTCCTTTTTGGAGGTGCGTTTTTAGGTGGTTTACAGTCATTCTCTTGCCACTTCTGTTTGTCTTTATGTTGCTTTTTCGACACAGTAATGTTTCTGTTAATTTGAATTTTTTTCCTAGTCTGTTTTCCAGTGACATTCACCTGCACAGAATACAATTAAATTTATCCTCTCATATGTGTTCTTAAGAATTTCATTTCATCTCTATGACACTCTAATTTCTACAGAGTATTTGTTCTGGCTAAATCTGAAATCCTTAAAAATCTAATTATACTTTAATAAATTTTCCAATTGGAGAAATTTGTCATTTTCCTGGAGATGTTTATCAACACTCTCCAACAAAAGTCATGTGGTGTAAAACTTGTTGGGGTATTTGTTTCTTTCTCATCAAAAAAGGTGTAAGAAGAAAATTATTTTTGTCTTTTTTTGTTGTTGTTCTTAGTTATGAATACTTTAAAAAAACACTGTCATCATTTTCTGCTTAATTTCCAGTTAGACTATGTGTACCCTTGTAGATATTCAATCTTATTCCTTTTTTTTTCTTTTCCACTTCATCATTTATGTAAAAAAAGAGATAAGGAGGAAAAATAAATTGGATGTAAGAAAAAGTTTCATAATATGAAAGCCTACATTTGAGACAGAAATCAGCATAATTTTAAACTATATCCTTCTACAGGCAAATCTGCACTAAACTTAAACTACTTTAGCAAAATCACTTTTGGTAGTTCTTTGCAGGTGATAGAGTTACTGTAGAAAATAATAGATATTTTCTACAGTATTTCTATGTAATGTGCTGCTGACACAGCACCAACTCAGTTGCCTGTAGCAGAAATATCAACAGTTTTACTTTTGTCTTTTACTGTAATAAATAGGGTAATGTGTAGCAGAAGAGGATAGAAAGTGTGCATAATAATTTCTGAAATTCTAAATAAAGAACATCTACTGGACCCTACTTACATGTCAACCACATGTTGGCCTTTCCAGTTTGTCTGGATACCTTTTTTAATTGCCCACTACTATATTCAAATATACACAACTCAGTAGCACCATAAGTTAAAAAAAGAAAGTATGTGTGTAAATAATAGTTTGTCTATATGTCAGAATGAGAGGGAAGAGGTAAAAAGCCAAAAGAGATCATTAAGGATAACACCAGCATTTTGATAAATACTATGGCTATGTAGGTTTTAACTATCTTACTTAGCTCAAAAAAATAATTAGTTCAAAATATTAGTGAAAATAACTTCTATATGATTTCTCTTATATTTTTTCTTTTTTCTTTCTCCATTGATCATCTGTGTCCTATTTTCTGAAATATTTTAAATGAAATTTTTAACGAATAAGTGATGTTTGACTAATTCACATCATGAAATATGAATTATTCCTATGAAGAAAGAATCCATATAAATTCTAATGACACAGGTTTCTAAAATTATCAGATCAGTAGAAAGAAAAAAAGTTGTTATATTTTATAATATTTAATTGTGATTAACACAATTCCCAAAGTATATTTATCAAGGGTAATTATCCACTTAATACTAAACTAATATCACCTTAAATTGTGCAGTATTTACATGTGTAGGTACAAATTAATTTAATTCTTTGCATCAGATCAGTTCATTATTTGATACAGAATAAGCAAAATCAAATATTATAAATGTTCTTTCCAGTGAAAGGTAAGCAAATTCAAGAAAGATAAGAAAAGTGTAAAATGCATAGAAAGAGAATAATAAGGAAAAATATACACAAAATATTACTCTAGATTATTAATTTTTATATTGGATTTTTATTGCTACATATATGTGTTAGATACTACACAGAAGGAATCGAAATACATTATTATGCCAAAAGCATAAAAAAGGGGACTTCAAATACATTTGTATTGTTTTTTCCCTGATAGGGCTTATTTGCAAGAATTACTCTCATTATGTGCCTTCACTTCCAAACCAGTGATGTAACTCCCCTGTCACCAGTCAGTGAAGCTCTAGAAATGAAAGACTCTTGTCACCGCTGTTTTGGCCACTGGGTAAAGGTTTCAGTTGATTGTCTTTAAGTACTGTATTTATTACAGTTACGCTGAGAGATTCTTCAGATGTTTCAGTACTGATCAGAGACTGTGGATAACATAAGTGCTTTGATCAGAGATTGTTCTGGGTTTTTTTGGACACATACTAATGACCAGTCTTTTGTGATGTAGTCTAGATAGATAGGACAAATGTGGAAAAGAAAAAAAACCCAAAGATTAAATATTTTGAATCTTTTCTTAATAACAGAAAACTTAGAAAAGTTATTACCAAGGGTTTTTCACCAGACCTGAGATTTTCACCTCTGTGATACCCCACTTAGGTGGAGTATCACAGAGATCAGCACAATGCTTCATCTCTTTGTCTTTTTTCAATTATCTACAAATAAACATCAAATTTCTACTGAAAAAAAATGAGGGTGATAAGAGAAAAAAAATGAAGGAGAGTAGGTACTACTGAAAGGGAATCAGACTCCAGAATAGTCTGTCATTCATACCTTACTCAAACAAAATATATGTTGATGTAGTTATATACAAGCTAATACATGACGTGTGAGGACACAAGCCCTATTGACTTTTTAAGAGAGAGATTTTTAAGAGGGAGATTTTTAAAGAGCACAGTGAAGCAGTGCTGCCAGTACAATGCTGTAGCCAGCAAAGCTATTGCAATCCCTGCACACATATAGAGGCAGAGTGAGAAGGAAAGGAACGTGTACAGCATCAACAAAGGAACAGTTGGACTTCTGAATGCAGATATCCATTCTTAAAATTAAAGCTGAACAACTGGAAGAGGTAAAAGGATGAACTATAACATGCAGATGGACAAAATGCCTTACACTTTAAAAACTTAATGCTTGCCGCACCATCGAGAGCTTTACAGCCTAGTGTACGCTGACTCTGTGTTGTGGTATCAATTATCTTGTCATGTGGGAAGGCTGAAGCAGAAACACAACATAGACTGAGTTTCAGAATTCTAATTTACTTAACCTAATTATGTTGTCATTCATAATGTTTTATATATGACTGCTGCTTCTTCAGCAGAGAAGTGTGGTGAGGAGTGAATAAAAAGTAGGTTTTCTCCTTCACTAGAGGGGAGGAGTACATGTTGGCATTTAAGTAATAACATCAATCACCTGAGGTTCTCAGCCAGTGTAGACCGAAATAGATCTCTGTCAGCTCTTTTGTTTCCATTCCCGGACTTGTTGTAACTGTTTTATCCTTTGCTACTTGATTTATTTTCACCACATGAGAAGTACACATCAGAAACAGAACACATCAGTTCATGCTTTTGACAGGCCTGAGCACATGCATTATGTAGGTGTTGTTGCTTTTATTATTAATATTACTGTCATCCGGTATGGTATGATGTGAGGCATATCTCCTTCTTTTCTCTAGAAAAATAATAAGCTGATTGCACTGACACATTCTTAATTAACATTTCCTTTCAGTGAAACATTTTCTTTTAAATATTTAAACCAAAACTAAATTACATTGTGAAAAGATTTGCTCAATGATATTATAATATTTTTTGCCTCAAAAATATTTTTATTGAATATCATAGAGATTTTGACAAGTTAGCAATCAGAAATCATATTGAAGAAGGACTGGTTCATTAGCAGCTTGTGGTAACTAAATATTTTCATACTTTTGAGTATATAGATCATCAATATGTCAAGAGTGGCAGCTGTGTGGCAGCACTGTGATGTGTTGGCCTAGCAAAGACTAGGTGCTATGAGATAAATAATATATTAACTTTGCATAGTGCTGTAGGTTGTGCAGAGATAATTAGACAGAGGTAAAGCTAAATATGTGGTTTTGCTGTTATTGTTTTGTAACTTGATCAAAGTGACAGCCAAATATGCATGACCCTTCTCTCTCTATCTCTATATTACTCTATATGGTAGTAACCATGTCGAAACAGTGTACTGCATGGAAAAGTGTGGAATCAGCACAGCTCTGGACTAGTCATTAGACTGAAGATACCAGGAAAGACGTCAAGAACATTCACACTGCCTAGATGAAGCACCCTTCTTCCTTTCTGTTGGTGGCATATAGAAAGGGATGAGAGAAGAGAACATGAAAGAAATGTTGCTTTCTATGCTTAAAGCAATGATAAAAACAGATGGATCATGGGAAGTACAGTCATGTCTGCAATCTCATGATAACTTACCAGGTGTGCTATTCTTGTAAACATGGTCACAGGAATTGCACTTCAAATTTTTCCTTCTAGCTGACATTCTAGCAATCAAAGATAAAAATAAATAAGTAGAACTACATGTACTTTCTATGCTCTGCATGAAAAAAGTAAACTACAGATGTGTGAAATGCTTTTAAAACTTACTTTCTCTCTATTCTTGAAGTTTCTACAAAAGCAAGCGTTTATTTGACAAGCTGAAATCAGCAGAAAAGCAGACATTACAGATTCATATAGTCGAAGCATCACATTCACCTAATGTGAAAGTGATGGGAATATGAGAAAGACAGTGCATGATTTATGCTTCTGCAGCTTGGATTCCATTTTTTAAATGCAGAAACTTTACAGTTAGAGAAAGCTCTCTCTGATTTTTCTGCTAAACTGCCATGGATCTTCCATTAAAAATATTTTACAGGTAAGACTGATCATCTTGGTGTGGATATCTCTTTCTGTTCTGCCCTAGGCTTCATATATAACCTATTAAAATCACTTAAGCTGTTTAACTCCTAGTAAATCACAGTCAAATAGGATTGCTAGCTAAAGATGCATGAAACATTAAATAAAAATATTTGGTCAGCTGGAAGTTAGCAACCTGACTTAAAGTTTAGGGAATAGTAACTACTATGTAGCAGAAAGCCAGCCAGGTTCTTTGCCAAGTTGTCATGTTATAACAAAGAATTTTAAATGTATGCTTGTTCCATGTTTTTCAGCAAATTTAACTTGGTACACTGTGGCGCTGATCAGCAATGTAAGGACCCCAGGAAGGTGAAAAAGAGTGCTCTTTATTGCCAAAACCCCAGCCTTTTAAAGCAGTTAGCTGGTTTTCAGTTTACGTAGTTTTAAAGCACAACAAGCCCAAGTCAACCAACCACCACACAGCACAATGCGGAAACGAGACAGTCACGCAGCAGTCTCTCTCTCAGTTTCTCACATCTCTCTATTCCAGCTGAGTCATTCTCCCATAGTTCCTTTATACTTAACCTAAGTAACAGGCCAGAGCCATGTTGCAAGGCCGTTCTTTTATAAAGCCTTATCTATCAAAGCCTATCAGTAATAACACACTTTTTAGTTTCAGTTAGAATGTTAAAAAGAATTAGTACAAAGCACTGTAAAAAGTACAAGGTTGTAGACTGTGCACAGAACAGAAGGAAATACAAAACTCTACTCAGTAGCTGAATGAGGGAATATAGAAGAAGACTCCTTTCAGTCCTGAAACTGATGATGATAACCCACTTCTGATATGTAGTTTAGTAGCAAATCATTCATGTTCTCAAACTTCATCCAAAAAATCACTGCAGTTTCTGCAGAGAGGAACATGACCACATTATCAGGTAAATTATGTTTAGTTAAGATACTGAAGAATATCAAAATAAGAATAATGTTTATTCTGAACAGCAAACACTTAATTTCCTGGTAATGGGAACTGAAAATGGATTTAAAAAGGGAAAAACAAAACAGTAGATTATAAGCAATGGTAAGTTGTCTCTACAACTGTTCCAGGATCTCAGTGGAATAATTGCTCAGCTTACTACTTAATGTCTGCTTCCCATGAACTGTCTTGCCTAGAGGAAGTTATTGATGCTACATGAATATTTAAGAAGGAAAGTCATAGCCCCTGTGTATTGCAGGAATTTTTTACTAGACCTCCATTGACTGTAATAGGAGACGAAATAGCTAGTTACCAAGTAGGCACATATATTTAGATACCTAAATGTATTTGCAATTTGTAAGTGAAGTGCAGGAGTCTAAGGGCTCATATCAATTGTATAACCGTAACTCTTGTGCTAGTGGAGGTTTTCAGTGGAATCTTATCAGACATTCAGCTGCTGACTCCAATGGAAGCTGATCCTCTGCAGTTATGGGTCCTGTATTGTATCTTCCAGACACAGCCTCACATAGAGGTCTTAAACATCCTCTGCATCTTAAGTTAAACTAAACACTTACTGCTAAGCAGCAAAGTTGAATCTTTTTTTTTTTTTTTTAATACCAAAAGTTAGGTAGGATGCAAATCAGTTTTTGTCATGAATACACAGGAGGAAATGGAAGATGAGGAAACAGGAAAAATATTTCAAACATTTAAGAAGATATACTTTTATTATGCCTTATAAGGATATAATTGAAATCCTGGTATCAGCTTGGTTGGTCAGAGCATGGTGCTGATACTGTCAAGGTCATGGATTCAATCCCCATTCAGGCTATTCACTTAAGAATCAGACTCTATGAATCTTTTGGGTCCCTTACAACTCAGAATATTCTCTGACAACTCTTCTGTTGTCAGGTTTTCTGCATTGCTTTCTGAGGGGAAAAAAAAAAACAAAAAAAGGAAAAAAAAACAAAAAAAGGAAAAGAAAGAAAAAGAGTGCATTGCCCTAATTCTTACTAATCAACTATTGAATTGGAATGAAAGGGTGAAAAGCTTATAACTCCAATAAGCACAAAAGAAAATATTATACTGGTCTCAATGATTTTCAGCTTGAGTGGAAAGTATATTTCATTGTCAAACCTATATAACATTTTCATCCATCTGCCTGTCTGAAGTATTGTAGGGTAGCAATTTTTCCACGAACTTGCTGGTGATTTAATGTTCAATGGTTTTGTCCCCATTCCGTGAATTTTACAAATATAGAGGAAAAGCTCTTGGGAGAATTTAAAACATTTTTGTAACATACTTTGCCAAAAGAATACTTTCATATTTATATTGATTGAAAGTTCCTAAGCAAATGAAACACATATTTAAACTAATACCACATTCTCTCAAACACATTTTTTTCAACAAAACTTTTCTTTGGTATCTATGATGTGAAAGTTGCCACTGACTTTTACATTCATTTATCAGTTATAAGATGTAGGACACTAAGAATCTAGGAAAGAACACTATGCTGGGATAATGTTTTTCAGAGCAGCTTATATCAGACTGTTTTGGCTTAGTGATGGAAACAGTGTTGATAAAGATGACTCAGTTACTGTTGAGCAACGCTCACAAAGAGTAAAGGCCTTTCCTACTTCCCTTTGATCACCTTTGTGGTGTCCTTTGGACGATCCCCAGCTTGTTCTTGTCTCTTTTGAATTGTGTTGACAGAAACAGGACTCAATAATCCAGGTGCAGCCTGGCAATTGCTGAGTACAGTGGGATGATCATGTCTCTGTCTCTGCTGGTAATGCCCCTGTGGATACAGCCCTGGAGCCAATTTGAGACAAAACCTGCTTACATGCTTATGGCTGGTCCTTCACGCTACCATGCTCCAGACAACCTGAAAACACTGCCTGATAAGCCCTTCTAACCCTCTGGAGATCTCCAGTTGCTGCTTAGGCTTCTACAGCCAGCTTGGGTGACCACAGACACTGTAGCCCAAGACCACAGGTGAGCAAAGCAAGCTGCAGCCTAGCAGAGTGGACTGTGCTTCCTGTGTGTCCTGATGTTACTCCCTGTTTGCTTTGGTTTTTTATCTAATAGCATAATTTTCTTCCCTAATCAATGCTGTACATTTTTATTGTCAAACTTCTAAATTTCAGCAGGATAATAATGTTCTAATCATTATGGATATCTGAATTTGAAGTTTCCTGTACTCACATGATTAATTACATGTAAATGTCATTTAAAATGAAAGGTGGAAGTATGCGAGAGAGGTGGGAAGCCACCTGCTTTAATTATATTTATAATCATTATTAATCAGGGAACAGCTATGCTGTATCCTGAAAGCTCTTCCACTCCTAATTTATTTGTTAAAAATCTTCCTTGACATCAGGCTGACATAGACACTCACACAAATAAAAATACTTGCGAGGTGTACAGCTGATGTCATATTTTGACTCTTATTGGCAAAAACAATTTGAGATAAAACCAAAACAAAAAGGTAGAGAGAGTCAGAGACAGGGAAAGGGAAAAGGAAAAGGAATGGGAAAGAGAAAGATCTCCCCAGGAAACACCAAGGAATTGGAGTGGCAGGGGTCTCCCATATGAGCGTAGTCCTCCAGAGGTCATCTCTAGTGGAGCAGGTGGCTGTCTCAAATACTCTTCTGATAGTATTTATGTAGTTTCCACAGGAACCTGCTCAAAGTCCCTGTCGGTTTTCCCTCATTATGATGCTGTTAGTGCTGACTGCAGAATGCTTTGATCAGATACAGATACTGCACTCTGATTTGATGCTAAGTTCTGTGCATATTTATTACTGGTATGCTGATCACATATTTAGTTGACAATTTTCTATTTTGTCATCCATCGAATCTTGATTTTGCTCTTGGACAAGCTAAAATCTACCAAAAAAANTAAAAATTGAAGGTCTATGATAAAAATCCTCATTCCAGTGACAGTCAGTTTTCACAATAATAATAATAATAATAATAATAATAATAAAAATAATAATAATAATAATACCACCACCTTTTTCAAGTGTAAGCACAGAAAAATAACAGCAAAAGAATAATTGTATAGCAGTAATAGCAAAGGAAAAAAAAAAATACTGGTAAAAAGCTTGGTTGAAAATTTATGCAGTTGCAAATGAAAGGGAGATTGCAGGGGTGAAAGTGAAGCAACCAAGCAACCAAGTGGAGAACCGCTAGTATTGCAATGCTTGAAGTGTTTGAGACATGGTATAACACAGGAAATGGAAAAGAGAATATTCTAATTACAGGATTGAATATTTTCTTTCAATCACAAGAATAAATCAGTGGAAATACAGGACATCCTGGATAAATTTTGGACTCACTGAAGAATTCACAGTCATATAGAGAATCCAGTTCTCTGAATTTGTTAAGAAGGAGAATGGTTTGTTGAGTTTTTGGTGGTGATTGAGAAAACTCAGGATGCAAAGAAGAAAAACTAGTTCTGTCATTGTCAGGAAATTATCTTCCCTGAACATCATTTGTAAACATGAGATCAAAGCACAGTAGCATTGACACCATTGTTGCTCCCAGGTCATTCTATAGCCTTGTTTCCATCTTTGCTTAAACAAAATATCCCTTGGATGAAGATTTCTTAGTGCGACTCACACCCTTTTTATTTAAATTATAATTCTACAAGCGCTAACATTTCAGGGCAATTCAGAGCTCAGATAGAGTTCGTCAATACAGGACAGAATAGGAAAGAAGGTAAGAGATTGAAGGGCACAAGATGCTGATATTTTCTAGAAGGATTTCGGTTCCATGTTTTAAAAACTGCTTTTGATTTTGCTTGCCTAAACCTGGTACTGTGTTTAAGAATTTTTGAGGATAAAACCTTGTTGTGTGGCTAGAAATATGACTGTAAGACTGTGTAAGGCAGGAATTAAAAAAAAAAAAAAAAGGAAAAAAAGAAAAATTAAGTGTACTCTACCCAGTTTCAGATAATGCAGCAGAGAATGTTAATTCAATGCAGCTTTGGATGAAAAAAATGGGGATTTTTTTGTATGTTTGTTCAGTTGTTTAATTTGTTTAGGAGGACAGAATTTCACCTGGAGGAGGCAGTGGTTATCTGCTGGCTTTGTCACTTGATTCATTGTTCTTTAGCTCATGGTAGAAAAATCCCGTATGCAATATAGATGCTTCTTTCTGTATATTAGAAATTGAAATTAATTAAATATTCCTTGTTATTAGAATCTCCTCTTGGTTTGTTACAACAGCATTTAGTTGCACAGCTGCAGTCTTAACTCTGGTAACAGACCTTGTATTAGAAAGAAAGTGTGATAAGTGTTTCAGATCTATTGTAAAACAGCTGTTTTTAAGTGAAAAATAAAAATAAAACGTGATAAAAAAAGACAGCTAAACTACAAAAATATTAACTGCCTTGCTTTTCTTAAAGAAACTTTAAATTTAATCCACATTCAGTGAGTGAGCCAAATCATCATGTTTTAGAAATACATTATGATGTAGTAGGTGAAAAACATTTCATATCAAAAACTTAATACATCAACCTGCAAGGCTGGTTTCAGATGAATTACACCTGAGATATTTTAGTCAGCTGCTAGGATTTAAAAGCAGCATTTTAATATAGTGATGTATGACCCACTCTATCCACTGCCTTCCACAGTACATTAAAAAGCTGAATAAAAGCATTAAATAGCTTTTTTATTTTATTTTTCCTTTTTTTTTCAAGCTTACTACCTAGTGCTTTTACTATTCTGTCTTTAAATTCACCAACAAAGTTATAAAGCACACTAAGTTTGTCGTTATCATAAAAGCTATGTTTTTACCATAAAAGCTTGGCTATTTTAGACAAAGTTATAAATTCTTCTCTCTGCAGCTATGCAATAAATACCCTCATTTGCCATTGACTGAGAGTCTGTGTGTCAAAAAGATCAAGTCATAAAATCCCTTACAGTTAGATGTTGTCAAATAGTAGATGAAACGAAATAATGCCCTGTGCTGCACCTTACAGTTTTCCAGAGCTGTTTGCAGGAAACTCTCAAAGGCTACTTTGAAGTAATTGAGAAATGAACAGAAGACAACGAGACAGAGGCAGAGAGAGCACAGGCATTTTCACTCAGGGCAAAAATGTAAGCATTCCTGAGAATGGGGAGGTACTGAAAGGACTGGAGGAGCAGCAGCTAAGACTCTACAGATGAGGGGAAACCCACCATTTACACTGGAGGATTAGAAAAACATGGAAAACTTTAGGACTGATATGAAGAAAATGATAAATGATAAAAAGGGCGTCCCTGTAACAGCACTTTGTAGCGAGCAGGAGCAAGGGCTTCCCAGTGGTGAAAAGGTAAGTGTCAAACACAGGGCTGAGATTAATGAAGTGGAAGTGATGATCAGTTGTGAGGTTTGAAGAACAGAGAGTTTTGATGAGATGAGGAAGGGACAGGGTACGGGTAAATAAAAGACCAGGAAGACATAGCAAGTCAGAGCTCGTGGGAAGTTAAAAGAATGAGTAAATGGTGAAGGTTGGCTCTCTAATCAATGCTAGTGATTCTAAATACACTTTTTGGTTTATGAAAGAAAATACTTGTAGGCTGTTATTTATCTCTTGCTGATGTTGATTCAGTTGCCTGTAAATACCACACAGACATCTATTGCTACTTGAGACATGCTGGATGTCTGAGATATCCTTTTCAGACCAGCAGTGGTGGCACAGAAAAAAGCAGGAGCACACAAGGTTTTTGAAGTGTCTGCTACAGGGCATATGGAATGCTATTGGATACCTCACAAAACAGGCGATGGATATGCATGGTGGTTAAACCAGGCTGACATGCTTACTTTTGGAAACATGACCACAGGACACCAGAAGATGTCCACATGTTTTTAGATGCTTAGAAACCTCAATTACACTCCGGTAGCCTGTTTTGTCCACACATAGTAAAGTGGTCTTAGGATAACAGCTCAGATTTTACATAATAGTTATTTAAAACCTGGAAACATAAAACCTACTCCTGTATCATGCCGCAAGGAGACACCTTGCAAATGTCTTTACTGTCTAGAGACATGGAAGGCATTTAATTAATATATTGCCTTTGGTCC
Source organism: Dasyornis broadbenti (assembly GCA_013397935.1). Classification (NCBI taxonomy): domain Eukaryota; kingdom Metazoa; phylum Chordata; class Aves; order Passeriformes; family Dasyornithidae; genus Dasyornis; species Dasyornis broadbenti. Next base: position 792,138 of record VZRN01004310.1, read on the forward strand.
TTGGTTGCAGGGATAGCTCTATACAACCAGGGAAAATTCAGCTTATTAGAAAAGTTAGCATTATGTTTTATCATTTGTGCTACATTTTTTTCTTTCTTTTAATGTTAAGAGTGGGCTTCTTGACCATGAAAAATGTTTTAACTCCCAGAATAAAGAGTCTGGCCTTCATTCAAAACTTCCATTTGTTACATCTAACCACTTAAACACTTGGTTGGCTTTCAGCATGTGTCTCTTCAGCATGAATCCACTGCTGCCAATAAAAGATAACCTGAAAAGTAAGTGAATAATTCACTAAAATGGTCTAAAGAAGCTCTTTCTAATTCCTACTAAAAGGGAAGTAAAATTCCCAAATTAATTTTCAATTTAATCCTCCTTAGTGGAATATTTTCATACCTTCAGGAACAGAAACATAAAGGCACTTTAATATGATTAATTCTACTGCATTTCCTCAGATGTCTTGCTTGAGAAAAATGCATGGCATATGGTTCAAAATGTAATTTTCTTCCCAAATCTTTATTGATAATCATTGTCCATAGTAATATGCCCACAATCACATGGTTATACACACAGAGTTGGCATGTTTTCTTTATCTGTGCTAATGCACAAATAATAGTTTTTTTTTTTTTTTAACACGAGATGTTAACCCATCAATCCCAAAGCATGCCAAGGAGGACAACTGACAAAGCAGCAAAATATCAGCCAAACCAAAGTTAAGCGCTAAAACACTTCCAGTGCTAAATTAGCTATTTCAGGAAATGCTTCCTAACCCACAGACCAAATGCTAGTTCCTGCAAAGCAAAATAAATGTGTTCACTCTACATAAAACCTGACTTTACATGTTTTCTCAGTTCCCTGGTGTTCCCTAGTGGCCCTAGTGTATGTATCACATACCTATTGCTGTTTGGGTGAGGGAGCGAGCATTAAGAAAATTTTGAGGGTGTGCAGTGCACAGGCATAACACAGAACACGGAAAAACATACCACAATAGTATTATTTGTACCCTCCCATAGATAGTCATCTCTAGAATAAGGTATCTTTAGGACTATGCATTTTTCTGGACCTTGAACCTGTGTTTTGCTATCTGGTGACTTTCTCGGTGTCCTCTAGAAAAGGATGGAAAAACAAACTGTCAATTACACAGAATGGATGTTCATGGCCCTGCCCCTATTATTTTAGCACCATAAATAAAGCTAAAGGAATCTGGGATGTTATCTCATCCATCTGCCTTTTTTTTGATCTGATAGAGACATGTCTAAGCCTATACCATATTAAACACTTAGCCCAAAAAAGTCAGTTGAAAAAGAGAGGCCTTCTTTGGGAGCAAATAGTCTCATCTTAAACATAACACGTTCAGGAATGCTTCATCCTCTCATCCATATATGAAAGGACAGTCCTAAAATTTAGAATCAGGTCCTCATTTAAAAATTTATATGTCTTTAAATTAAAAGTGTATACACACACATAGACAATACATAGATGCATGCTTATGTATGTGCAGTATGTACACAAGTGTGAATATACACGCACATAAAAGGTCTTTGAGATTCTTACACATATAAAGGGTCTTTTAGTCTAAATATATATGTGCACATATATCTATGTATTTAGCACACACATATTTATCTGTATCTAACACTTATTTCTTTTGGACACCTCTTTTTTTTCCTTTTCCTTCTTATTTCATTACCCAAGATTTCCGACTTAACTGTTTAGTATTTTCTTTCTTTGACATACAACGTATCAGTGACATTATAAGATATACTGAACATTAAATCTCTAGTTTATTTATATACTAATACAGCTTTTCTAACAAAATCTCTTGAGGTCAAAGTACTCAGTTCAGATCATGTTTATAAGTAATTGTGAATATTTTAAGCTTGCTTGTGAATGCTTCAACCAAACTTGTTGCTTCCTTTAAAGATGTGGAAATTGCAGGTTTTAAGCTTTAATGGGAGAAGCAAGTGCAAGCAGAAGTCTGACATGTGCTTCAATGCCCATATTCCCATATGGTCCAGAAAGCAGAACATTCTTGGACAACATGGTAATGCAGAAAACAGAATGTGTCTGAATGTCTCAAAAAGCATTTCACAGATTAAGCAGTCCTGGGAAGCCTAAATGTTGCAAGAACTGACTAAAATATAAATATAACAAGGGATATAAATATTGGATGGATACTGGAAAAAAAAATCAGTTTATTCTTTGGAAAGTAAGTTCTTAATGGAAATTAAGGACAGAGTACACCTAATTGCATTTTTTTATACTCTGCAGCTGGTTTTGCCTTTTTATTTTTCTAGCTGGAAAATTAAGAGAGTATTCCTCCACATAAACTCATATTTTAAGAAGTTAAAGATTCATAACAGAACTAGCCACTTCAGACTGTATTTACAGTCAAATAGAAATTAAGATTCTAAAATAGACTATTAAGACTAACAGCAATGTTTTTCCAGGTGCATACTTCACTGCATTGGCTATAAAGAGACCCTAAAATAGCTACTTCTAATTTAAATATTTAGCTTTTTCTGTTTTTAGTTCAGTCTTCTGCTCAGCCATTAGTGACTGCAAATTCTAGGAAAAGTAGAAAGAAAAAGGATGGGATTAGACAACGATAATGGGGAGGGGAAATCTTTGTGGCGGCAAACAGAGCAGTGAAATAGAAAGACCTAAGATAGAGCAGAAAAGGTTGCTACAAGGACATGACAAAAGAAATGCTAGTTTCATATTTTCTTTGCCTTTTTTTTTTGTTTGTATTACACCCTGTCATCTCTCTCATACTGACATTTTTTTCTGGTGTTTATATGGAAAGGTGAAAAGAAGGTGAAACATTTCATAGTGTTCAATAAGACTCAAAGCTCAAAATGTTCATATCTGTCAGAAAGTGTCAAACTCATCAAGTTCACCATTTGGGGGAAAACATCTAAAACATGCTTTCACAAAAACCTTCAACTGCACATCGATTTTTCTACTTTTTTTTTTTTTTTTTCAGGCACTTTCAAAATTCAACTGTATCTGTGTGGATTTCTCCTCCCATGAGAAAAGGCAAAGCAAACTCATTCATGGGATTGTCTTTGCTTAAGGACCAGGGTTTACTTGGTGGATAATGCAGAAGATTGGAGAGACCCAATGTGTGCCTCAAGGAGTTTAAACCTTGGGAGGAAAATAATCTGTGGTGTAAATTGTATGCTGCAGGAAGTAAAGTAGCGGGAAGACATGAACCGACAAAGACTGAATTTTGAGAGGCGCAAGTAGAGTGCAACAGTGACCTGAGCTGGGCCAATGTCGGTGCCCAGTGGTTGATTGTGCTGTTTCTCCTGTCTTAAATATCCATCCTAGTGAAACGAAGCCCAAGTCATGGATCTGGAGGGGCAGAGGAAGCCCATGAAATGGGAAAATAACATCTATTTGTGAAAGGATGTAGTATAGCAGTTAATGAAACTATATAAATCTGAATGTTGGGTATAAAGATGGTTTAAGGATGCAGTGTAAGTTGTATGAATTGGTAAGAAGGGATTTCAGTAATGAGAAATAAAAATGATGGAATAGTTAGAAGATATATAAATTGTGTAGAAGCTGAGTATGAAGTAAACGGTGTGGAATAAGGGGTGGAAATTGTATTGGGGCTGGCTGAGCTGGAGCTCATTTTCCCATGGCAGGCCTCACAGTGCTGTGCTTTGCACTGGTAGCAGGAAAGGTGTTGATAGCACCCCAGTGCTTTGGCTGCTGCTGGGCTTTGCTGGCACAGCACCAGCACTGGCTCTCAACATTTCCCCCCACATCAAGGGGTGGGCAAGATCCTGGCAGGGGACACAGCCAGGCCAACAGACCCTAATTAACCAAAGGGATTTTCCATACCATTTGATGTCAGCTCAGATACCTAAGGGAATGAAAAGGAGAGGGTGGAAATTTATTATTTATGATGTTTGCCTTCCCGAGCAACAGCTACACATGCTGAAGCCCTGCTTCCCAGGAAGTGGCTGAACACCTCTTCGAAGTAGAAAATAAACCTATTTTTTTCTTTCTATTTGCATTCAGATACCTAAATTAAACTGTGTGCATCCTGGATGTGAACACTACCCCTAATGTAATATGAAATTTATCTTACCCTCACCCCCACCTAGAATTTACGGAATGGGATTTATGGTTGTGTAAGCTTCTCCTAATCTTTCTTTCAGTCATCTTCACTTCTTTCCAAATAATGTGATAGCAATGGGAACAGAAAGTTAGTTTAGTTAAAAAAAAAAAAAAGACTTTTACCCTCTTATGCCTATATTTCTTTCTATGTTACTAGAATATGTTTGCTTTAAAATAGTCCCTTGATGAAGTCAGAGAAGAACTTTGGGCTTCTCTGAACCTCTGGAATTCTTCAAAGACAAATTATCGTATGTAAACTACAGGTTTGAAAAAGGAAGTTAGTAAGGATTTTATAACAACCAGAAAACTACAACTGTAAATAGGAACAAAGAACTGAGAGTTTATGCTAAAATAGGGAATAATTCCTGTATGCAAACAGAAATAGCATGCCATTGTAACAGAAAGGCATAATACCTGAGTCTGGCTTATTTTGAAATGTTAGTATACAGAAAAAGAGGGATAAGCTGTTACCTGGTGATGGACAGAAATAGACAAGCAGCTTCAGAGCTTGGATAAGCTTCAAAATGATAGTCCAAAATGGCAAAATGTCCTTCTGTTGAACTAAGCTGAGATGATAAAAAGCCTTTATGATTAGCTGTCCAACAAAATGTCTAAGAGAAATTAAAGACCTCTCAAGAAAGCACAAAATTGATGATTTAGCAATGTTTCTCTCATGAAAAAAATTGTAATACATGAAGCATTTATAGATCAAGTCATCTACCTCTGGATGTCTAAGGTTTCCATATTAAAACCGATGAGATTTTACTGTAAAATGAACTTTAATCCTGAGAATGTGATTTCAAAATATTGGTAGTAGGAAAACATTATTTTAATACTTGCTGAAGGGAGGATCTTAGCACATCTATACTTTGCAGACTATGTAAATAGGAAAATGGTGAAAACTAGATCCCAAGATGTCATAGATAGTTCAACATGTAAACACTTTGATGAGGTACAATGCTTAAACATATTTTTCTTAAAAATAAGGTTATAAAATTGACAAGAAGAACCGTAAACAAACCAAAACAGACCATCATAGTAGTGCCTTTATTGGTAATATGATTTAGGAAGAACTACATAAGAAATTAATTTATTTCAAGCTTTACAAACAGCAATAGCTGAATTCCCCAATAAACCCAGAAAAAAAAGAAAAATGTAAAGGTTTTGAAGAATTGTAACACAAAAACACCGACAACATTTTCATTTAGAATATAAAATATGAAACATTTCAAGAGCAGTTTGTTTGTTGGTTTTTTCATTGCTGTGTTTTATGGTTTTGATTTGGTTACAAAAATTCACAGTGTACCTCATCTACACACAAAATTAGTACCTGTGAACACAAGACATTTAATACAATTTTTTAAATTTGTCTATAAATCTACTTCATATTTCTCTAATTTATTAAAAATTCCTATGATTATCTTCCAATTTGCATGTAATTTTTAGTGTATGTATTATGTTTGTTTTTTCTTTTTTGTTGTTGTTTTTTGTTGTTGTTGTTGTTTTTCGGTGGGTTTTTAAATTGTTGTTTGGTTTTTGTTTTGGATTTTTGTTTGTTTGTTTTTAAGTAAACTGCCTCTAAATTCCACAGGTTCCCTTATATTCAACAGTGCCTTCTCCTAATTTTTTTGTCAAATTCTTTAAGAAGCAAATTTCTATAATTTCTCTCTTGCATAAAAAAATAAATAATAAATAAAGCAAGATTTTCACATTATAAGAATGTGCCTAATACTTGCCAGCTGAAAATGAGCTGTCTAGTTCAAACTGATCTTGGTTCCTTCTCTTTATAATGTAGAGAGAAAGTGGCATATACAGAGCGTGATTCATTTAATCCTAGAATTGATTTCTACTGCCCAGATTGTGTTGCCTTTTAAAGATATCACCACTGATCAAAAATCTTATTTACACAATTAGTTTAGACTAGACATCCACTTTTAGATGGTTAAATTAAGATGAGAGCAATCCCCCACTTCACTAAAGTGGTCTGAATTAATCCTAGAGCTAACTAAGATACTGTAATAAGCAGGATAAGTTTGAATCATGTTATCTAAATCAGTTAGTTTGCACTTAAATTTTAATGTATTAATCCCTTTAAAGGAATTGTAAAAATTCTTTTAATGTACAATGGGCACACATGTACCCTTGAAGTGGCACAACTCCACAATTTAAGATCTACTTTTCTCATTAGATCTTCAAAAGCATCTACCTTATGGCATTGAGAGTTTATCCAGCTGGTAACACACCGAAGATACTGCATGAAACTCTGACCTCAACCTATGATACTGATGTTTCTTACAAGTCCTGGGTACCTCATAGTTCTACCAAGATGAGTTAAATTTGCTTAAGATGGATCCTGGATATCTAAGAGTTAAACATTAGGTACCTGAATAAGTTGCACTGGATCTCTTTCTGCATCACAGCCTCTCTCTGTAGTATACGAACGTATGTCTTCCTGACACACAATAAAATTATTTCAAAACCAAGGAGAACCTGAAGCCTTGGATGATAGTATTATTTTCTTATTAGTTTTCTGATAATGTATCTCACAATTCTAACCTCCCTTCTTTCCCCAAGAGTGCTTGTGTAATTCTAGTATATATATTGAGATAGATATATAGGTTTTCAACCAAAAACAGACTAGCAGGAGTGACATTTAGCTTTATAAGGCTGACAGAAATTACACTAGTTTTTTCCTGTACCTGTAGACTTCTATGCCAGATTGACCTAAGCCACCATTTATGGTCTAGGTTTATGACCTGTTTGCAACTAACTCACTGGAATATACAGAGAAGATGGACTTTCCTTGGAAGATCATAGTAATATGATGAGAGGCAATAGACACAAGTTAGAATATGGAAAATTGGAGTTAGTTATTAGGAAACTACTTTTTACCATGAGGTGGTCAAACAGTACAAGATGTTGCCCAGAGAGATTGTGAAAACTCCTTGGAATTTTTCAGGGCTCATCTAGACACAACCACGGGCAGCCTGACATGAGTACATCTGTTTTGAGCATGTGTTGAACTAGGTAACCTGTGGGAGTCTCTTTCTTTGTGAATTATGGTACTGCAGTTCCGTGCCTGTATGCTATGTTGTGCGGAAGAGTTGACTGCTCCCATTTTCTTTCTTTATTTAAAAACTTATGGTTTGGTGTCTACCTGTTTTCTTGACCTCCTTAATGTTCTAATTGTGGTAAATGATCTTGTAGCGTTAGCATTTAGTTAAGTATAGAGTAGAGATCATTTAAGTATTTTTCCTCTCTTTATAATTTTTCCTATCCTTCTGAAGCATGGAAAAGGTATTTCCATTATCTACAGCCTTAATGAGATTGTGATCTTCTGTCTAATAACTTCACTAGATTTGTAATTACAGCAAAGAATTTATATCTCTGTCACTGTCTGGCTTTGTGTAAAAGATACATCACGAAAACTTTTCATTTTTACATATAAACATTTTCTATTTTTCATGTAACCATAGATAATCACTAATATGATTAAATATAGAAGTGTTGCTTTCACTAAAGACAGTATTTTGCTAGAAGGAGATTTTTAATCTGAATGCTACTTGAAAAAAGCTAACATTTTCAATCTTTAGTGTACTCTTGGCCGTTCTTCTTAGTTATTTCCTCAAGTTTTAGAAGAAAATATTCTGCTATCTAATAGATTCTGGCAGCATACACTTTAAGAAAAGTCTTAATTAACATGCTTATCATAAGTACTAAATTATTTCGTAGGAGATGGAACTAATCAATACAGTGATGACACCACCCCAGAGATATATAGAACTGTTGGCTCTATAAATTAAGAGACAGGAAGGGATTCCAAACCATCTAGAATGATGCCCTTGTTTAACACAGATAATATCTTTAATCAGAAGATGGGAATGTTTACTTTTATTAATTACTTGTGGTTTGTATAATTAATTTTATATTTTTGAATAAAGCTTTGAGTGCTAATGATTTGTGTGGTTGGTATAATATAAAGAAAAAATTACCTGTATTTCACGCTTTCATGCCCAGCAACTGTTCACTTTCTGGTCTTGATTGAGTATCCTGTAACACATTCCTGCTGCAAAATGTCCTCCTTGCTGATCCTGACACTCAGATTTTCAGCCAGTCTCTTGTCCCATCCCATATGGGAACTTCCAACACACAAGCTGCTTCTTCACAGCGAAGACAAAGCCCTCTGCACCACCTTCCCTGTCTGTCATTCCTAACAACGTTTATTTGCTCATTACACCGCTCCAGTTCCAGCAAGTCTTAGTTCATCCAGCAACATTGCGGTTGTGCAGCAACATGTGACATTCTGGTTCGTCCCACTTCTTTCCAAGGCTGTACACATTTTCATATGTGTCCTTTACAAAGGCATTGTTCTGCTCTATTTCTAAGGTCTCTTTTGTTCCTGTTGCCATGGAACTTTGGTTTTCCATGTGTGACCACCATTTCCACACTTGACTGTGTCTTGTACTCTATTCCCTTTTCTTCCTAGTTTAGAAATCTCTTCTCCAAGATGGCAAGCTTGGTGGATCTTGTCTTTGGCCACTTTTATCTTACTTCTAGCTACTGGATTTTTTTTTTTTTTCTTTATCACTCACTTCAATGAACTAATAAAACTGTTTGAAGAAAATAAATGGCTTATCTTTTTCCCTTTTACAGTTCTCCAGTCCTTTTGTAATTTCATTCTTAAAACAGTCCCTTCAGTGAACTGCTAGCACTTCTTAAATAACTGCATTTTTAAGGCATTTTTGCAGTGTAGAAATTGCTTATTCTCAGTAGGGACTAGCTTATTTTTTAGTGTATTTGCATTTGAATAGAGGCAGCATTCATTTAAAAATAATATACTGTGAAGTCTGTGTTACCTCTTTTAGGATTTCAACTAAATGTTGAGATAGAAAAGCAACAGAGTAGTGAAAGCCTCAAATGCTGCTGACAGCAGAGCATGTCAGTTGGAAAATGGAAATGGCAACTTTATAGAGAGACACACAGAGTCTTGTAACCTCAGCCATGATTCGTAAATTGTGTAGAGAGATCCTTCAGCTTGTCCTGGAATTTTGTCATAAATCCATTTAAGTAGTAAGAAAAAGATATTCTGCTCCTTTCTTTTCTATTATGCAAGAGAAAAGTAATTAGAAGACTTAGCTGGATCATCAGATGATATATAAGCAACCCCTATGCCAATAGGACAATGGTGATCATTGTTTTCTGTTGGACCTTCTGAACCATCTTCTGGATTATACAAGGAGGAATAAAACAAAGTCAGTAATATCTTCCATAATATCTTTCCTCTTTTCAAAAAAAAGACACTTGTAGTCTGAACATAAAGAATATCTATAAACTAGTTGATATAGGTTTTAATCAATAGTGGATGCAGTATTAGGGAAATTATACTTGAAGGTAAGTCACCACAAATACTTATTTCATCTCTATTTAATTTAAGAATTGATATGGTAGGGTCAGTGGCAGATATAACTGTGGCAGAAAATTGTATGTGAGCATTACACTAAGCAGGACTGAATGTTGACAGGTTTAATTTCCTCAGATTGCTGTGATTCTTATATTGTTGTACAAGCAGACTTTTGTGCTCCTTCAAAGACTGTAAAGCAACTCCACTGAAGTAAAGATGAAAAAAAAAAAACAAAAACAAAACTGTAAGGAAGTTTGAGTTTTAGTGGATTCTAAGGGGTCTACATAGAAGTATGGAAATTCATTGAAGGTGTTCTATTAAAATAGGATATTCCATTATTTATAATTTTAAAAGATATAATTAATAATATCTTACATAGTTTCTGTATTTTCCAGTTGGATAATTCTATCAGTTTAGACATGAAAATGTTTAAATTAGAATTGTTTATAGGACAGATGGGAGAGAGAAAACAAAAAAAAAAAGAGAAAAAGGAGAGAGAAAAAGTAGACAGAAGAAGGCTGAAAAGAAGGCCAAACAGTATGGGCAAAAACATTAAAATAATATGATGGTTCTTTCCATGTAGATCTCAAACAAGGTGAGTGGTTCATGATCTGAGCTAACAAAGCCACCCTGAGACAAAACTTGACAAGGACCCAGAGAAATAGCTAGCAACAACCATGAGTGTAGCCAGGACACTAGGGTCACACAGAAAAAGTTCTAGGACCATATCCTTGTCCTTGGACTTCAGAAAAAATCAGCTTTGCTTTGCGCCCTGATTAGGGCCATGGTCAACATGAACCCATCCTTAGGAGAAGTATAAGCCAAGAGGAGTGCCCTTGCCTGGAAAGCTGCCCACGAGGATGGACGTGTGGGAACATGACAGTCCTGGCACAGCCAGACGTCACAATGTCACAACAAACGAGGCATTTGCTGTGTGCTGTGGGGGAAGGTGTTAAAACCACTGAGAAGTTTGTACTGTCTCTGGTACTTCAGTGCCGCAGCTGCCCCCCTGGCAGCAAGAGACAGCCTTTGCACTGCTGCTGCTAAAGGAACATTATTAAAAAGCTCTGTCTGCAGCTCGAGCGCCAGTGTTCTTGTCAAAAACTGTGTTGATCTGTAACAAAGACAGTTCCAAAAGTGAAGCTTGAATTGCAGAAAGGTGAAGTATAAATAATTAAATGCATCTGTTATCAGAGCTCCGAAGCTTTAGAGAAAATGAGATGGAAAATTTTGTTCTTCATGAGAAAATAAAGCAGAATATAGCAGAATACAAGAAATAGCTTTACTTGCTTAACCAGATGGTTTCAAATAAATGTTGGGAATAAATAGTTGCTTGCAGGCAGCATCCTATTGTCTTGCTTAAATATTTTATGAATATATGCTTTCTCATTAACAAATACATAAAATTAAATTCTGGAATTTTTACCATTAAATAGGTGCAAAATTAACCTTCCAATCTATTCGTACTAGAATAAAAGTGGCTATGAAAGGACTATTTCCAAAGAACAGAACATTTACTATTAAAAAATAGCTGTATTTATCCCCTGAAAGACAAACATACAAGTATACACTAACAAAAGATCTCATATGTTTTAAAAATTTATAGTCCTTGAATTAAAAGAAATAAAATTATAATTTTGGTTTTCTGAATCAGAACAATGGATAAAGTGGTTTTATTGATCACATAATTGTAGAGAAAGTTTGGAATTTCCCAAGAAATATCTTCTGAGAGCTCAGAAATTGAAAAATAAGCTCTTCTTTTACCAAAACAACAAAAACACTGCAAAACAAAACAAAACAAAACAAAAAAACCCCCCCAAAACCCAAAAAACCTCCAAAAACAAACAAAAAAAAAACCCAAAAACAAGCAAGCAAGCAAGCAAGCAGCAACAACAAAAAAACTCTGACAAAAAAATACATAGCAAAACAAAAAAAAACCAAAACCCCCCAAACAAACAACCGCCCCAAACAAACAAACCAAAAAACCCGACCAAAAAATCATAAAACTCTTGCATTTAATCCTTTCTCCTGATTTTCAAAAGCATGAAGGTAACTGAGAAAATTATAACACTAAATGTACTTGTAAATGAGTCATGCTGAACGTTTCAGGCAACCTACAAAGCTATCCTGAAAAGACATAAATATTTTATCATACGTAATGAAGAAAAATATAGCAATTTGTGTCCAGTATAATTATGTCAATATAGCTGGATCTAATTATTACTGACTTATCTTGAATTCTTCCTATTTCTGCAGCTGTTAAGAACCGAGGATGAATATGAAGAGTGAATATAGGTTCTAACCATTAGGACAAACAACTCCTTGTTTGGCAGAAGTAACGAGAATATCCAATGACAAAAAAAAAAAAAAAANAGCCAGAGACAGCAATGAAGACAGGGCTGAACACCAGGCTTAGCCCTTTTTATGCGAGAAACTCTTAGCGTGACTCAATCCTGAAACCTCAGTGCTCCCAAGACATGAGTTCCTACAGTACATTTATTTATTCATTTGCTTTCCTTGACTGGATCTTTCCAGTAGGGAAAAAAAAAAAAAAAAAAAAAAAAAAAAAAAAAAAAAAAAAAAAAAAAAAAAAAAAAAAAGAAAAAAAAAAAGAGGACCCTAGCTTTTTAACCTGTAAAGTCATATTGAGTGTTAGAAATTACAAAATTAGAAGTTGTTTTAATTTGCTTTAATTATAGCAAGTTAAATCTTCTTTCTTTCATTTTGATGCCTTTTTTCTCTCTGTCTTTGTAAATTCAGGCTGATTTCTGCTTGCTTGCTTAGGAAGCTTGTGCATATATGTGTGTATGTGCATAGCATACCTCTAGGCCTCCTGTGTTAATCCTAAGAGCACTAATTATACGAAATCCTTATCTGACTAACACACTCTGAGACCATTTGTCTTTTGGATTAGCAGTGGTTTAATACTGATAAACAGAAACTCTTCCAAGAGTCATTGACTTCCATATTTTAATTTCATTCCACTGTATTGTTTCCCAGTTATGCTAGAATGATCCTTTCTGAGGCAGGAAAAGAGTTCAGGAAACAGGCTAGCAGTGACAGAGTTCTAAGGCAGTGCTGAAGAAGATGGTCTGAAATTTGTTTGGGGCTTTTTGGTGGGGTTTTTTTGTTTGTTTTGTTGTTGTTTTTAATATATCAACATGTTATTGTTAATGATTAGGGGACAGCAAATTGTTTAGATCTAGATTCACTGCCTAAACGGTTTTGAATGAGTTTGTGAATGTGGATTTTCATGACTGCACACATTGTTACTATTTTATATTTCTCAGCACAGGGAGAAATTAAAGAGCTGACAAAGACAAAAACATTATTCATTTATTTTCACCTTTTTCTTATTTACAGGTTTATTCTGTATGTGACATTAGATTTACAATCTATTTCTGACATTACAAGTGTTCACATACTAACAAACTTTATAAATACCGTACCTAAACTTCTTGTTTCTGACTTTGCAGCACAAGTAACAGAGGGAGAGAAGAGCTATGAGAGTATTTTTTCTTGTAATATGAGGGAGGAAGAACAGGAAAAAACCAATAATATATACTACCTGTATTCCAAGTACATATTTAAGTACATTGTCTAATCTGAAAAGGTGTTCAAAACAGGAGTTTGGGGTCCTGACTTTAATTACTGACAGTTCAAAGGTCTTTGTTGAAATGGGTTCTGCAGAAGGTAAAGCTTCTGAAAAAAAAATTAGAAACACAAACTAGAAATACGTGCTGGCAAATGTTGTAGAGAGAAGCAGATTAGGAAGAATGTATTGTGGTATAAAAAATCTATCAAAAGAAAGCCAGGAACATAAAAGTTGATGTCGTTGATAATAAATCTCCATTCAGTTTTCTCTTAAAATAAATTAGGGTAAAAAAACCCATCCCATCTACAATTTGTTTAAGTAACGTTTTCCATACACTACCTGTATGTTGTTAGAGAAATATTTTTTTCCTCTTCCATCTTCTTTTATTTTTTTTCTTACTATAAATATCAGTAAACTGAACCAAGGTGTTTTGTACCCTTAATAATTTCATCACTACATGATTTCTACACTTCGAGGAGAAAATGCTGCTTTGCCTTGGTGGGTTTTGTTTTGGTATGGTTTTTTTCTTGTTTTTACTCAACTTTATTTTAGTTTATTACACTTGAGTCCATTTGATTTCAGCTTTTGCATCTGGTTAAGTGTAAGAATTCAAGTGGAACATAGTAATTCTCTCTCAGTGATGGTGAAGTTTAATTAAAGCTAATTGAATCTACTTTTATCACAATCTGGTTTAGTCTTTAAAATGTATTTTATATTATTTTTATTAATTTTATTCATTTTGAAACATAAATTGCTTCATTACTGCAGCTGCACAATTGTACATTTGAGATACATAATGACTTTGAGATATTCCTACTTCAAAAGATACTGCAATTTCAGAGGCCATCTCCAAGCTTTTTAAATATTCACACATTTTTAAGACAATTTGTCTTTTGCGTATAGTACCTTAAAAACACATCATGTTTTCCTATTTTGACTTACTAGTATTTGTTTTTACTCAATCAAAAAACTGTAAAAATTGTGCCAGGATCTATGACCCACAAATGGTCATAATTCATAAAAATCTGGTTTCAGTAAGTAGGATGTCTAGAATACTTAATAATTAATGAAAATTTCCAATTTATTATACATTAGTGATTTAGCATTTTTATCCAGGTGTATCTCTACTCTATGTTGTTGTTGGGTTTTTTTATTGTTATTTATTATTTTATTGTTATTTTATAATGTTGTGATCCTAGTAAATAAATTCTAAGACCATATGTTGGAAACAAACAGAATATTTTGGGTTTATATATAAAACAACTAATGACGAGTTAAACTATAATCCATGTAGCATTAAAGTCTTCATTATTCTCTGCCTGAATTAAAATTGCTCTCAATCTGATTATGTGAGGATCCCAGTTCAAATTTCTTGTTAATAAAATACAGAGGAATGTTTAAGAATAACTGTAGCACCAACACCAGAAAATTTAATCTCAGCATAAACACTTTTCAGACTTTTCTAATTCAGTTAATACAATAATATCAATGGAAAAATTATTATTAATTTCTATTTTTACTTTTGGATTTGGAAGTATTTTTCTTCATTGAGAATTTTCCCTGAGTACAATATAATATACTCTTTAAAGTATCATACTAAAATATATTAGCCTAAAATTTTTCTTATAAAAGGAGTAATGCTGAAGACATAGGAATAGAAAATTAGATTATTTTCAAGGCAAGACAAAGTTTAAAGGTAGAGGTAATATTCTGTATTAATCCAGAAAGGAGAACTGGACAAATGAAACACATTTTCAGTCACAGAAAATTTTGATCAAAGGTGTAAAGGAGACATCTTGAAGAAAATTTCATGTTTTATTGTTTGCTGTCTAAGGTTCAATACATTTCTGAATGCATGCTTGGAAGGAAGACCGTGAGGAGGGCTTCGCTCTGGTTGCTGGTATTGCTTTTGTCACTACGCGCCTTCTGCTATCCTGCATAAGCAGGCACGAGAAAGTCAACACATCATTTTCTTGCTTTAATTTTGCTGTGGATCTATCAAAAGCCAAGAATACCTGTTAGGTAGCCACAACTATAGAAGCAATTTCTCTTTCTAGCTTCCAGACCTGCATTTAAGAGTGAGAAATCAGAATGACCTTAGATTAGCATAGTGGTGTTTTATTAAACTCTGGCACCTCGCAAAAGCCATTCCAGATGCTTCAAAGACCACTTCTCTACTGGCAGCAACAAGGACGATGGGGCAGAACAAGAAGATGGGAGGAGACACAGCCAGGACAGCTGACCACAACTAACCAAAGGGATATCTCAGACCATATGGGTGTTATGGCCAGCAATGACTTCTGCAAAGATGGGGGGAGGAAGCAGGAAGGGAGAGAATGTTTGGAGTACTGGTGTTTGTCTTCCCAAATAACTGTTTCACATGATGGAGCCCAGCTTTCCCAGGGATGGCTGAACACCTGCCTATCCATGGGAAGTGGTGAATTAATTCCTTGTCTGCCTTGTTTGCTTGCTTTGCTTTTGCTATTAAAATTCTTTGTCTCAACCCATGAATTTTCTACTTTTACTCTCCCAGTTCTCCATCCCACAAGGGATGTGAACCAGTGTTGCAGAATGGCTCCAAGAGCAAGGCCTCAGGTCTTTGGAGGCATTGTGCGAGCAAAGCAAAGTGTAGGCCTCACATGTATGTGATTTAAGCTGAAGGGTAGAGAGGAATTCTTTGTTTAAAGGAAGAGGGCATGTGAACTGTTCAGCCTGCACAGGTGGGTTAGCTTAGCTTCAAGGACAGAGGGAAGCAGCCAAGGCTGAAGAAGAAACATACCAGTCTGATAAGATACTCCGGGATGGGAAACAAGGAAGCATCGGCATGTGAGACGTGAGAGACGTGACAGAGCTTGGTATGCAGTCAGGTTGTTACCGTTCGCGTGATAGAAACAATGTACTCCAATTAGAGGAGTCTAAGGGCGCGTGGACACTGCTAGTTAACCAATAAGAAATGTAGGTGTAATTGACACTATGATATATAAGTGGTGTGCAACACGAATAAAGTAGAAGCTTGCTTATCACTCATATTGGGTTGGCGTGTCTTGCTTCTCCTCACCGCCGGCAAACCAGAGGCAGGGGCTTAGTGGGGCTTAGTTACAGGTGGGGTTTAAGCCACAACAGCTTCTGAGTAAGAAAGGTTAAGCAAGATGTAGATTACAATTTAGCACTCACTGTTGATTCATAAGTAAAACAGAGAATGGATTTGGAAGAACAATTATTCTCTGGGGGAAAAACAACCAACCAACCAACCAAAAAAAAAAACCCCAAAGAACAGGATAAGGGCTTCTGCTTTATCCAAAGCTCCTTCTTGTCTTATATCTTTCTCTGACAGAAGCCAAGAGCAAGATGAGTGCATATGATGTTCTGGAATATGTTCCCAGCTTTTTCCATTTACTTTTGCGCAGATATTTTGTGAGACAGAATTGGTTTCCAGGTATCACAGCCCTGGGTTTATTTTTTGCCTATTAAATTATCTGATAGTCGTATCATCATATTGTAAAACACAGCAGAAAATTTCAGCAGATATAATATTTCCTAGTTACAATTTCCATAGCTTTCCAAAGTTTTGCTAGTTCTTTTGGTGGTTCATTGTACAATCAAATCTTCATAGAGATTATGAGAAGTGAAGTATATTTGCAAGAAAGAATTTTGTGGAAATGGTTTCACTAAGGAAGAAAAAATAAAAGAAAAAAAATGCAAAAAAAATCAGGAAAACTTATTTTTCTGTCCTCCTATTCCTATAATAAAATCCCAAAGAGAAATTATCAGATCTTCACTTAATTTTTCATTAAAGTATTTTCCAATTGAGAACATATTTTCAAAAATAATAAAAGAATTTTAGACAAATGTGCCTGTTATTTTTAGGCTTTTTCCTGGTGTTTCTTCAGATAGTATTGTTTCATCCCTTCAAAGTTGATATTTGATATGTAAGATATAATGTAGCTTTTCTTATTTTTATAACTGGTTTGTTTTGGTTGGTTTTTTTTGTTTGTTTTTTTGTTTTTTGTTTTTTTTGTTGTGGTTTTTTTTTTTTTTTTTTTTGG
>VZRN01004310.1:809330-880270 GCA_013397935.1 Dasyornis broadbenti
TTTTTTTTTTTTGGTCATTCATTCTATGCCAGGTATTTCTGAGAAATGGTGAGGTATTTTGTAAGGATTTGAGTGATATTTCTATGTGTGATGTATTTCTTGAATTGAACAGTATTATATAGACCTCAGCCTTCTTTTCTGACTGCTTCCCCTTCATCTTCTTGCATGTTTCTGGAACCTTCTTCTGTATTTCCTTTTTATGTAAAGTGTTTTGCATGTATCTCATCTATAATGTATCCATATTTTAGAATAAAGCAAAGCTTTGGATATGGATTTAGAATATTGAAAAATACTAGGTAATTTTTTTTTCTTTCCTTAAAATTTATTAGTCCTGTACAGAATTGCTTCTGACTTGTGAAACACAAGGAATGATTTATCTCACTTCAGACCACCAAGCAATGAAATTTATTTGAGCAAAGAGGTAGGCAAAGAGCAGTAAGAGATTCCTTTGTATCTATTAATGCATTTATTTACATATGATGTTGCAACTTCACTCTTAGGTGTGTGAAACCAGGCAGGGTCTCCTTCCTTTGGTTTTGACTGGGACAAAACTGGAGACTTTTCATCAGGGACCAGAGTGCATCCTCCTGTCCAGTGCTGGCAGGGTGCAGGTGGGTGACCTTGGATCAGGCTACTGGGAAGCAGCAGGGTAAGAAAGGGCTGTGAGAAGTGTAGCTGAACTCCAGCTTGTTTGGATGCGGATTCGAATTTGCCCTGGGTCATGGCTGGGGTCAGACTGAAGCTGTGCCTCTGCTCAGACACATGCGTCATCCATTCCGGTCCTGGCTGACAGGCACAACTTCCCATTCATCCTTTAGCCTGCCTGATTGCTGAGGACTTGCCTGGCAGTCACCAAGCTCCAGCTGACCCCAGTTACTGTCCCTGTCTCATCCCTGCTCTCCTGGTAGACTGCTGTGGTACTAAGCCTCTTTGTGAGTTACTCCTTCCGTGCCCTCCCTCATCCTCAGCTCTCAATTGTCTCATATAAACTTTCTTTTGAAATTTTTAATATGGTTTTTCATTTATGTTTTTTCTATCTCTCTGCCTCTGTCCTCCCTCTTTCTCTCTCTTTCCTCTCCCTTCTCTCTCTCTCTCCTTGAATGTAGTTAGTATCTTGGATACTTAAATCATTTTTAACAGTTTTAACATTATTTTAGGATTAGATAAGGATTAGATATCCTTACGCTGTTCTTGCCCTGAAAAAAGCCCTTCCGATTATGAACTTCACATAAACAGAGCCTACCAGGATGTTTGTGTTTCTGTTTCAAACTTCTCAATAACCCTGGTTCTGGAAAACGCTATGCCTGAATGATTTTGTTGCATTTAGTTCATGAAACTCAGGTTCTTCAATCTGCGTAATTGAAGAACCAGGGATAACAATTGAACTCCGTATTAATATACTCTCAGATGCATTGCAATGAGAAAAGGCCCCTGGTTAAATTTTAATTCTAGGATCATAAGTCCACAATTTCCACAGTGCATGGTTTTGGCAATGAAGCTTAATTAAATTTCCAGGTCTCTGTGTGCACCATGCGCCTAACAGACAGTAGATGTCTTTATAGCTATGAGAGATTACTTCCATAATAAATAGAATCCAGAATGCTCACACTGAGCAAACTACTGGGAGACCTCAGAAAGAAATGTACTTTTCTTTTAAGGAAGGAGGACATTTCAGTGGGGAGAGTCTCACATGGTGCCCCAGAGCTGATTTTAGCTTGCCCCACACTTTCAAGCATGTCCTAAGTACAGGTGTAGTGTGAAATTCATGACAACAGGCACTGACACAAATTCATCTCTGCATAAATCTCTACCAAGCACTAAGGTGGATGTATCCTGCATGTGAAGTGTGCTAATCCCTATAATTTAGACATAGCATTTTCCATACGGTGAACATAACAGGAAAACAGAGCTAGCAAAGGTGATCCTCACAGATATATACTTTCCTTTTTAAGAATTAAGAGGAAAATATTGTGGTGTAAATTACGTGAAGATAGATGTCCTGAAAATGTGCAGCATATGAGGCTGAGGGTAGTTTTATCCATCAGTGATTTTAACACAATTTTTGTAAAAATAAACACTTTTAAAACTCTCGTGTACAATTCCCTTCAGTTATAAGGACATTTAATTAAATTACTTTAGGATATATTTTACTTCTTCAAGTTTCGAATAGTTTAAAAATGAGATATACACATTACACTTCCCTGGAAGTGTTCAAGACCAGGTTGGGTGGTGTCTTGAACAACCTGATCTAGTGGGTGGCATCCCTGTCCATGGAAAGGGGTTCAGAAGAGAAGAACATTAAATTTCCCTCCAACTCAAACCATTCTATAATTCTATGATGAGGTAATATTATCAATAATACTATAATAAAAGTATTACATTCTGTTTTCTCTAACTTCTGAAATATGAAAAAAATAATTTTTAATAGAGTAAAAGTTACTTGTTTCCTTAGTCATCCTCTCTTTCATCTGTTCTATCTCTCTTCAAGAAGACAACATAGGAAAGCCCGGTCTGAAGAAATGTGGACTGAAGTGTCCACACTACATTTATTCAATATCCTTGCTTGGAACACTTGCTTGGAAAACAGATATTTTAGGTTCTCCTCAGGTTAGAGATATATGAAGCTGTATCTCAAATACTAACTTGTATGGTAAACCTGAGAAATATTTTCTTTGTTTTGAAAATTAATGCTTTAAAAAACAAAATTGTTGTTGTTGTTATTATTGTTATTATTATTATTATTATTATTGGGGTTTTTTTGGTTTTTTTGTGGGTAATATTAGTAGTTGTAGTAGTAGCAGTAGCAGTAGTAGTAATCTTCAGCCTTTTACATTTTTTGATGCAGATTACGTTCAGATTGTGTTGAAAGGCAATTTTGAACTGAGAAAATTCCATTGGGATTTAGTACAAGCAGTAAGGTTATAATTAATAAAGGATTCCAGTAGTTTGTTTTCCACCCTCGTTTCTGATTTAACTCAACTAGTTTTTTTATGCACAATCATCTCAGTACAGTTTGAGTGTGTCTGTAGCTTGGTCTTCAATGTCTATTTCAAGAAATAAATTATAATCTCACAAAAAAAATTTTGAAGCCAAATTTAAGTAATGGTAAACTGGGTTACAGCCACGAAGGTGTATTGGACAGAGATCAGGGTAGTCATATTCCAGTTATATTTAAATTAGGCTGCAAGTTTTCAATCTGGCCTTAGATTTCAGAAATAAGTATTTTTCACATATTTTTAGTTATGAAGTTTCTTAACATTATTTTTTTTAACATTTTAACAACTTCTTTGAAGAAGACTCCACAAATATCAATCAGCTAAGATAGATACTGATGACAATCTTTTTATCAAATGAAAAAAGAAAAGGCAAAAGAACAAAAAGACAAAAGAAAGGTGAGATTCTATTAGAAATTTCCATTATCAGTCTACAAAATTATTAATTTATTGAATTTTTCCCAAGCGTTTTTCTGTTACATTTCATTAGCTAAATTTCTCTTATTTGGGAATTGCTTTCTGAACAAAATTGAGAAACTTCAGAGGTTTTATTGGAACCAATTTGTGACTATGAGGACTGAGTTCACTAACTTGATGCACCCATTTATACAATTTTCTCATTCCTTGTTTTGAAAGTACATTAGAAAATAATGTAAAAGGAAAAAATAAAGTGTCGGGTTCATTTTGATACTAGCCTTCATAACCCTTTTTCATCTAAGGTGCTATTTGAAATTCTACCTTACACAAAATTGACAATCTGTTATTGCAGTCTTTCAAGGCACTAACTTTGCGCAAATCATTTCAATACTCTGACAGATAAACTTGCATTCCTAATAAGACAGAGTTGCAGCAAGCTGTTTCCCAATAATGAAAGCTGCACCCAAAAAACTATTTCTATATTTCAGAGTGCCTTAATTGTTATTTCTGCACCTTTCTTCCCACCGAAAGGCTGGGAAGCACTGAAGAGGCTAAAGCTGATGACAAAGGAAACACCAAGAACAAATTGCACTGTAACTGCAAAATTCCCACTAGAGTTTTGCTTCTTTTAATAAAAGAAAGAATGAAGTGCCATAGTATTACAGAATGATTTGATAATTATCACGGAAGTGATGTTCATTTGTCAGGAGCAGATTCAGACTAAAGCAGATCTCAAATATATTGGAAAAAGAAAAAAAAATGGAAACCTACAGAACATCCTAATAAGATCAAAGATTGCAGTTTTGATAGCTGGCTTTTCAGTTTTCCCTCTATTTCCAGCACATGCTTCTAAACCAAATAGAATAACTGATTTAAAATAATTGTTTTCCTAAGGGATGCTCCTGACAATTATCTTTCTTAAGTTCATTATGGTATATTGATATGCAATTATACTAATTTTATGTCATGATTTAGAGTCTCTTATTATTCTTTCAACATAATTTGTGATCAACAATGTTGTTTGGTTTAGGGTTTTTTTTTTCCCTCCAGGTATTGATAATTTACTTTCCGTTCCTCAGGGTAAGTCTGGTCATTGGTTCAGGCGCACAGGAAAATTTCCTATTTAGAGTCAATTACTAATCTATTCCACTCTTTTCATTTGGGCTATCCTTGGAATAAGGTGGGATCTTCACATGAATTCTGAGATCAAAACATGGCCTTCTGCTCTTGAAGCAATAGTATTTTAGAGTTGCTCTGAAGCAGCACGCCTCAAACAACTCCCTGGCAAAAATAAACAGCGTAAGTCAGTCTTTGTTTCCCATGGCAACTACATTTCTCAGAAATCTACTGGTGCTTTATGAGACTAAAAAATCTATATAAAAATAGAGTTAGTGCATTTTATATTTGAAGCACAGTTACATGGATTACTCCAAATTCCATATTTTGCTTTTATCATCAAGGTGCAAGAATAAATAAATTTGCATGTTTAGTGGGAATGAAGGCGGTGGATTTTCTCTTCATGTCTTAATGAACCAATAAGGCTGCAGAAGCTATTTTGTAGAATAGTAACTCCTAAAATATTTTAAAAGCAGAAAACATTTTTCTGTAGCTTTCTTTGAACAGTACAGAATGAGGCTGGTTTTCTTTTTTTATTCTCAAAGAAATCCTTTACAAAGTAATGCAGTGTAAAATATTTTTTCTAGTTCAACTGTAAACTTAATTGACACCTCTAAAGAAACACAAGATATTATTGCTTTGACCAAAAAAGAAGAAAAGGAAAAAAAAAAAAAAGGGGGGGGTTCTATGGCAAATCTGAGTTAAAATAGCACTGAAGATGAGGAGTTACCGCCATGTATACCACATCTATGCATTTAATCTAGGCAAAATACAAGGCTCAGTTTTAAGAACAACTGGAACTACTTGCTTTTCAAGAATGACAGCCTCATGCACCAGAATATGCTGGAGAACTAACCAAGGAGCTTTGAGGGAAAGGACCCAGGAGTCCTGATGAACATCAGCTTGAATATGAGTGTTGTGGGTCAGCACCTGGAGGTAGCTAAGCCAGACACAGCTGCTTGTTCATTCCCCCACACAGTGGGATAGGGGGAGAGAAAATCAGAAGGGCAAAAATGAGAAAACTTATGGGTTGAGAGAGTTCAACAGGTAGGGCAAAAGCCACTCACATAAGCAAAGCAAAATAGTAGTGGATTCATTCACTACTTCCCCTTACTACACAGGTGTTCATCCAGAAAAGCAGGGTTCCAGCATGTGTAACATTTACTTGGGAAGACAAATGCCAGGAACATCCCCTCCCTTCCTTCTTCCCCCAACCTTGTATTGCTGAGCATGACAACATATGGTATGGAATATCCCTTTTATCAGTCTGGGTCCCCTGTCCTGGCTGCATCCTCTCTCAGCTTCTTGTGTACCCCAAGGTCCTCGTTGCGGGAGTGAGGTTGGAAGCAGAAAAGTTCTTGGCTCTATGTAAGCACTGCCTAACAATAACTAAAACATTCCTGTACTACCAGCAATGTTTTGGTGAAAAATCTAAAGCAGAGCACCATGCAAGCTGCTGTGAAGAAAAATTACCCACCCTTGCCAAAACCAGTACTATGAGCCAGCAGTGTATTTTTGTGGCAAAGAGGACTAAAGTAAAACATGTTAAAAATCTGCTTCAATCTCCAAATGAGCTTAAAAATCCTTTAGGTTTCTCACACAAACTTTTTATGATAATGATAAGATGGTGCCCACTTTTTCAAGGACACAATAGCTAACTAATGAAATCACTTGGCCAAAGCAGGAAATGAGTAATGCCTTCCTCAAGCTGCAGAGGTTTGTACCCAAATGACAGTCTTCATTTTTAGACCACTGGATATAATGTGGAAAGTGAAAAGGAGGGACAGAGAAACAGCTGCCTTTCCTTCCTCCTTAATCTGAACTTCTGTGCAGCCAGACTTGTGTTGGTTGAGGTAGAAATCATTTATGCAAGTTTTATGCTCCCAGGAGATAAAGATGGTAAGAAAAGGGGACCTTGACAGCAACACACTGATGAGGATATTTTTCCTGTAGTCAAAATGATTATTTAATTCTAGTAATTCCTACAGAAACTGCTCATTTGTTTTGTGTTTGTGAAGAGCATTCTTAAGTAGCTAAGACATCTGCAGGGAGCCAGGAAAGCACTTTAAAACAATTCAAGAGTAAGAATTTTGTATGAGCACAAAAGACGAATCTGGAAAACATGCCACACTGTTGCTCTGGTATGTCAACAGTATAAAAATTAAGAAAATGTTTGTAATTAGTTAGAACTACGTAGAGGAATCAGGGCTAAATTAGAACATTGTGTCTTAGAGTCTCTAAGGTAAAAAAAGTGTTGCAAGTGTGAACTTGGTAATAAAACTGTCCTTCAGAGACAAATCCAATGAAATGTCAGGGGAGTTCTCCTCAATAGTTTGCGAGACTCTTCATTATTTCTATACCTAAAAGACTAGATCTGAGAGGGTCTAATAAAGGGGAATTTGTTTTCATCCTGTTACTAAGTGGTCTGATGAGGGAAGGTTTATAAAATTGTAGTTTTATAGTAGCTTCTGCCCCATTTAATCACTCAGTTTCTTATTTATTTTTGTGTTTTGAGCTTGTAAACATTTTCAGTATCACATGTCAAGTTCTAAAACAAATTTATTCTTTCAGTAAATGATAGAACAGTTTGATGGTGTGAGTGTTGTCTTGGAACATGAAGGAAGGCAGTTTAAATATCTTCAAGTTGGAGGCACCCCAACTAAGATGACTCTAACAAGTTAATCTACACTCTAAGCATAATTTCCTTTAGAAAAAAAGAAGAATCTTTGTATTTTCTATTTCTTTTCAGAAACTCCAATAGCAGAATTCTGAGTAAATTGTCTCTCCAAAGTGCATTGAGTATTCCCTCACTGACACAAAATTTGTATTTGTCCACAGGGTGCACTTTGTGCCCGAGCTGTCTGTATCATATCCAATAGCCCTGTCATAACCAAGGTTGGACTCACTATGGACTCAGCAATATCTATCATATTCTGTTTGACTTTAGAGCTATTTGAATGTCTCAGTTTCTATGGTGAATCTGGGCATGAAAGCCCAGAAATCGTGTATTAGAAAGCCAAAATCAGATTATGTGATATAAATCTTTATTTCTCAGCACTAACTTCATTTCCAAGCAGTGGAGTACTGGGAAAATTGGGGTGACTCATTGCATTTAAGTGCCAGTGTTAAGCAGGAAGAAAGCCAAGTTGAAGCCTATATCACTTTAGACAAACTTGAGACTTGACATATGAGAAACCTGCCCTTGCAGTCTTTATTGAAGGGAAGTCAGAAATAACATATTTTCTAGAACATTTGCTGTGATTTATGGAGCATCTTAACTTCAAATCAATTATTCAGGTTCAGGAATATCTTTGTCATAGAGGCATCCCCTAGGGGTGAAATCTTGATCCATCTGTAACAAAGAGCAAAAAACCTCTCCTAGATACCTCCCCAGATAAGTTGTAAGCAAGCACAGCTGCTCCCCTGCTATCAGATAAGAGAGAAGACTGCACAGCATTGTCTGTGTCACACACCATGTGATATTGAGTGAAACATTTTCTTTAGCTTTCTCACCAGTAACCTCACTCAGCCCAGTTTTCCAATTGTGCAAAAAGACCTCAGGTTCCCTTTTCTGTAACATAATTTGTCCTTTATTGGTTTGATGAATTTTTACTTTCACAAAATTCTGTCACGATCTCTGTAATTTAACGTACACTTCTCCAAATCCTAACTGAATAATTTTCCTCTAAGGATGTTATAGTGCCATTCTTCAATATTTTACCTCAGCTAGAACTTCATCCTGCTCCATTCGTTTCATGCAATTTACTGTAGGTGGATTAAATATATAGGTGCCTGTGTTGTTCAGATGACTAACAAATCAGGCCAGTTTCAAAATTTAAAACAAAACTTTGCTATATTAATTAACAGCATGTTTTGTGTTAATTAGTTCTTGCAGAGGATAATTCATTATTGCTATATTTTCAGTCCT
The DNA here is from genome assembly GCA_013397935.1 of Dasyornis broadbenti. Taxonomy (NCBI): domain Eukaryota; kingdom Metazoa; phylum Chordata; class Aves; order Passeriformes; family Dasyornithidae; genus Dasyornis; species Dasyornis broadbenti. The sequence goes on from VZRN01004310.1 coordinate 817,785, forward strand.
TAGCAACCACATTCCACGTCGGCTCTGAGTGCACCAAAATGATGTGCACTGAGCACCAGTGATTGTGGTCTGTGGTACTCCCTGTTGCTAAGGTTCTAGTTTTCTCCTTTCCCCTCCAATTTTGGACCTTATTTTTTTACAAAACATCTGAAATTTTAAACAATTTCCGCCCTTGGTCCCTGTCAGAGACAACAGAGAGGGAGGAGACATGTACACGTACCTTTATAGCTTATTACTTTGCTTATGTTTGGGTTCACAACAACCAAATACTGAAATCTGCTTGGTGGGTTACTGCCTTCACGGATGCGACAGATCTCTGCTTTAGCTGTATATATGATGGATATGATATTTCCCTTGCTCAAATAGTTGAAAAGTACCTAGTTTTACTTCAAAAGAGAGTTTAAATTTAGAGATTTCTCAAAGGTTTTAAAATAAGAATCCAATAAAGAGCACTTTGTGGGCTGTAATTTTCATAAACCATGTGTTCATTAAATATGTTTGAGAGAAATGTTTCAATACACCAGTACTAATCCTGTGAGCAGTTTTAAAGTAGTTGAACAATAAAGAGGAGGTACATTAAAATATCACAAAGCACAACTCTTCAGCATTTATTTTGCATTCATGATTCCAAGCCTTTTTAACTTCTTACATGCATCAGATTTAACAATTTTAATAATTTAGAGGTGTTTTTTATACCTGTGCTTACTAGAAATCACACATGAAATATATCTAATTGATGATGGTAACTGAATTTCTTCTACAACACATTTACTCAGAAAAATATAGAGACATTTATAGCAATATATTAATAAATAATGGAAACTCCTTTTGTTTTCTGACTAGTCATTGTGAATATAACCTTATTTTGATGGAATAACTCTGCTAACATCAGCTAAAATACTATCCCCAAAAGCATTTCTTTAGTTTTGCTTTCTTTATATGTGTTTTCACATGGAGCACTATGCCAGCACCACTGAAATAAACAGTATCTTTACCCTTGACTTGAAAAGTGTAACAACAAAAGGCAAGGTATTAATTTAAATGTAAATTTAATTAAATCTGATTTTTGTTGTCTGAGCTTAAGTTTTTTTATGTTCTCTGGAACATTGCTATGTTATTCAGAAATCAGGTTTAAATATTAAACACTGAGTGTTAATAATCTGAGAAGTCAACTAAAGATATCCTTAATTCAGTAATGAATCAACAATTTTATGAATTACAACTACTAAGAATAAAGTGTGGGTTTTCTCTGTACAGGTAGATCTCAAAACTGTAGGTAAGATATATAATCTTTGTGAGAGCCCCATCTGAATGCAGTTTTGGTTAAAATGGGTGGAAACAGAGGAATTTAATTAATATGAAACATTTATCACCATGGTGATGTGAAAAGCCATGAAGGTGACCTGGTTAGAAAGAGAAAATTACTGAATGGGAGAAAACACCTGCCAGCCTGAGAACTAGGTTTTGGTATCAGAAGCACCCTTGAAAAGTGCAGCTGGCCGCTTTGAAGTACAGCTGAGTACCTGGAAACCAGAGACATCCTGAGAAACTACCAATAAGTGCTAAAGCATAGAATTGTAATGAAAACCTATCATCTGCAAAGGTGAAAAATAGTCTGGAAAAAGACAAAAACAGTCTGGAAAAATAAATTTTTGTCTGAAAGAACAGAAAACTTCATCATCTCTTGTCAGCTACAGGTGAAAACCAGAAATTAACAGCATATTTTGGCTTCTCAAAGTGGTGTTGTCCTAAGTCCTCTTATATCTCCATGATATAAAAAAAGTCTTTTTAATTCAAAATGTAGCCCCTTTCTCTGAGAATTTCCCATGTTGCACATACTTTTCCTTCCTTATGCCTGTATGTAATTCAGCTCTAACCCTTGGCTGAATTTGGGGTCCCTGCAGTGCCCTGACCCCAAGGATTCTGCTAGCCCCTTCTGTGCCCTGACATCATATTGAAAATATGATATTCTAGAAGGATATTATAAGCCCGAAAAAGAACACTATTTCAGAAGCTGTAGCAAAAGAAAGATTCAGTTGTCTTAGAAAATAAGAACAATAAGTGAGATTCATATAGGACGTGCATCTGGAATGCACAAGAACTTGAATGGATGTTAATGCCTAAGAACAGGCAAATAAATCCTGACTTAAAACAGGAAAGAATTCAGCTCTATAACTGCAGTTGCCTAAATTTGTTGTAAATATGTATCTGTACATGAGACGCATGTCCAGGCTCCATTTCTAGTTAATGAAATCATGCAGCTTAATACAGTTACCTCAATATAGGCACCTAATAGTACATGTATTGACTGACTGCAATCTGATTGTTCTCTCCCAGTTCCCACTCCAAAACCTCAGCCCCTTCTCCTAGACAGCTAGAGACAGTACAAGAGGAAATGGCCTCAAGCTGTACCAGAGGAGGATCAGACTGGACAACAGGAAGAATTTCTTCACTGTAGGGGTGGTTAAGCATTGGAACGGGCTGCCTAGGGAGGTGGTAGAGTCACTATTCCTGGAAGTGTTCAAGAAACAACTGGACATGGCACACGGTGTTACAGTTTAGTTCACAAGGTGGTGTTCAAAGGTTGGGCTTGATGATCTTAGAGGTCTTTTCCAACTTTATTGATTCTATGATTCCATATGGATTTCCATTAGCCTAGTGAAGATGCTTTGATTAACCTGTGTGTTTCACATAGCACCAAAGTCCAGTTCAGGCATCTGAGTGAATTTCGTAATCAATATGAAGTGCTCCAAAACCTAATTTGAGAAGATCACATGTATGTCTTTAGCAGAATAGCCTCCCTGACAACACTGATTGATTTGTCCAGAAGCTATAAACAGAGATCCCTACTGCCATTGTAGATGTCTTAGAGTACCTGAGACCTCAGCATGGCAATGTCTACAAAGGCGTGTGGTTTTCTTGAACAGCATTCACATTGAGAGCATAATAACCGAGAATTTTTTAGATGGTATAAGGGTCTGAGATGCATGTAAGCAATCAAATTAAGCCCCTTTTGACTGGAACAGAAACTCAGTGCGATATTCCCATAAATACTCTGACATACAGTCATTTGGATCACATGCAGTTGTCTGACAGGAAAGATATTCTTTAGGCTAATAGTACATAAGGAACTCACTGCCTCAAAAAAATCAAGATATTAAAGGGATCCAAGCAATTTTTATAATTTTCTGTGGGTATGAGAACATCTGTGTTTATATCATATAAACTTTAGTCACGACACACTCTATCATTTACTTCATAAACCTTCATTTAACTGAGAAGATTTACAAGAAACCTTCTCCTTGGAGGCAGGAGATCTCATAATCTCATAATCAAGAGATCTCTCAGGAGATCTCATAATTTTTCTTACATCCTTGTAAGTATCTGCAGTTGTTTGGAGTGTTGCAATATTGAATTATTTGAAACCCTAGTAAAATTCAGTAGAACAGTTGCTATGTTAGAGTTATCATTTGATGCTGCTTATTATGTTATCATAACCAGTTGTACACATGATATATCACAATGTAAGTGGTGGAATCTGACTGCACGTTGTTCCAGGCAATAAATGAACTAAAATGAAAAAAGGGGAAAAAAAATATACAACCATTGTTCATTGTGCAATCTTGGTACACTCCAGAAAGAAAGCCTTTATGCAGTTTTTTGTTAGGTTTTTTTGTTTTGTTTTGGTTTTGTTTTGTTTTTTTTAATGATTCCTGCTGTTTCACTCAGCTGCCTTTAAAAAGAAAGACAATTAATATAATTATAATGCACATTGGGAAGTCCTTACTGAGAATATATGTGAGAAAAAATTCACCCTGTTATTACCCCCTACATTGTTTTTTCATGAATGTTGTACAGTTAAATACAGATTGTTAGCTTGTAAAAATTGAAATTATCACAGGAATTTTTCCTCTGGTCTGGTCTGGTCTGGTCTGGTCTGGTCTGGTCTGGTCTGGTCTGGTCTGGTCTGGTCTCCTCTCCTTTCCTCTCCTCTTCCCTCGTCTTCCTTCCAAGAGCCAGAGGAAATAAAAATACAATAATGTAAGGTTTAGTCATGATTGCATCTACCAGATTTGATAACAGACAACTAAAACTAATGGGACGCAATGAAACATTTGAAGATATTAAAAACAACAGGTTTTCAAATGTTTGCATGATAACTAAGCCTCCCTGAGTCTAATATGTACTTATTCAGTAATAGATCTAATTTTAATAATAAAAAGTACCAAAGAATGTCTATGGACCTAATGTTATAAAGGTAATATTTTACAGAAACATCTTTAGGCATATTACCATCTCAGATGCTATACATAAAAACAATAATGCATGGTTTCTTCTAAATGGATCTACAAAGAGTCCAGAATGGTAAATGATATTTTGTCTAGGCCAATAAGAAAGTGTCAACTTTCAGAACTAATAGGAAATGCAATTATGATGGTGTCATAACTTTATTGACTGAACACACTACTTAGAATGAATATTGTGTATGTATTTTGTGTTGTTGTCATGTCTGCCCTAGATATAGTTAATGTCACATATCATGTCAAATGCAGTTTTAATTCTCCAGTAACACAATCAAAAGAACTTTAAAACATGGGATGAAAACCATGAATTATAGAGATGGCTGCTTCATTTAAAGGAGATTTCTATTTCTTGAGAGGAAAGGGAGAGCTTGGAAGAATTACCTGAAAGTATAGAAGGAAACACTAGCTTAGTTTTTGTCCTTATATTTTATGTAAATACCTAGATCAATATGCAGCTAACTTTATTAGTAAGTTATATCCATAATGTCAGTAAAGTTCAGAGGTCTTCTACTTTTTTTTTTTTATATCAAAAGAAGTGGCTAGACTAGGAGGGACTGAAATAAATCAACTCCAAAGCTTCCACAGTCTTCCTCTCAGTGAAAATTCTCAGTTAGGATGTTACAATATGGAAATGCACAGAATTTAATACAAGAGCTTCTGAAACCTTCTATAATACTTCCTTATAGAAGAAATACCTCTTAGAAATATTTCTAAGTGAATGATTGGACTAGATGATCCTTGTGGATTCCTTTCCAGCTCAGTTTATTCTGTGATTTTGTGGGTTTTGTTATGGTCTTCACTACTAATATTTTCTGAATATCCATAATGTCAAAACTCTGCTAACAAGAGAAAAACCATTCTATTTCGTTTCAGTCTTTCATGTCAATGCAAGTAAACTCTAAAGAGGTTGTTATCTTAGTGTTACATCAATAGGCTTTGCATGTCTGCTGCAGATGACATGCATTTAGTATGGATGACAATAGAAGGTGTTCCTGAGGATTATGTCCTCATAATGAAAGAGAGTGATGACAAGATGCCTTTGTGCATATAACCCCAAGGATGCAATCTACACAAATGTTTTCTCCTTCTTTATTAAAAGAGTAAATTAAAGTGATCAAGAAGGCAAGATTTTTCAGGAGTTCATGACTGCAAATGTAATCAAATGTAATCACATAACAAAATGCTGGAAAAATCCCAGCCTCAGAGTATTTTCTGTAGCATGACCCAGCAGATAGATTAGAAACTCATGCACATTGTTGCTACAATTATAGACTTTCAAAAATTTCACTCATATTGTAACTCACAAAATAATACAAGAACAAAAAATGAAAGTACAGTGTGGCATTGAATGCATGTCGGAAAAAAGGAATGATTAGACCTATAGTGAACTTAACCTTGAGCTTTACTTTTTTTAATTTCTTGATCCTGTTTCTTCATTTCTTCCTCACAATTCTTTTGCATTCTTATTAAGCCAGAAACAATGAGCAGCAGTGTCAGTGAACAGTAACTTATTGTCAGTATTGGTTTTTAATAGTAAAATATCACCAGTAGCAATAAACTGTAACAGTAATATCATCATATCAATGCTATTTATAGAATCAGAATAATGGAGACTGGAAGGAACCTTTGAGGTCTCTCAGTAGGTCCAACCTGTTGCTAAAAACAAGTCAAAACTAGATCAGGTCTGGCCTTATCCAACTGAGCTCTGAACATACCCAAGAACAGAAATAACACAATCTGTCTTGGCAACTCATTTCAGTGTTTCACTACAGTGTTTTCTGGAAGAATCACAGGAAAGAATAAATAAACAACCATATGCTAAAATGAATTTGGATAGTTCTGACAGTATTCTTCTGTGAAAAGCAAGAAATATGGGAAGAGTTATAATTTCACTAAGATAAATGAAAGGTATTTATCAGCTCTTTTTTGTTCATTATTACAAACTGAAGACTTCAAGAAACTATTTCAATCAGGAGATGTTATATTAAATGTTTAATGGCAATTATGCCATAAATACTACAATATCAAAATACTGTTTGTTTAGATGAACAATTACACTGGAACACTTGGCTATTTTTTCTTGATAATAGTTTGGTCTACTCATGTTAAAATATTAGTGAATGATTTTCAGTTAGGTATCTTGTTGCACTGCAAAATATAAACATTTATTTCTGTGAAAAAAACCCCACATGTAAAATCAAACATTTTTACAGTCAGAAAAAAGGAGTAGACAAAATAGACAAGTTCAAATTACAAAAGAACTTCTAACATACTATTTTGCAATTGCATTCATTGCATTTCATGCATTTTTACAACATATTTGATTAATACATTATTTGAACTATCTTTACAGTCATCTTCACTGAGGCTGAACAAAGTCAAGGAAGGTAACAATAATGATAGAGTATCTCAGTGATTCAAAACAGAATATTACCCTGTAATCTCAGTTCATTAATTGTGCTGCTAGTGATGTGCAAAGTACAGTATTATCTCTGTCATTTTCATATGCCTATCACTTCCCTAGTCTATGAAGTAAATAGCTATCCTGTCATTACTGTTCCAATTTAAGACAAAAGTAAAGACAAAAATCTGCCCCAGAAGAGAGCAAATTATGCTGGCACACAGCAGTGTGAAATACTCTTCTGAAATTTGCAAAAGATTTTAGCAAATGTTTCTTCTTCTTTCTTTTTGTTTTCTCCTAAATTTTTGCCTTTATAGTCTGCTTAGAATGAAGAGATTACATAACCTACCTTTCATATCTGTTCAACACTGATTATGAAGCCTCCATAAATTATGTAGTATATGAAATTCTTAAGAATCATCTAGTATTTCAAGAGGAAACCTTCAGTGTTTTATCACGGGCACAGCTGTACTAGGTAACCCATCACAAAAACCAATATTGTTTGGTTTGGAACAACTCAAGTTTGCTTTGGAACAACTTAAGTTCCCAGTCTTTCAAGTGTGAAGCCTTATATTTTCATTTTTATTTTCATTTTTGCTTTTTTTTTTTTTCTTTCCATTCTTCTTCTTTTAATATCCCTTCTTCCAGTGTGGGGCAATAACAAATGGTATACTATCTAATTGTTCTTCTAATTTCCCACTAAAACAAATTGTAAATCTGAGTGGTGCATGCTAAATAAAATATCCAGCATGCCTGTCAAACATGGCATGTCAAACAGTGTGTACCTTGAGCTGTAGCTGAGTTCTCCAAACATTGTCACTGCTTCATCAAGATGCTTTAAGGTATGAGGGACAGCTACACAGGCTGTCAGATATGATGAAGGAGCTACAGACACTTGGTCTCATCTAGAAGAGCAATACACGGATAAATAGCACAACTTAGGGAATATTGGAATATTAATGCCCATTAGTTGTTTATTGTTAGGCAGATAAGTTCTGCCCTTAGTATGGAGGAAGCTGAGTTCCTTAAGCAATTAAACTCATTATTTACTTTATTCAGTCTTCCAACTGCTGACACAATCTCTTCAAAGTCTCTAAGAAATAAAACCATAAAGCAATAGTTGCAATGTGATTAAATAGGATACAGCACTGAGGATGAATAGCTTACATTTTGCAATTAAAGTAGTACTCATAATGATGAAATATAGTTCTTTTTAAGTGCTAAAAATATATTGGCCAAATGTTGAAATCATTACACAGTGAGCTATCATCTTGCAACACTACTGGAGTGATAGAAGTTTCATGGAGGTGAGAGTCTAATGTATATGAATAAATCTGATATGAAAAACATGACAAATTGGATTATGCTTTTTTTCTTTCAAATATCTGACAGAAGAGTAGGCTGGAATGAGATCTGTCTCCCAGTCCTTGCCAAAAACTTATTAAAAGTAAATAAAATTTATTGTATTTAGCAGGTGTCTGCCACCCATTTCATATGTGTAAGACTTAAACTCAAGGCTATGAAAATAAAATGAGACAGTTTCAAATTTTAGGGTGGATATTAGACTGACAAGTTGGGTAACAGAATTGCACAAACCATTGCTATCTAGAGCTTTTAGCAGCAGGAATATTTTTATTGGAGATGTTATTGCTGCTTTAGTAATCAGAGTGCTTCTGGGTACATGGTGTTAAATGCTAATAATTATGGCATGTTTGTTTTTTCTGCAGGCCAGTTTTTGAGAGCTAGATTGTGAAAGTGAAAACATAATAATAGAGAAAGGGAGATAAATACTTTGTTAAAAATGAAGCAATGACAATAAAATGCCCTTGGAGATTTACATGTGAGCAAAAGGTGTGTTATTGGGTTAGCAAAAGGACAAATTTGAAATAATAATTTAGTTCTGGAATTTACCAGAACTTTGTCTACACTTAACAGCACATGAAAGGTACACGGGAACTTAATGAGGGCTGGTTTCCTATAGTTGTGCTTCTGAATGACTGGGACCTGCAGTTGATGGTGAGAGTTTACAGGCTCTTCTTGAACAATTCTCTAAAATAAAGGCATTTTTAATTCTTAAGGAGATCTCTATTAAAGTGTGCACTCACATATGTCCAGAAACTTAATAACTAGTTATATGAGATTTTTACCAAACTCTCAGTAGATACCAATTGGAAATCATGTGGAGATATATGTGCCTATATTTCCTGATTTCTTATAAAAGCAAGAGTTAAGAAAAAAGAAAGAGTGCATTTATATCCCCATACTGTATTTTAGCCATGAGTTTTACAGTGGAAAAACTTGAGAAATATCTTTAGCAAAAATAAGTGAATGGTGCAATTAAAGATTTGCTTCTAACTGGAAAATTAACACTTATCCTGTAATTAAGCAATGATAACTGAAAGTGCACTTCAGCATAATTACAGGAGGAAATGAGAAATGTCATAGGACAGAAGTTTAATAGGTGAAGTTTTTCTTTGGTTTTGATGGGTTTGGTTTTTTTTTTTTGTACTTCTATTGCTTGTTTATATATGCTGCATTTGGGTGTCATTTTATGTTTATCACAGAACAAAGGAGGCTTTGCTAGAAATTTTCAAATTCCAGGGAGAAAAAAAGAAACAAAAACCTCTCCTCTCCACTGGTTGTGCCACCACCTTTGAGAGGAAAATTACTGGTTTTTATGAAAGTTTCTCTGTTGACATGTTCCAGTTCAAAATGTGGTTACCCAAGCCTACGTACTCAAACTTCTTCATTATGGATGGCAACCCTTTTTAATATAGAATATGGGAAAAAAACCAACAGCAAAGTATCTTTCAGTCAGAAAAGTGTCAGGAAAAAGAGAAAAGAAAAAGTGTCAATGCCCTTCTTTTGTGTTATGGTCAAATTATTATATAAATTGAGGAAGAGAGATGATTGACTTAGGGACACAAAAACATAGTAAACTATTGACAAAACAGTAAGTGACAAAGAACACTGTAGAAATCCAGACACAAACACGCTTCTTGTTTTACAACACTATAGGAGATTAAGTTAGAATTGACCATACTTAATTTTCTAGCTTGTGAGATTTATCATCTTGTCCATTTTCAACTGAGTTGTAAAATAGAAAAAAAAAGAATAGGCATAATCTCAGTGGGACAAGAATGGGAACATAGAAGAAAAATACAAAATGGCTAAGAGTGATAAGGACCATCGGCTATTGTCTAATACAATCTCCTTTTCAGATTGTGGCCAGCTAGGATAGGTTGCTGAGAACCATGTCTAATCAGGTTTTGAATATGTCCAAGGACAGCATTCCATGACCTTTCTGGGAAATTTTTCCTAGTGTTTGACAGAATTCTTATGTTTAGGTCTTTTCCCACTATTTTAGTTTAAAGAGCTTGTCCTGTCAGTGGGCACAATTGAGAAGAGTCAGGCTCCATCTTCCTTATTGTCCCGTCCCAAATCAGGTATTTTCACACCTTGATTAAATCCTCACAAGAATTTTCATCTCCAGGCTGAACAATTGCAGCTCTCTCAGTCTCTCCTTGTATGGTACATGACCCAGTCCCTCTCTTATCTTCAGTTTTTTATTGTTGGACTTAGAGCATTACGTCTATGTGTCTATTTTACTGCAGAGCCAAGAACTGGATACAGAACTCCAGGTGCAATCTCACCAGTGTTGGGTAGAGAACAATCACCTCCCTCAGTTTGCCAGTCACATTCTTCCTAGAGCAGCTCGGGATACCAGTGGCCTTTTCCATTGAAATAACACACTACTGGCTCCTGTTTATGGTGCCAAGAGATTTTAAATCTGAAAGCAAAAGATGAATTCAAATTCCTTCTCTTTGTTCCCCAAGCTTCATGCTCTAGTGTACAAGCAGTTCAGAGAGACATCCAGTTATGCTGTTTTCATAGAATAAATGTGATAGCTTTCCCCATAATGCTTCCATCTCAGCACTTTGTTTCTGTGTACATCCTCGAAGAGCAGAACATTCAGCCCTGTTCTGTTGATTAAAAGGTCTCCAGATCCACCCTGTACCTTTGCTTCCCCAGATGTTCCAGTACTTTCTTACATGATAGCAGATTGCCATGTGCCACTCCCATTGCTCCTAGTTTAAAACTGTTCTGAACAGTTTGGCCAGCCCATTGACAAAAATGGAGGTCTTTTCTCACTTGATCAGTTCAATCTTACCTCTTCTTTCTTGATCATCAAAGAGGGTGGCTTGTAATAAAATACAAATATTTGTTATCACCAAAAACTGTGCAGCTAGTTGTTTACCTGCAGAAACTTTCCACTCCTCCTCACTGCTCCTCAAGCCCTTTCCCCTCAGCTGCGGGACTGAGGAGAAAACCACCTGGGTCCCCATGCCCTTGATCCTCATGTTCACACTTGCTGTACACCAGGTCTCCCCTGACAGTAGAGTTGATGCTTATGTGCAAGAGCATCAAGGACAGATCCTTATCAGTCTGTTCACAGCACCCCAGATATGAGTGGCGAATCTTACAAGAAAATAAGTTAGGTCATCAGATGGCAGCCTCCATTCTCTGGAGTAGGGAGTCTCCCACTGCTGTCACGCCTTCACTTTCATCTTGGTGCTGCTGTGCAGTTCATACCCAGCCTGCTTGGGTGCATCCTTAAACACAGCTTCCAGCCCCTCATGTGCTACCAGGACACTGAAATTCTGTAGTTTCAGATATGCAGTTGTATAGATTCTCCTACAAGAATTAATTTGGGTGGAGCTGGAACCTTTTTCCTAGTGACAGAAATTACAAGCTCCCAGGTTTTCCAGTATGGGAGTCTCCATTTCCCAGGTCAGAGAACACAAATTCTACCTGTGCCTTCTTCAGTACAGCTGAGCATTCAGACTATTGTAGCTGCAGTATCATAAAGAAGATCCAGACAACAATATATATTGTCCTTTGGCGATGCAGACTCTCCCCAGCACACACTTGCAGGCAAGGACACCACTTCTCCAATCTCAGCAAGAGGCCTTATTAAGCACTATTCTGTGAAACTCACTGCTTCTGTTGACTGGCAGTAGCACTGGCCTCTCTAGCACCTGCTGAAAGGGCTCTGCCCCTCCTTTGTTTAGGTGGAACAAAAGCTCAAAGAACTGTTTCATCAGGAATAAGTGTCAGAACTTCTTAGATGCTTCTGTAGTTTGCTGGAAGCTGGAAGCCTCCTGTAGCTATCCTCACCTAGCTGCAGCACTGGGCACAGTGATGTTCTTCAACAATCCTTATTCTCAGAATATCTAGGTGCCTAAGCAGTGCCTATTAACTCCTAGGCATATTTCTGCACCTGTCGCTTTCTTGTTAGTTGTTTTTAAAATTTCAGAACTGTATGATTCTCAGTTATATAAACATAGTGATCTTTTCATGGATCATAAAATTATATTAAATCAACAGCCTTAACATAAACCCTCAAATCTGTAAAGATTTTGTAGGTGGGTATTAATTTTACCTAATAAGTGCACAACCCCAAATTTTCTAAACTCAGTTCATAACAAATTCTGAGAAAGAAATCAGATATTTTTTACATATTACAGTGGACTAGACAAGATCTTCCTAAAGACACCTGTTATTCTACCTTGTGTATAAAAGGACTTTAAAAAAGTAGTTTCAAATATAAATTTCTGTATTCACAATGTCTAAAGCCCAGTGAAATTCACCTCAGTATTAATGCCTGTAATATTTTGAATTTATCCTCAACTTAAGTAAATAGTTTTAAATGAATTGGAATGATGACTGCATGGACGTTGAATTCAGCTGTAGATGAAGCTGAAGCTCTATAGTCTTGATGATTTTGGTTTGGGTTTGCTTCGATGATTTAGGGTTTAAGTGGAGACTTAGGAATCAACATAAGAATCTGGTATTTTCTGATGTATCCAAGACATGCATGTGAGTCTAACAGGTCAGATTTCTATTGGAAAACTTATGTGCTAATAGAGTGGAAGCTGAGGGCCAGAAGAGGTAGAATTGCCCATCTGTTCAGATATTAAACAACCAATTAAAAACTTTTTTGTCTCCTGAAAAGATCACTGTATTTCACTGTATTGCCTACTTTGTAATCAATATATGCTGATAGTAATGTGAGTAACTAATTTAAAATTTAATTTAAAATCTAATTTTTATTTAAAATCTATCTTATGAAGAACCTGGTTTAAACATCTGAATTTGAATCCAGTTCCAGCACTGGATTATCTAAGAATTCAAGTGATAAAAGTATGACTTACTTGCATCAAGAAAAAATGTCTGTAATGTGATTATGTGCATCTTGTAGAAGTGAACAAAAAATTGTTAATAGTAAAGTCTCTATAAGTTTCACCCCACAGAACTTGTTAGTCAGTGATAAGATGGTTAGATCTCAAAGCATATGCTTTTAAAGAAAATCTGATTTGTTCTTAAGTCATCTTACTCTGTTTTGATAAATGGAAAGGCAGACCACAATTCAACTGTTGCCTGAAAGAGGGGAAAAGTACAATTACCTGGAAGTGTTATCTTTCACTGATGTACAGCAATTTCTAGGAAAATCTTTCTACCCACTCTTCTCAATAAAGCTCCTTTCACTATATATAATCTGTTAGAAATATTCTCTGCTAGATTTTACAAAACTCTGCAAAGTTCACTTTCAGTCAGATTGTCAGGGAAAATTGTCTAGTTTGCTTCACAGTATATAGCTGACAAATACTCTTGGAGAAAGAAAAAATGTCTGCTGTATACTTTGGGCTTGCCTTCAGCAATGAGACATTTTAAAACTTCTTTAAAGAATATGCCTGAGAAGCATTTAAGATCTGAAAACAGCAAAGCTGAAAAAATATGAAATATGGCATACTTGTTATGAGTATTCAGCAAAATGTGTATGGCTTCTGGTAATCAGTATGCTGTGAATATTACCATTTCCCTCAAATAAACTCTGGAAAAAAAAAATCAGTGCATTAAAAAAGCCTTTTAAAGTTTCTAATTTCCTTCAATAGATTTTGAGCCATGAGAGCTATTATAAAGCAAACTGAAACTTTTTTTTTTTTACTTATTACACTTTAATTTTCTTCTCCAGAATTTAATAACTCCTTTATTCTGCCAGTAGAGAGTCTTCACATTAATTTGGAATTAAATAAGGTGTTGCTCAAGCTGTTGAAGAAAAAAAAGTTGTTGTTTTGAGTTTTTTACTATTATTAAGACTTTAATTAATCTTCTGATTTATCACTGGGAGACATATAACTTGCTACTTCAAATACATGGAGAATCTATCTTTGTCCCTACTTGATGGATCTTCTTGTGTTAATAGGATAAATTTTAAAGTCCTTTCCTGATAAATAATATTATCTTTTTTTTCTGTTATTTTTGTCAAAGCAAGTTTTCCTTCAGAAATAAACTTGTCACCTTTATTGAAAAATTAACGAGTCCTCTGACATATGACTGTAGCAAAATGAAGTTGAAATATCATACCAGGTTTACAGGGAAAAAAAGAGTAAAAAAAAGAATCAGTAAGAAATAAAAACAAATTGTTGGCAGATAACTTCGCAGGAAAATATAAAAAGTAATTTTAACATACCATCCATTACTTCCTAATTAAAAAAAAAATCCTAGGGAAAAATTATTTTCAAATTAAAACCAGGTTATTTTTTTAAATAAAAAAATCTAAGATAAACTACTTTAATTTACTTTTAATACACATAATCTGAAGTATTGCAACACTGATTGTGTCAGGATGGGAGCCCCTAAAACTAGGAGTTATATAAACATTGAAATCTTTTCAATGCATATTTTTGAAGTAAAATATGCCTAAAATCTGAATGTTTGATTCTTTTTTCCTGGGAAAAGAAAGCTGGAAAGATGAACCTATGAAAGACAAAAAGAGCTGGTACAACTTATTCACGTAAGTTAATGTTATTGAAGAGGAAAGCTGCAGTATGTTTTACCAAGCGGGTTTCTGAGAAACCTTGGTCATTTTGTCCAGGAAATAACAGAAATCAAGTTTTGAAGTAATGGCTGTGAATATGAAAGTGAGCACCACTGCTCATGTTGTTGCTTCAACCAGTCACCTACTGACAGTGGAGACACTGATCTTTAGAGACAGCAGGACACAAATGTTTGACAAATTACACAACAAATGACCAAAAAAAAAAAAAAAATTACAAATATAACCAATAATTTTCAACTTAGTGGAAAAAATATTTATTTAATGTCAAAGTTGGGGAATAATTTGTGTGTGTATAAAAACAGAGTTTATTGAACCATGACAAAAGCTGGAAATGGTTACATGCAGATGTTCTTCATTACTGTACATCAGGTCAGTATAATTGCTACTTTCATCCTAGCAAAGCTCCTCATTTGCTATTAAACTTTGTTAAGCTCATTCAATAGTATTAATGGGCAAAATTCTACTTCAAATCCATGACACATACTGTTAAACTCCCTTCTAAAACTGGATTTTTAAAATTTGAAAGTGATAATAATTATAAAGCAAGAAATATTAGATTTTTTTTAACCCTACAAAACATTAGCCTGAAAAAGACAAATATATAAAAATTCAAATAAAAGTTAAATAGTTGTCTGCAGCAAGAGAAATATAATTAAGCCAATTTTAAAGTGATTTATTTTCTTTTGATTTATTTCAGAGTACTAGTTGAAATTCTTACCAAGCCAGTGGAATTTATAAATCTCTACTTTAATGTATACTCCCTGTAACTCAGTATTTTCCAGCTCACACGTTACAGTCACTTCTTCTCTAAGCCATTTATGGGTGAAATTCTTAGGGGCTTTACGTTTCTTAAAGAAACAGAAATATAAGTGATTTTCTGCTCCCAAATAATATCTGAAAGAATTCTTTACATTCTAAGGAATGTCCAATGTGCTACTCCATCAAGTTGGATAAAGTCAAAGTATGGACTAAAAAATTAATAGGCAACATACTCAAGAAAAAAATGTGCAGTGCAGGGTCATCCCTGACAAATCCAGTACAATTCCATTCTCCTTTTCTCCTTGTTTCATGTAATCAATTAAAAAATATAGGTGTCAATAAGTTAGCCAAAAGTCAGCTTCCTGACTCTGAAAATGATCACAGAAGATACTGATGGAATGTTATGAAATTACACCTATGACAATTAATTCTATCCAGATATGGAATAACTATCTTTCAATCCTAACTCATTGCAAGTATACCATATCTTTTGTCTCTGCCAGTTTCTATTAAAAAATTTAAATAGTCAAGGTAAAAAGATTTCTGGAACTACCTGTTATCTGATGAACATATTTGCCTGGGTAAAAGTGCAGATGGTTGAAGCCTTTATTGTATTCAATACCCCCATAAAGAAAAACTAGTAAGAAACAGGAATTAAGTAGAATCTATAATTTACACATTTTGAAGAATTAACTAATTTCTCTCTATAATAATAACCTGAGAAGAACAAAGGTATAATGAAGAGCAGGGAAAAAATCTTGTGTCTGCCTTATAGAAATAACACAATATACTAGGACTCTTCACTCTGAAAATGAGGTTACTCTGGGGAGGGGCCTTCAAAGGGAACTAGGTTCAAAACAGGAAAGAGTAAAATGTCTTTTCATGAGCAGGGTAGCAATGCATGGAAGCCCTCGCCGAAGGACATTGCTGATACAAAAAGTTGACGTGGATGTACCCTTGGATTTTTCTTTCTGGAAGGCCCTAAGTTACCATGAGTACAGTGTTAGGTATAAAGTTCATTACTTGAAACTTCCTTGCCAATAAGGTGATGATGGAAAGCAAATTCCTGAAACAAAAACATGATACTTCTGCCATAGTGGCAGAATATGGAATGACAGTCTGAACAGAGTTAGGAAAACAGCTGGTGTGACAGGAACCGTCCTTTGGATTAATTACATGGGGAAGCAGTCCCAAAGGGAAAATACACCTTTCATATACCTCCCTTTTCAGAGTATGGCACCAATGTGCTGTGAGGGGATGACTGACACCAGGAGAGGCCAGCCTTGAGAGGTGCCGACCCTGCAGATCTCAAGAGCTCTGACCTCCACGGTCAGATGATAGCTGTCGTCTTACTGCAAGGAGGGTCCAGGAGGAATCACAATGCATGATCCAGTGTGACACCTGCCAGGTCAGAGGGTGCACTTGCAGGAATTCACAAGGGGTTGTTGCTTGGGCAGGGCTGTCAAAGAGTATCTGCATTGGCTGTACGTAGTGAGTGAGGGTGGCTGGGAATCATCTCCTTTGCTGAAAACTTTTACTCATTTAAATATTTAGACAAGTTAGATGTGAACTGACATGTCTCATATCATCCATTATGCTCTCCACAGTAATGGTTCAGAGGGAAAAACAACAGTGACTGGAAGAGTAAACTTTTGAAAATTACTAAAATGGAAAAAAAAATATACCAGGGTTAGGAAATTCCCAGAGCCGAAAACTGCCAGAAATCTGAAAAGAATCATAAATACCTCTTCTGTTAAAAGTCTTCTGTAAGCATCTGCTCACAATCATTGTGAGGTACAGGATATTGAATTATTTAGAACCTTGGTCTGAAGCCTTTCCTATATTTCTCAAATTTAAAAAATGTAGCTGATTTTATGCAACACTGATTTTAGAACTACTAAATACACTTGTTCGTAAAATGTGCCCTTAAATTATCTGTAAAATCTTTCAATGTTTCTACCACAGAAAACTAAAATTTGGAAACTATGGTCATGCAAAAAGTGACGAATGTCCTGAACAGAGTACTTATTTATATAAACCAGTGAGTTTTGTGGAATATTACTGGATTATTGTGAATTGTTATATCTTATTTATGTACAGTGGGTTTTGTACCACCTTACTTTGAACACTAGTGTTGAGGTGTGAAGGCAAATAAGTAGACCTCAGCCTGAAATTTGGCTGACTGAAAATCTCATGAGAATCTTCTTGACTTGATGTGAAGAAACTGCTACACGGTACACGACACGGCAAGGAGTTGAAAAAAGTTACAGATGTCTCTATGAGGGGTGGGTGGATGTCAGAAATGTCTCAAGGGGTTTTGTGCAAAATGACCAAATTTTACAGACAGATGAAGGGAAGCATCGATGGTCTCTGAAAGGCCGTCAGTGCCTCAGTAACCATATGAGTGATCCCATGTAAGGAACTTATATGATCCAGGTAAAGCATTCTGGGCATTTTTACTACACGGAGACAAGGGCAAAGAAAAGGAAGATTCAAGGTTTATATAGGAAGAACCAGCATGGTGTGAAGGGGAATAAGAAGGGCTGGTTTTGTATAAGCAAGCCACTGGGACCCGTGCATGATCACCACTCCCTGTCTTGTCTTCCTTTTGGGTTTACTCTGATCTACAAGCAGGAGCAGGAGCAGACAGACATATAGACATAAATTCTACCAGATTCAGCTCACCTCAGTGATGTGAACAGCCATGAAAGTGATCTGGTTTGAAGGGGAAAATTACTGAACAGAAAAAAATGTCGGCTGAAAATACTGATGGAGAAATTGCCTGCCAGCCAGGGAGCTGTGAGCCTGGGAACAGGAACTGGGAGCCAGAAAAATCCTTGAAAAATGCAGCTGGCATCCTTGAAGTACAGCTGGATACCTGAAGTACAGCTGGAAACCACAGACATCCTGAGATGTCATTACATATAAATCCAAGGATGGAATGGTAACTTATCATCTGAAAAATTGGAAGCAGTCTGGAGAAGCAAAATTGGTCTAAAAGAACAGAAAACTTCATCCATCTCTGGACTTTTACAGCTGAAAAATAGATATGAACAGCATCTATTGGCTTTTAAAAGTCCTATCATGTCTCTACGATTTAAAAAGGACTTGTTTTTTTTTTTTTTTTTTTTTGAAAATGTATCCTCTCTCTGAGAACTTCCCATGCTGCACATACTTTTTCTTTCCTACGCAGCATGAATTCTCCACACAAACTTTCTGCAAGGTCTTGGACTCTCACTGGGCATACCTGGCTGACTCCAGACCCTGTGATACAGATCATCTTTGAAGTGAGACTCTGTCTGCAAATTTCCTTGTTCCTGCACTGGGCCCACTTCTGGGGTTGATACAGTTTGTTTTTGTACTTCTGCAATGATCAGGGGAAAGGCAGGGATGTAAAGATCTCAATTGTATCTGCATAAAAGTCATTGACATTTCCCTGAACTCAGTATTTTTCACCACCTCGAGTGTCATGAACACTTTCCTCAGCTGTATCTTCAATTATTTAAGGACATTTCTGTTGCCTCCACCAACTTACCAATGGCCTGTGCTATGTCTGCAGATAAGCACCTTAGCTGAACAGGCAAGTACATGAACACTCGTTTCTTATAACAATCAATACACTTCTGCATACACTCATGGAAAATTGTATTTTGTATGCAATATTAGGCCCATAATTAATTACATATTGTATGCAATAATGAGGCAATAGATTTCTCCATTGTTGCATTGATTTTCACAGAAATACAATTCAGCAACTCTGCTAATATATACAGCACACACAAGGTCATTACTCCAGTGAGCTTCTCTGTGCCCCTGAGGGCTTTAGCCAGGCAGCTCAGCCCCAGAGCAGACCTGCTGAGCAGCCAGACCCTGGCAGGTCTGCAGCAGGCACAAGGAAGGTGCTCAGCACTTCCTAATGGCTTCTCAATATATCTCCATTCACGGGATGGACAATAGATAGTTATAAAATTGCTGCATGTTTCATACACTTCAAAACACTACATTTTCCCTCTCTAAGTGGAAAAATGACTTTCCAGGAGACCACAAAAAAACCAAAAAACAAACAGGCACTCATTATTGTAGGGAAAAAAAAAAATCTTTCTTGAGCTCTTTGTCCACCTTTTTTATAATGTCATAAGCAGCCTGAGCAAGCAATAACTCCAATAATTCCAGGAATAGGATTAGAGAAATAAAACGCCAAATAAACTCCCCCAAACATCCAAACAAAAGACAACAATGCAAAAAACAAAAGCAAAAAAGCCCGTCCCCCACATCCTCCCTTTCTGCATACACACCTGCAAATTTTATTGAAGGCAAGAGAAAACAATAAACTACCCAGCAATTTTTTTTAACTACTTTCATATTCTTCCTACATCCTTCTGCTTGCCAAGTCAGTTGAAAAAGAGTATTGACAGCAAGAGCAATCCCAAAGAACAAGCCCTTATAGAGAGAACACACAAACGAAGACTTTTTTCTCAAAGATATAGTGTCCTGAAATATATTGGGAGGCTTGATAGGAGTTAAAATTTTTTCATCGTAATTAATAATGGTCCAATAATAAAAATTATCTCAGTAATATAAAAGATTTCATTAATAATACCCTTAAAATTGCTTTCTCTTTGGTGTTTTATTTAGCTTCTTAATGCTGAGTGAGAGTTTGGTTTGTATCAAGTGAATATACATTGAGGTGTCAGTGCCTGGAGATGCCTGCTGGAAGGAGTGGTGTGTCCATGGCGGGTGCTCTTTCCCCTGGCACAAGGGCAGGGGCTTCACTGCAGAGTGAGTCTGGTTGGCTTTAGGAGAAGTTGAACCTTCTGTTCCAACACAGAACAAAATTCTCCGCTTCTTTAAAAAAATCAACAAAAAAACCTGTATAGACACACAGTCTCTTCACATCTTCAGACCAGATTCGTGCTCAGCAAAAACAAAGAAATGTGTGGGTAAACAGGAATTTATGATGAAGTGCTAGGAAAGGACAGAAAGTAACGTGATAAACTTCTGTTTAATAATATCTAAAAAAACATCTGAATGACCCTGGACCTCTTTTATTTGAATTCTGAGAATATTTGTACAAGAATAACTGAAAATATTCTTTATTCTTACTACAAAAACATACTCTTGTTCAAATCCTGTAGCTGTATGAATTGTAAAAATGTAATAAAGTTATATTATTATTATTGTCATGACAACTTATTCTTGCACACACTAGACACTCATTTTATTCTTATATGTTTTCAATATGACTTTTTAAAATATGGAGTTATAAAATAGTCATTAGGTTTTTCAAGAAGAATAATGGGTAATTCTTTTTCCTGAATACATGTTTAGTATTTCAAATGTTTTAATACTATGGAAGAAAACAAGCAAACATATTTTTTATTTTTTCTTTTGCACATATTACACATCTCAGTACAGTGAAAAGGAAGAATAGTAGAATGCAAGTGGACAAAACCAGTATCTTGCAAATATTTGCTTTGCAGAAAGACAAAGGTCACTGAATTATTAAACTACTTTTTCTCACTTTAAGAAACAACAACAAAACCTGAATAAGAAAAGTTATGTCGGTATGTCAAATTGCTTACATAGCACCTTGAATTGCAAAAATCCCTATACATAAAACTCTGAGAACCAAAGCCTGAGGCTTGGACTGTAGCACAGTTTAAATGCTAGGCCACAACTGGAATCTGAAATTGCATTAGTTCTGCATTAAACAGTGCAAATTTATAAAATAGTCAGATTCAGTTCCTAGGGTGGACAAGTTTGATTTATTTTTATCTAGTTAAACTATAACTCCTGAAGCAGAAGAGCATGACATGTTAGAAGGTATGTCTGGAAGGCTGTGAGCAGCAGCCTAAGTAACATGGAAAGGAAATTAATTTCCCATTAATTAAACATCAATGCAGACAAAGACAATAATATAGAGACAACCTTTCATAATACTAGAATGTTGCCACTCTAAAGCAATAATGAAACAACAACGTAGATGTATAAAAGCATTCAAACTAATTGTTACAGTCTGGCACTTCATTTCATAGATACTTAATACAACAAATATTGTTAATACTGTCAGAATCCAAGTATCTAAACGAAGGAAATTCTGATTAAAAAAGAAATCAAATCTGTTGTGATAAAAAAAAAGGTCAAAAATAGCACACTAAACTTTATCTATCTATCTATCTATCTAGTTATTTTATTTTTTTTCTTTTCTTCAAAGTCTAGCCCCATGTTTAAAACACATTAGAGACAAAGAAGTTTAATTTTGCCATGAAGCATGCTATATTATAAAAGAGTAGATTGTTGTTTATTTTTATTTCTTGTAATTTCCAATGTATTTCCTGATTTTATCCATTTTGAATCTTGTGTATTAGAAATTTAGCTATATTTTCCCCTGAGATTGCATACATTTTAGAAATTTAAGGCAACATTTTAAAAGTTTAAGCATCATGCTTAAACACTCACACTATTTTCAGTGTTATTGCTTCACACTTTTTTCAGTCTTTTTGACAAATTTCTCTATCCAATTAGGAAGAGAAACTGGAGAAAATATCTTATCTCATTTGTGCTTTTAGAGCTCATGCAGTATATACAGTAGAAAAAGTAATAAACACTCAATGGAATAATATTTTCAAAATAATTGTTTTGATATGACAATAAATATAACATGCTAATTATTTTGGTGTGGTTTTTGCATTTTTTAAAGCTAATGGTATTAAATGGAAAAACACTTTGTTAATAAAACTTTAAGAGACACTATTCTTCATTATAATTAACATATTTGTTTTCTAAAATGTATGATGGAATATGTTTTCTTCATTAAGCTATGCTAGAAGACAAGCAAACAAATTTTCCTCCTGAAATACTGACTTTTAATCAAAGTACTACGAGATTTAGTTGACCTGTAATAGTGGCCCCAACAGATAAAATTTAGAGCAAGATTTGTTTTTCATTTGCTTGGAATCAATAGTACTCTATTCATGAAACTGCAATCATTAAATGTGAAATGGACATAGGCAGAACAAGATCAATGTCTTTGGAATTTTATCTAATTGTCCTGGAAGACAATGGGCACATAAACATAAAAGTATGAACCTTTTTAAAAATAGGTAAATCTGAAAATTTCCAGAATTTCTAATAATTCTCTAAGTGATGCTTTTAGGTTTATCTTTACCTGCATCACCTCTGCTCCTGAGTAATCCAAATTGCACTCACAGTTTAATGCTTGTAATGAAACTTTTCCCAGGTAAAGATAGACCTTGTTTACTGTATTTAGGGGTAATATGAACAAGCTCCAGGCTGTCTTTGAAGTCCAAGGCACTTCTAGAGCGTAACTCACATTGCTTTAACAGAAATGTTTAAGAGAGACAGTTTGAATCTCCCTCTGGTGAGGTGTATCTCTCTTCATTAATTATGACTCTTATTAGATATCGAGCTAGTAAGGGCCAAAATTAGATAGAATTAATTTCATGCTGTTCACAACTTGGTTTTATATACTGATCAATGAGAAAACTAATTAAAAAAATTAGAAGGTGTGGAGAGAAGTACTGAGGATGCAGAAGAAGCGTGAAAGGTAATCCAAATTTGGAAGCTTGAGGCGTGAAGTGAATAAAGGGCTATAGGAATGCTGTACACAACTAAGTATCTTGAAACACTTTCACACTGACACTCAAGGTTAATTTTAAAAGATTAGATTAAACTCTCATAATTTTTTTTATTTGTAAAATGGGCGTAATAATATTTCTCTAGTCACAAAGTTTTGAAAATAAATTGTTAAGCATATACATACTGTCACAGTAACACTACATGTACAAGCAGAAGGAACTTTTATTTCTGGAACAGGATGCAAATAGCATGCAGTATATAAAGCATGGAATCATGGATGCAGCACTGACAAAAACCTTTAACAAGATTTAATTGAGTAATAAATTCAATATTATGCTATTTGTGTCAAGAACACAGACATGAAATTTGCATAAAGCAGCTGATTTCTGTCTTTCTTAACTCATATACTTGTCTTTCCAATTTGTATGAAATTTTAACAAACATATCCTGTGTGAATGTGAACAGTAGTTCACTTGCGGGTTTGTCTGTACTTTATTTGTATTTCATGATGCAATTTTTAATAAAATTTCTTTTCTTAAATTACCGGGTTGTTTTTAATAACTTCTGGACTTTCCTGAAAATGTGCTGGAGCTCTGTCAGGAAAACCAATGTAAATAAAAATAGCCCCAGTCTCAAAATAGATGGAGTAGCTGAGTTCTAAAAAGCAGATTCATCTGTACAGTTAATTATCCACAAGAAGAGAGGCATTTAATTTCAGGTACTCTACAGGCATGATAAGCAATAAAATGGGAAAAAGAATCTTTTAAAAGATACAAATTAGTAGCATATAAGAAGAATATTAATATCATCCAATCAATAGCAACAAAGAAATTTTGAATGTTCTGAAGAACATGAGGTGATGTCTTCACCCATTCTACATATGCTACATCAAATTTTCCAGATTCTGTCATGTAAAAAGTACTAAACAGTAAGCTAAAAAGCTAAAGATTGATCATTTTTTTGTTATTGTGGTAAGTGGGTTTTAAGATAGAAATGTAAGGCTGTGGGCTCTGTCATTGTATGAACCTTATGATGAGAGAGTGATAATGAAATGCTTTATGGAATCTGATGAATGACTTAAACTAAGGTTTAAACACTGGGTACTACTTTTGACTGCATGAGAAAAACCTGCTGTGATCTTAGACTGAAAAAGCAGCACTAAGGAAGACTGAGGATTTGTGTTTTGGGTAGTTTTGTTTGGGGGTTTTTGGGTTTTGTTTTTTTTTATTTATTTGTTTTTTTGTTTTGGGTTTCTTTGCATTTGAGACCAGTTTTTCTGATCGTCTAAATGACCTGTGAACCATGTGGGACACTTTGAAGCTTGGGATATATGAATACAAACTAGAAACTTCCCTAGACTGTATTCCTCAATCCTTTGGGGTTAGAACTGCAAATTCTAATTATCTTATTTGCCTCACACTTTGTTGTGCAAAATTTTCTTTTTTCCTTTTTACTGTAAGTTGAAAAAGAGCCACTCTATAACTTTAGGTTCTTAGTGGAAAAACACCTACCAGGAATTAAAATCCTACCACACCTACAAAACCTACCAGGAATTAAAATCCAATAGTCTTTGGGCCATGCACAGTAATTTTTTGGCTAACTTTTGTGCATACATACTTTTATCCATGTCTGTATATAAAAAAGATTCACAGAATATCTCAAGTTGGAAGATACCCTTAAGGATCATTGAGTCCAAATCCATGCTACTCGCAGGACTAACTGAATCTAAACCATATTCATCCTGCCATCAAGCCAGTTTACTAGAACTCTTTCTGCAAGGCTCTTCTCCAGCCTCTCCATCCCATCTTACATGGTAACCAGGATTATCCCATCTCAGATGATGAATTCAACATTTGCTTTTATTAAATTTCATATGGTTGACGATTGTCCAGTTCTCTAGCTCTTTACATCTCTCTGTAAGACCTCTCTACCTTTGAAGGAGTCCACAGATCCTTCTAGTATCATTGGCAAACTTACTTAATATACATTAAATTTCCGTAACCAGAACAGTTGTAAAAATATTAAAGAGCACGTATATGCATACATTTGTAGATGTGCATGCACATTTTTTTGTGTGTAGACATGCATAGCAAACAGCTATGTTCCTTGTGGACATAAAATACAGTAATTAAAACTTTGTTTCTGAACCAACCCAAACATTTTCATTTGAAAAGGAGTGTTGAATGTCATAGTGATTAACTGGGCTCCAAAGAGGTGCACTTCATGTAGATAGGGCTGAACAACTAAAGAATATAAAAGATTTTGAAGGTGAAAGAAACTGGGCATTAATCCCACTCAACTGTAAGCAAATCTGCTTGATGTTCCAGTCTACAGCAAAGGAACAGAAGCTTACACAAAATGGCTTGACTCACAAACCCTATTTTAAAAACATAGTTCTGAATGAGATGATTTACACGTACTTCTCTCTACAGGTGTCTAGTCTGACAGTTCCTGTATAGAAGCCTACATGATAAATATCTCAAGTTTAGTGGGTTTGTGTTATGGAATGATAAAAGTGGAGCACTGTGGAATCAGTTTGGGATGCTGTTTTGGTGTATTAACTGAACAGGTTAGAGAAATGAACTGGCAAGAACCTCAGGAAGTTCAGCAAAGGGGAATTCAGAATCCTTAACCTGGGAAAGAAGAAATCTGTGCGCCTAATGAAAACTGCTTTTTCAGTTAAGTGGAAAGCAACTTTGCAGGATATGGGAGTCCTGGTGAACCCAAATTTTACCATAAGGCAGCAATGTGCCCTTGTGGCAACAAAGGTCAAGAGCCTCTGGGTTTCTGCACTCAGGAAGAGCATCATCAGCAGATTGGGAGAAGTGAATTTTACCCTCTGCTCAGCAACGATGAGGCCACACCTGGGCTACTGTGATGTTGGTACTATGGAGGAAATCCTGGGAACGGCCAGAAGAGCCGAAACCACAACTTTGGGACTGGAGTGTAGTTTCTGATAAACACTGGAACGGCAAAACCTCTATTGATATTTTAGATCCTCCCAAGGATGCTGAAACCACATGCAAAATCAGAGCAGCTCATATTCTGAATCTATATTACAGTTTATTCATATCTACAAATCACATTTCTTGTATCTGAATAGCACACTAGTAGAGCTGTTCATTAATGCAAAATGTAACTGGATTAATAAAAGATGAACTCAGGTATCTGTTTCACTGAAACATATTTTTAAAGGTAATTATTTCAGGGGTTTTTTATTAATTTTAAAAGCTGATTTTCTGCAAACACACTAATTTCTAAGCTTTTAAAACAAATATTTAAACACAAATTTATGTGGCTGAGAAAAGAAACAGATTCATCAAAGTTTTAAAACAAATGAAGTCAATGTGGTTTTAGTTTTCTGAGACATCAGAGTCTTAATCAGTTATCAGAACCCCTTAGATTTTCTTTTTTTCTTTCTGCCCCATTAGCATATATGTAGATTCTGATTTGCTCAAAGTCCAAAGTCAAACAATAAATGGAAAGAAACACTCAGACAGCTTCTTAGCCTTCCCTTCAGACAGAGTCTTAACCTTCCCCACACTTTAATTTAAAAGCCAGTGAGTTACTCTAAGGTATAACCATAAGTCAGCCTGAAGGAAATCTTATAGCCGTGTAGATGATGGAACGAAAGTGTAATGCGCAGATGACTTCTCTGTTACAAAACTAATCAGCCCCTCAAGTCAACTGTGAAAAAAACCACACATTTTCCAGACATATATTAATATGCTCAAGTTTTTCTATGTACATTAAAAACTGTGCAGTGAATTTAAATGAGCCCAGTGAAATATGTGTCACAATCATTAATACATACACTTCTTGGGTCAAAAAGATGACTTTTCTCGAAATGAAAGGATTAAATCCCAAATATGATGATAGCCTATTTTTTGTTCAAAAAAGAGAATAAAAATAGAGTGTTTGAAAAACTGAACTGCATAGTGATATTTCATAACATGTAATAACTTGAAAGAGAGAATCATATATATCATTATGTATATTATTAAGGCAGTAATTATTTTGCATCTTGTTGAACACCTTCTTTGCCATTCTAAAAGGTAGTCTCAATACTTCCAAGTCTACTACTCTTGGAAATGGGGAATGAGAAAGACCAGTGAAGTGCAGTAACAACCTTTAAAATAACCTTGAATATACAGATTAATTTCAAACATTAAATTTCTTCTACATACAGGAAGTAATACTAGAAAAAAAAAATTTACTCAGATTTTGTGACTTAAGACAAACATTTCTCTTCAAACATAGAAAGTTTGTGGGCCTGAATAATTACTCTCGTTTATCTTCAAAGCTACTGAGGCTATACAATATATTGTATTTGAAGAAAAACAGATACAGAATGTGCAATATATTGAATATATGAATTGAATGAATATATTAGTCACGTATGTTAGTCCTCCATAGGCATGGAATCATAGAATCATAGAATCATAGAATCATAGAATCAGAATCATAGAATCATAGAAACACAGCATCATAGAATCATAGAATTATAGAATGCTTTGGGTTGGAATGGACCATTAAATATCCTCTAGTCCAACCCTCCTTCCATGGGAAGTGATGTCATCCACTAGATCAGGCTGCTCAAAGCCCCATTCAGCCTGACTTGAACACTTATAAGGACAGGGCATCCACAGTATCCCTGGGCTGCCTCTTGCAGTGTCCCACCATGCTCACAGCAAAGTTTCTTCCTAATGTCTGGTGTAAACCCACTCTTTTTGAGTTTAAAAAACCTTTGCTCCTTGACCTGTCACCACAGATCCTGGTAAAAAGTGTCTCTCCATCTTTCTTACATGCACTCCTTAAAGGATGCAATAAGGTCTCCAAGGGGATATTGAACAGTGCAGACCCTTGAGAGATATCACTCATTACTTGTTTCCACTTGGACATTGACTGTAACTCTTTGGAAAGAGCCATTCAGGCAATTCTATATTCATTTAATTGTCCATCCATCAACACCGTGTACCTTCAATTTAACGAGAAGAATGTTGGTAATACTGGTAACAGGAAAAGAATTCTAGATCTTGGGAGCCACATGATGAACCAAAGTTCTTATTATGGATTCCTATGCTTTAGAAAACAAAGTCTTACACAGATTATGCTTTACTACCCCAATCATGTTTATTTGGGTCATGCCTTAGAACATGCTAACAATGCAAAATATCTTCTGCTAAGTACTTTTCAGACAAAAATTAACTGAAAAGCCTTTTCCCCAAATGCAGCATGAGGAGAAGAGAGGACATTGCAACAGAAGAAAATGAAGTTTCTAGAACGTGAGGGGGATTCCATTCACAGAATCTGAGTGGAAACATTTTTTTTTTCCTTTTGGCTTATTACGAAAGAACCAGTAAGCAAATTAATGCTTAGAAATAATTTATATATGCAAATCTATTTTGAAGTTTGTAACTGCTTGTCACTGGAGCAAATTTGGGGAATTCACAATTTTTTATTTGTTCTATTATGTTTCTTTTTTTAAAATTATGTTAAAAGTCATGGTGGTTGATAGGTGTTTTACCCTCCAGTCATTTTCAAATATTCCTAGGTAAAGCTCCTTGGAACACCTGAATACATCCAATTATTTGTGTCTCAGGCATGTGCACATAATACACAAAGGGGTGCCCAGACTTCCACCTGTTAAAACCTAGAACTAAGACATCTATGGCCACGACTAGTTTGACTCAAAAGGGTTTGCTAGCAAATGCATCACTTAGAACTCAAAGTTCTTGTAGTTTTAGAACCTTAAAATGTGACAATATGTAACAGAAATCCCAGACAAGAGTCTTCTGTTAAGAATTACATTATGTTTTCTCAAACTGGTGACTCTGCCCAGTGACACATGTGTATGCATTATATCTGTTAATTAAGTCTTTAATTAACATTGATAATATTAATTGTAAGTAAATAGGTATGGTACCAGTCTGTAAATACTGTTTTTTACTAACTTTGTTAATATCTAATTTACTTGATCTAATTGTCTTGCTAAACACTAATAAAATGCTTTCGTACACTTTCCTTTACAGTCTATTAATAGCAGTTCAATTACTTTTGTATTGCTTGTGTGATTCAGAAGAACTGAAAAGGTACAACATTTACATTTTACCTTGTTACAGCCTATTAATGTTCTTAAAATATTTAAATGCAAAAATACCAATGAATTGTCTTATTTGTGGTGTAATCTGTGAAATAGTCATTAATAGGAGCTAAATAGAAAAAGGAACAGTCTTTCTTAAAAATAAACCAACAAAAAATAACAAACAAAAAACCAACAGATGAAAGAAGATATCTCGGTGTTCAGTTAAATTCTGCAAGTTGTTTGAAAAGATGTTTTCCATCTCTATCAAAACATTTTTAATCACAAAAACAAGTAATTAAATATATAATACAGATTCAAATAAAATAATGGCTTGCACCAGAATTTTCATGCATGCAATTCTCTCTCATCCTAGATTAAATCTTAAGGGCAGAAACTTTACAGTGAAAAGTATTTTTCACTTCCTCCATTCCCTAAGAAGGAAATGAACTGCAAGAGAAATCCCTTTTGGCACAAGTACTCATAAATACAGTTTCTCTAGTGATTCAGAGTTGAATGAGGTCCGCCACAACCTGAGACCTATTACACTCCAACCACTAAAACACTGCAAGCTATTCATGTGGGACAAAGCAAGAAGCCTCTGGCACACAGCACAAAACAGCAAAATGTGGATACTTGTTGCAGAGCCGTTCAGACACCTGAGCTTGTTCAGAGTATGTATTCTCTCTGCACTTGCTTTTAGTAATTTTAATTTTCTGGATATCAGTCAGCAGCCTCACGCCGATGTAGACAGAGAGATAAAACAACTTCCTGGTTTTCTTTTCTTGCCATGAACCACTTCTCAACTGATTTGTGAATGGAAATGCCATAATTATCCAAGCAAAGTGCACCACATTCTTACAAACAAAATGACTCTATATTGTTTCCCATCACTGTTACCAATCACAGACATAAACCTTGTAATAGTAAGGTGTCTATAGCTATAAGGCCCTACTCAAACTGAAGTCACACTTAGAAAAGAGCAGTATATTCACCTCTAATCCTATGACAGTGAGGTATTCAAAACTTCCCCAGTGTGCATTCGCTGCCACACAGTTTCTGTAATAGAACAGAGATGTGTTTCTAGTAGTGTTGTTGCGCAAATCTGTTTTTTTTTTTTAATAAAGTATTATTTGCGTAGTTTGTTTAAAAGGAAAAAGAATGTCTGACGGAAGAGGCTGGTTTTGTTATTCATCAGCTAAATGCTTTCATAAGTACATTTGATCCAGACTTTTTTCTCTTGGAGATTTGTTTTGCTGCTTTAGAATTTTTCCATGTTTGAGAGAAATAATATCAAAAGTCTAAGGAGAGGAAAAGTTGTCCTGAGATAATATGCTTTCATAAAGGCTAAGTAGTGGAATTGCTCCCAGCCCCTTAAAAATGTGTTGGAGTACTCATTTGTGTCTAGTAGTATTTCTGAGAGGAGAAAGGATGGTACAGTAACTAAAATATACCTCTAACACAGTAATCAATCTATCACAGCTTGCTATGATAGATATAAAAAAAAGAGCAAATGTATGCCTAAATGTTTTGGTTTGGTTTTTGGTTTAGGTTTTTTTGTTTTATTTTTGCTTTGGTTTTCCTCCCTTGCTCATTTATCTAAACAAAATTTCACTAGGATTGTCTGAACACTGATGAGGTACCTTAGTGTACAGCAGACTCACCAGACTGCTCTTAAAGGAACTTCAAAAAGTAGGGGCAGTCATTAATGCAGTAAAATAATATATATTTCTATATTGATTTTAAGGTAGTTTGACTACCATTCCCACACTGAATTATTTTATTTTATTTGTGTCCACTGCAAATCTGTTTATCCCATGCTAAAGCTCTGACACAGAGAAAACTGGCTCATAAATATTCAGAGAGAATTGTATCAGCTGAGCTGGTGATAATCAGATTAGGAATGGAGAGTTTCTGTTTATTATCCCTGAAAAAGTTGCATGTATATGTAAACACACAGACACTTTCTGTGAATTTATACATTAATAACACTACGTACTTCCATAAATCACACCAGGGACTGTGTTATGCATGGAATTTTAGAGTTCTGTTTATTTCCTGTAATGATCCCAAATAAACTGAACAAAAAATGGAATACAAAATAATTTATTCTGTTAAAACATATGGTAACTGCTTTTCAAACATAGCTTAGATCCATATAGTCAGGCATTGTGGAGCTTCTGTCAGACATGAACCAGAAACCGGGCTTTGTGGCTTGTGTATATATTGGTTTATAGGGAAAGAAAGAATCAATGCTGTATATACGAAATTTTTCACATATTCACAGTCTTCAGGTGAGCTGTTTGCACAAGAAAATTAGAGTTCTATTGTTTCACTCTTTATCCACCTGCTAAACAATGGAATCAATGTACTTTATACAAATATAACAGACACTAAGAAAGCAAAAACACAGAGTGGGAGCAGCCACCAATACCACTGAAAGGAGATGACTAGGTGTCAGGATCTTATACTCTCTGACCATGGTCTTTAAGAAATGGCATATATGGAGGATGTAATGTTTAATATCAAATTTACTTACTTGGACATAGTTATGTTACACAAGAATTCTGATTTAGCCAAGTAATAAAAATTCTACTGAAACCATGATGTACATGTAGCAAATTACAATACACTACCTGAAAGAAGTTGTAGTGAGGTGGGGGTCAGTCTCATTTCCCAAATAGCAAGCAATAGGACAAGAAGAAATGGCCATGAGATTTATGTTTTGAGTTTTATGTTCTAAATTTTTAGATTTGGATTAGATACTAAGAAAAAGATCTTCACTGAAAAAGTTGTCAAGCTTTGGAACAAGCTGCCCATGGAACAGTTGAGTCACCAACCCTAGGGGGATGTGAAAGATGGTAGACATGGCACTGAGGGACACTGTTCAATGGTGGACTTGGCAGTGCTGGGTTTACAGTTGGACTCGATGATCTTAAGGTCTTTTCCAACCTAAATATTTCTGTGATTCTATGACACTGGGTGTCTGAAGTCACCATGAAGGAAAATGTGGGTTGAAGCCAACTCAAGCCCATTGCCCTGCCTGAAACTATTTTCTTGGTTAACTAATTTTTGTATTATATATTGGGTTTAGCCACATATTCACACCCCACTTGGGTGTGTGTTGATTTTGGAAGACATAATTACACCACCAGATGATCCATTAACTTTGATATAATCCATTAATTCGCTCAATTGTCAAAAGTTTCTGAAGGGATATTCCAAACTGGAAATAGATAAATGTTTTTACACTATCCCATATAGATCTATTTGCACTTAAAAATGTTATTATTTAATTGGCTTAACTTTCTCATCCTTTAAGATCTTTTGAAATGGTTACAGTAAGTATAAAGATAAGTCATATTTTAATACTTGTCTCTAAGCCTAATTTCCATTTTCTTTGTACGGAATACTTACATTTAGGCATATTTTATATTTAGCCTTTTCTATTAAGAATAAATTTAAGATTAATTGAATAACACAAACCTTAAACATTTTGAGCAAGTTGCAGTTTCTTATTAGATTGATTTTTGACACTTAATTTAATAAGCTTCAGTATGCAGCAAACATTATTTTATGAAGGAAAAAAAGAGATGCTGTTAAGAAAAAATATATTAGAGCAACAAATTTGGTGTTAGTAGTTTGTAGCGGTAGTAAAACAAAAAAAGAATTGGTATAATAGATGCATATTTTTTGAAGAACAAATAGCTCAGTCTAATAATTTACATAAAATTAATGAAGCATTATAATTTCTTCTCTAGCATTTGTTATAATACCTAGTATAAAGAATCTAAGCTGTTATCCTTCTTTGGGAAATTACAGTCATTATCTGGGACTAAAGAAAATCTTATAATAGGGTAATTCATAGTTTTGGGATATCACTGGAATTACACTCAGCATAGAAATTTGCATTATTATGGGGCAAAAAAGAAAACAAATAAATCCAAAGAAAGGTAAAATACAGCTACTGAGTTGAAGCTTTCAATACTAATATATTAAAAAAAACGACAAACAGAAACAATAACAATAATGACAACAAAACAGTTTAAGGGGGGAAAGACTATTCAGTGGCAAACTCTGAGAACTGTTGTCTTTCTGTTTTTTTTTTCTCTATGGGAAGTAATGCATTGTAAAGTGGATGATTATTCTTGAATTCAAATCTCTGATTTGAATTCAAAGTAGTCTACATTAATGAATTCTTTTATTTTTAATTTTCAAAATAACTTTTACAACTCATTGACTGAAGAAGGAAGCACATCTGAGCTGAATTTTAAAAAGAGATTTTGTTAATGTAAGAAATAACCTTTTCAAGAATTACGATAGAATAATAATCCTGAAGATGTGATCAAGAAAGCAAATTAAAACATAAGAATATAAACGTGAAATGTGTGCTCTGTCAGTTCCCAAATATTTTAATGCTGCAGCTTCAGATACACTAAGGCTATAGGATTCTTTTCCTGACAACCAGAAAGACCTCGAACTGGGAATCTTAAAAGGTAAAAACTTTGCCATTGTTACAATCTAATTCTAAAGAGAAAACTTTCATGTCACTTTTTCTAAAATCATGAAATACACTTTTTTCCTAAAATTTTCTAGCAAGAAATTCTTTTCTATGGTAAGTGTAAGAGAAATAAAGTGGCAGTGACATTCAGTTGGTGCTCAGCAGACTGTAAGGAAGCATTCATTTGTCTAATTTTAGGCATTAGGTTCCATTTAGGGCATTACATACCACTAAGAGGCAGGACACCTTCAAAAAGAGGTGGCAGAAGACACTCTATTCCCCTGTGTCACCCTGGAAGAAAGAGCACATGATTGTTCACACAAGTTATGCATGAAGCCATCCTTGGAAGAATACAACTGTTTTTCTGTTTCTACAGCAAAATCAGAACACACATGACACTTTCCACTGAAAAAATGTTTATTCATTCAACTCAAGAGTTTTTGCAGGAAAGAAAAAGGTATACTGTTTTTTTTTTTTTTGCTGCTTAAGAGATATTGAAAATCTTAAAACTAAAAATATTTTGACAAATGTAAAGAAGAGAAGCATTTTTTCTTTTCCTAGAACAAGCTACTTTCAAGTGACCAGTACTTAGCCAGCTGCAACTTTGCTTATTGTGGATTACAGTAATTATTTACAAGGGAAATATTGAAAATAGTTAAGGATAGAACACATCAAAATAAGAGATTTGTACTTGCCCCTCTGCTTCCCCTCATGAGAATGTTTAAGACCACAATGAGGTCTCCCATTAGTCTCCTCCAGGCTGAACAAACCAAGTAAGGTAAAGTTGCACAGATGAACCGTGTCAGAACACACCATAAACACAGATGATTAAAAGCCCAGGGTGGGGCTGGAAATGCAGCAGAACAGAGGGCATTACAGAGGAGGATAGTTGTAGGGAATTGGAGTCTGTTGGTCCACTTGGGGCCTACAATTAGAAAATTTCAATCTAGAAGCCTTTAAAGAATCTGATTAGGCTTCAACAGCAGTTTTGTCTGTTAGTTTTGCCCTCGAAAGCTCTCAGCAGTTAATTGTTCTGTTAGTGTCTACCTAAAACTCTTTTTTTGCTTCTTAATTTTTCTTTTAAGTGCCTGTCAAGAAATTGAATACCAAAGCATTAAAAAAGTAAATATTTCATCATTTATAGGTTATGTTGCATGAGCAATCAGGCTACATTCTTAATGAATTATAAGATTTGCTGCCAGGAAAAAATAATCACCCATGAAATTAAGGTATTTGCAATTGCACTTGAAGAGTATCTATAGAGGATACATAAGACATCATTTCAATATTTTAGCATGTATCATGTCATTGGTCAGTTCTGCCCAGAGTGCGTTGGTGGTCCAGCTATCTAACAAAAATGTGGAACTAATCATTTTAATTTTGTATGGGTTTGATGTGCAGAGGAGACAATTTCAACAGATTTTTAAAACTGCAGCTTTCATGTCATAAATACGTCAGCGTTGCACATAAATTTTCTTTAAAAGCAAAACCTTTACTTCAAAATTATCTCTACGGGTTTTTTTCAGTGGCTTCCTAATTAGAATGATGGCTATCAGACTCTTTTCTAACTATGTTTACATACCTACTTTAGCTGCTGCCAATAAATAATAAGAGAAAACTTTTGAACTAATTTCAAACAGTCAGAATTTCACTAATTTCAGTCATAAGGATAGCCACATGGAATCAGAGCAGACCTTTATCATGTTCACTATTATGTTATATGAATAGTAGTGCCAATCTACATAATTTCTTGTCATAAGGAAATAATTCATTACCTTTATCATACCACCTTGAGTGGGTTTTATCTGTCATGAAATCATGTAAAAAGAAAATGTCAGTACTGCTCCTATTTGCTCTGCATCCTAAACACCTAAGCACAACGTTAAAGACTTTTTTTTAGCTTACATCCATGTTCTGCAACAATATTTGGGAAATGATTTGCTTCTGTCATTTGTGCTGCCACGTATTTTTCATAGTGCTGAAGGGTTTATACAAAAGCTACTTTTTACTGAAACTCAGGTAATGCCTGCTGTGTAAATTCCTTGGCTCCCCATCACTGCCTTCAAAACTACCTTTTTCTTTTTCTTTTTTTCCCCCAGCATTGAATGGAACTTTCCAGCATTATGAAAATAACTACTTATGTGTCTAGTACTTGAAGGACAGGTAGTATTTGGCATTTATGACTCATAAACTGGATTGTTTCATAGGCTTCCTGTATCACCTTCCCACATTGCTTTCTGAGTGCAAGGAAAAAAATAAAGCAAGCCACCACATATTTTTCTTTTCACAGTCAGAGGTAGTTTGTGATCTTGCAAAAATTTCTGTCATGAGGCTAAGAGAATTTTCTCCCCTGCTGCAAAAATATATTTTTCAGTCAGTGAACACATCTTATTTGCTTTTAACCCACTATAATTATTTTCTCAAAATTTGAACCCATTAATAACTTATAAAAACCTGGTTCTTGCAGTTGTATATCAGAAGTTGAAAATGGTGTACATTCACATTAAATTTACCATTTGCCATAAAAATATATTAAAACAGATTTAATTTAGAAAAGCACAAACGTAAATATCCATGGTAAAATTAATATAAAGTCAATATTCAAGTATGAATATAAGTCTAGGTATATTTTGCATACACTTTATGTAAAATACTGTGATGTTAAATATGGGAGCATTAATATGGTAACATATTCCTATTTGTGTATGAAATACAAATTTTAAAAATCTTAGCATAAATGGATTTTTGTTTATAAAGGTAAAAGAAGCAGAAGTTCACATTCTGCATTTTTTCACAAAATAGCCAACCTCTTTGAGATCTGTTTCACATCTATTTTCTGTTCCTGACATCTGGGAAGCCCACTCTCTGCAAATGTATCAAGAGAAGGCATTTTTTCTTCTCATCCCACATCAGCCAGTAAAAATGGTCCATACTGAGCTGAGGGAGAAAAATCATTTCCTCACCCCTAGATAGGGACATGGAACCATGAAAACTGGCACAGTAAGTTTCACCCCAGAAAGTATAATAATTCATCAACCCCAGTGTATTTTTTTTTTAAATCAGGTTATTTTCTAAACCTACTTAACCCCTACAGTGAAACACAGATGAAGAGTGAAGTTGAGAAGAGAATCACAATATTAGTCTGATTTCAGACAGAAAAAAAAAAAAAAAAAACCACCAACCAACCAGAAAAACCCCATAACTAAATCCAAAATTACCCAATATTGCCCAAAGGAAGACACCATATATTGAATAAATTCCACTCTCTCCTTTGTCTACTCTGATCAGCTTCATGACAAAGCCATTAAAAGCACAGAAAACTTTGCTCCATAAGCAAATGAACATGTTTTTTTGAACAAAGAAACATCACCAGCCTTCCATACATGGCAAATAGCTATTATCGCATGCTGAAAGTAACAGCAGCATGCATATTGCCAAAAGCAGTCCTATAAAGCAGTTTAAACACTGTTTCAGACACCATCTAAAGTTCTTTTATGTTTATCTGCAGCTGGTGTATGGCAGCAATATGCCCCATCTTTTCTAGGGAGAACTAGTAATTCACAGGTGAACTTTCAGAAATATGTGAGTGATTTTGAAGATAAATATTTATTTTCAACACTAATACCTTTAAGTAAAATTCAGAAACAGACCCAGTATAGCTTAGCTAGAAGATCTTGCCTAAGGACATTTAGCTATATGTTTGTTTAAATCTTTTATCTGGTTAAAACTATCCATCTACTTGGATGTCATTGACAAAATAGTAATGTTTCCTAGTTATATCATCCAAATAAAGTCTCAGGTTCCCTCTGTGCTTTCATACCTTTTGCAGTTTCTTCAGTCAATAGCTTTCTATATTTTTTATATTTTTAAAATGTTTTTAATAGATATCGATAGTTTTCGATAGTTCTCTATCAAAACTGATCTCTTTTTTCCCCTATACCTTCAGTCTAGGGGTTTAGTTTCTCAAAAGACTGTTGGATGTGTTTTTGTTGTTTGTTTGTTTGTCCCCTTTACCATGTGTACTGGTTTCACCTGCGACAGAGTTAATTTACTCTCAGTAGCTGTTACAGTGCTATGTTTTGGTTTCAGAATGAGGGTGGTGCTGATAGCACACTGTTTTGGGTGTTGCTAAGTCACGTTTATCCTAAGACAAGGACTTTTTTTCCTTCCTTGTCTCATGTGCTCCTCTCAGTGAGGAGCTGCGCAAAGAAAACTGGGAGGGAGCACAGTTGGGACAGGTGATCTAATCTGTCCAAAGGGGTATTCCACACCATAGAACATCATGTCCAGTATATAAACTGGGGGAAGTTACCTGGAATAGGAACTGACCTGAGTTCAGGAAGGGGTGTCTGGTGTCAGTCAGCAGGTCACCAATCTCATTGTGCATCACTTGTTTTATTTCCTTTGTATTATCATTATTATTTTCATTTACCATTATTACTGTATTGCATTTAATTTTCAATTTTCGATTATTAAACTGGTCTTATCTTGAAGCACAAGTTTTACTTTGATTCTCCTCTCCATTCCACCGGGGATGGATGGGAAGGGGTTGTTGAGCAAGTGGCTTTCTGGTGCCTAATTTTCAGCTGGGCTTGAAACCATGACATGAGGTCCTGTTAATTCTAAGGAAATTTATTTCAAGAATACAAGCAGATAGGAAATATGAACAAGCATAGCTTGAATGGATTGAATGGACTAGCTGTATTATATAAAGGAATATATAACACAAAGGAGTTTAAATAATGGTGATGACACTGGTAAACAAGAAGTGAACCTTCATCTCTCTCAAGTATGTATTTTTTATTTTTTTTAAGTAGTTGATCCATGTTATATATTGGGATATTTGTGTAAACAAGTGAGATAAGACTGTAGAAAGTTAGAAAAATATTGGGGTCTTTGTTTTTGTCTATGGACTCATGTTCATTTAAGAGCTCCCACCTATTATTTTTACTTGTTCACAAAAGAATGCCAGACCAGTTCCTTAACAACTGTAAATGGCCTAGTTACCTGATAATAGTTACAAAAGAATGTTTTATACTCTTAAAATGCCCTGTCTTCCTACATCAACATTTGACATAATCTCTAATTTGTCCTTACTATGTGTGAAGATAACTGACTTTTCTTTACAGAAATTATACAAGGAAATTTTAAAGATAATGAAGAAATGAAAAGACTACTTTTTAATATACCTAACAGATCAAATAGTTGTATCCCTATCTCTTTCTTGTTTACTCTCACTCTTCATTATTAATAGTTTATGATTCTGATTTAGGATTTCTTTTTCTTTTCTTTGTTTCCAGACAGATGCTTCATTTTTCCAACAAACTACAAAATCTTGTCATCCCATAAAATCAATTCTTATTAACGTGTTTTTGAAAATTCATAATACGGTATGATTCTATCAATAAAATAATCGAATGCAGTCTACTTCTTTCATAATTTTGCTGGCCCATCTTAACATGAATCTTAAGTGTGGTCAGCTAAAAGCACTTGGGTGCACACCTCTATATTACTTTTCTAGGAGACATTATATGGAGTTATTTACAAATTTCATCTGCTTTAAAATAGGTGACACCAGTGGAAATATCTTGTGTGTCCACATGGGTTCATGATGCATTACCAAACTAAGTGATACTAATGGATTTGACTAGGTCAGTCACAGAAAGTTGAAGCCGGTCTACTCTGTAAAATCCTTCAAAAACACAGCAGGCAGTTCACCTGAATATTGCCTCCTGTTCAGCATGGCAGGGTACAGTGTGACTACCAGCAGATTTGACCATGAAGGAATTCCTTAAAGGTAACACAAGACCAGTTGATACAAAGGAAAAGGTATATTTGAATGGCTTCAATTTCTATTGGAGTTGAATGCAGTTATTAATTCTTACAGCACATTTTTTTGTTTGCTCTGCTATGTTTTGCCTTCTGAGCTCAAAATTGAGGCAGCTAGGTTATTTTCTTCTACTTGAATGTAAAAGGAAGTAAACATATTGTCTCACTATGGCACATTCAGACTCAAGCTCATGTGGGAAGTTTTCCTTAGCTCCTGTTTAATTCAATTTATGCATTATAATTTTTTTCCCTTTAACTTAGGGTTAATCAAGCAAAAGCAGGCTTTTTTTTTATTATTATGCTAAATGAGTATTAACTTTTCTTCAAAGGAAAAAATGCATCAGAACTTTGCAGTTATCTCAGTTATTTTAGTTTTCATCTGGCCATGTGTAGATACTCTCTATGGAGACGTTTTCATTGCAACATCATCTCAGTCCACACCCCTAAATGGTGAGTTTTAAAAGAGCATGATAGCCTTCTCCCTGTAAAGCAGACATTTGTAACGAACCAGAAGAATTTCACCCTGGATATGTCTATTTCCTCCCTCCCTTGAGCGTAAGGACAGTCTATGATAACTGTTTCAAATATAGATATCTGCTTAAGTGTGACAAATTCCAGAAAAAAAATCAGAATTTTAAGTCTCTTATATGCATGGGTATGAAATAAACTACATTCCTTATAATTGGCCAAGAGGACACTGCCTTCTACTTATTGAGTTATTTATGTTTGTGTTGTAATTCACTAAACAAAGATAATAGTTACATGATGTATTCCTTCCAAACTAAAACATATACAAGTAAAGCTAACGACTATGAAATAAGAACCTATTTAAGCAGAATGGTTGACAGGGAGATATATGTAAAACATTTCTGACATTAATTGCACCCAGTAGCAACCTTCAAGATCAAGCAGACATTGATATTCAGAGAGCACATTCACTGCAGCCACAGAGCCTTCACAGAAGCTCATCTAGTAACAGAAATAGAAATGGAAAATAATGACCTGCCTGAATTAACAAGGGAATGCCTGTGGAATAACTTTCTTTCATACATCCGCATACTGACACTGATATCAAACAGGATGATCCATCTCACTCTCTAAAATGACCTATTGATGGGAGAAAAGTTAAAAAGAAACAATTAGTATTTTTTGTCTTTGGGGGAGTTCAGATGCCACAGCAGCAGTATTCCCTGCACTAATATAGCCAAAGATGGTTTTGAAAAAAAAAAAAAAAACTTGGCTTTACGAATGAAAGGTGTTTAATATGATTGCATTAACAGTTCCAGAAAACTATTTTTGTCTTCTAATAAGTTATTTATACACCTGAATTAGATAAAAATATTCTGAATTTCTGAGTCAGAAACTTAAAGGCTTATTGGGAATAACTGGGAACATAAAGGCAATTGAATCTACAGTTTTAATCATGTATTGGGCCAATATGAAATATTCTTATAATGTATCTGTAAATACAGTATTTCCTAACACTAAAGGTCAGCAAGGAGCCAGAGCCAGGCCCTTCACACTGATGCATTGTGGGAAGAGAAAAGGAAGAGAATGAGAACTCTATTTCACATTGAAAGCGGTCCATCAGTGGAGCGTGTCTCAAGAAAGCTGGTAATTTTCAAGATCCAACTGGACAAAACCCTGAACAATTTGGTTTTATCTCAGAGCTGCCCCTGCTTTGAGTAAGAGGGTGAACAAGAAATCTCCCAAGGTACCTTCTCAATTGAATTTTCCTATGGACTTATAGAGTTAAGGAAAAGAGCACGGGTTAATTTTTTAACTGAAAAGTTCTTAGAGAAGGAAACATTAATGAAGAATTTCCAGGTTGCTTTTATTACATGATAACAAACACTGTGTGTACAACTGAACAATAAATGTGAAATCAAACACTTTTCAAGGATTTTGTTAATTCTAAAAATTCCCAAAAATGCCTTTTGAAGGCTTGATATGGTAATGTCATCCATTAATTTTCTGTTATTTCAGTATTCATAGTCAA
The DNA here is from genome assembly GCA_013397935.1 of Dasyornis broadbenti. Lineage (NCBI taxonomy): Eukaryota > Metazoa > Chordata > Aves > Passeriformes > Dasyornithidae > Dasyornis > Dasyornis broadbenti. The sequence continues at coordinate 859,162 of VZRN01004310.1, forward strand.
TTCCAATCTCGGTATATGTAAGAATTCCAAAAACCAAAGCATGGATTTACTCCTCAAAAATAATTCTGAAAAATCTAGTTTTGCTTTATTACAGCGAATTCTTGTGAGTTTAAATGTGTTTTAGTCTTTTGTGTTCCTTTGCTTGTTTACTACGTAGTCTGAATAAATGGTTACACATATTCATTATCTCTTCAAAGCTCATTTCAGCTGCCTCTTATTTTCTTGTTGCATGTATTTTGTAGAGTCTGCCATAATTAGATATGGACTAGTGGATGGTTCTGAAAAGGAAAGTGTCTTAAAATAAGAGGTTACTGCATAAAAAGCTGATTTTTCCTATACAAGAGAAAACTGTCACATTCTAACAGGTTTTTACAACTTCTAAAAAATTTCTTTTAAGGTGTTCTTAGAAGTTTTAAAGAACCTTTATTATTAGGAAACAAAAGGACAATATTCTCAATCATTACAGCACCATTTAAACTACATGCAGACGTTTGGTTTTTAAAATAATCTCAGGGGCTATCTCGGTTTTCTTTCAGCAAATGATTACATTGACACAAATAAGACTGTTTGTTCAGAAATGCTAGATTTATTCTACAATAAGAGGTGGGATGCTTGCCTCCTTTTGTATTGGATTGGAGGGAAAAAGACAGCACTCACAGATATTCAGGCAAAATGGCAGTTTTCTCATAAATTTTGCTTTTCCTAAGTGTGCACAGAATATTTCTTTGTTTCCAGTGTAAGACTGAGTCTCTGCAGAAAGACTGCAATGAAGCCAGTCCACAAAATAGGCTCAGATACTGGCCTAGATCGTGCTCCCTGCCATGATTTTGTGTGGGCTAACCAACATTTTTCCTAGCAATTACTAAGCCTTGTCACTGGTCTAGCGGGAGAGTTCACCGTCCACCAGCACCAAGAAAGCAGAGGTATTATTTCATACCTTAACTCTACAGAGTTAAGGCTTCAGCTTAAAGTTTCTAAGAAAAATACCAAGGAAGTTTTACTCAAGGGATGCCTTCCAGAAAAGGTACAATGGAACATGCACCCTGTGTGATCTCATTGTCCTGCCAGACTAGACTCCCCAGCACAAAACCAGACAGCTTAGAGATAAAAAAATTTTTGGCAGAAGAGTACTAATCTTACTTAAAGCAGCAATCATTAATACTATTTAGTACTGTTACAACTAGTAATTGACTAAAAAAATTCTTTAGAATAATGAGTTCCAAGAAAAACTTTTAAAATGTTTATTCAAATGCAGTTAAAAATTAAGGAAGTCAAAAGATCAAATTAAATTATTAAAGACTAACTTCAGAGGCATTTAGAGGTGTAATGATGTAAGGAAAACTATCCAAATAATTTCTATTAATAATATATTCTAAGAATTCTCCTGTTTGCTTCATATTTTATATGAATCTATATTACAAAGTGATTTTTATAGAGAAAAAATATACTTAGTTTCAATAAATTGTTTGAGGGTCTATGGCTTTTCCTTAATTGCCTCTTTACCCATATATCTCCATACAGCAAGTTCAAACCTATTCATGGATTGTGAACTATTTTGCTTCTAGCATAAATGGAATTTTACAGAATTGAATAAGATTTTTGAATCTTACTTTTAATGCCTTTGTTTTCTTGGATGAATTCACTCAGTTATAAGAACCATTAAATTTTTGTAAAATGTTTCTACAGATACACAAGAAAGCAGCTAAAGATAACTCCCAGATAATAGTGATAAATGAATTAACATTCTCAATGAAAAGAGTTCTAACTTTTAAAAATTCTTTTAACTGATTATATAAAGAAAAACATATCTATAATTCCATGCAGATAACAGTATTTTCAAGTATCCCCATTGTTTTTAATGCTAAAAAAAACCAGGAAAGAAATGTTTAGCTTTTAGTATATAAGTAATTATCAACAGTAATTGAGAATTACAAGTTAAAATCAGGTCAGATACTCCACTGATCAACATGTACATTGTTTAATCATCTTCATTACATCAAAATACAGCTTTACTCCATGTCACAAATTGTTTTAAGTCACTTTTTTAAAATCTGAACTCAAAGCAACCATCTGCAAATTTCAGAATGCAATAATTCTACTTGACACATTGTTTATCAAAGCTTATACAACACCTAAATGATTAGGGGGCTGTGAGAGGTTTCTGGTGCTCTTTTTGAAATATTATTGGTTATAATACGTTGTTTTCCAGTTCTTGACTATATTACCTTTTTTCAAAATATTACACAACAAAGAATCAAAACAAAGTTTACCTGTTGTATCAAATATGTAAACATGTGTCAGGGCTCTTTTATTTTTATTTGTACATATATATTAATATATATAAATATCTGCTTTTGCATTTAGCATATACAGCTGATAGACATCTGTACTTTGGTTTGATAGTCATTGAGATGACTGTTTTCCTTACTATCTCCATGATTACTATTTGATGAAAAGTGCAAAGAAAACAGGATGAACCTGTGAAGCTGTGCAGAAATTCACAGAATTTGTAGCTCCAGTAGAAGTCTGATTGTAGCACTACTCTCAAAGTTATACACGTACTCTTGCATCTTTTGTACTTTTTCTGCAGAAAAAGGTCTCTATTGCTTCTGTTTGCTTTTTTTTATGTACTAGAAAAAGAAAAACTTAATTCTTTTCAGCCTTTTCTTACGGTTATTAAGAAATGCCTCTGTCCCAAATAAGGTGAAAATGAGACCATAAGATGAAGTCAATACTACAGATTTTATTTTACAGTAAATAAGAGAAGAGAGAAAGAGAAATAGGAAAGAGGCAGGGAGAGAGAGAAATAGAGAGAAAGAGTGAGAGCGAGAAAGTAAGATAGTCACCACCACTAAATGGACCCTGCAGTCTCCTACAGATCCTTCTTCACCCTCTCCTTCTTGGTGGTGGGGGTCCCAGAGTCATTCTTCTAGAGGTACCCCCTTTATACAGCCCAAGTTCTGGGTATCTATGGTGTATAGATGCTGTTGCCATAACCTGGGATGACGTGTATAAGCAATTATTTCCTTTCCCACAGATTTCCAGGGTGGGAATTCTTGTTTGGATTAATTAACCAGGAGGATATCTAGATCTGCCTTGCCAGGCCTGGAATTTGCACCTTCCTGTTGCAAATTTCTCCTTTCTATTTTTACCACTTCAGTGATTTAGCTTATGACAAGTTCTTTCTGTGGCCTTGACAGTGTTTTGAGATAGGCAACTGCATTCTTTAAGCACTTATACCTTAGCCATCCTAAACTTAAGTTAGTTAATATAACTTTTTTGTTTGCGAAACATACTGTCATTAAAATGTGCTGCAGATGAGAGATACTATTATCAGACTTAGAGGGTAACAGGATAGAAAACAAAACACAAGCAAATAAACCAAAATAGCATCCCATAAGTCTAAAAACCTTACCTGAAAGGAAAATGTTTTATTTAGGATTCCAATAGTAAGATGAAATAGACTAGACAGAGCACATGGATTGTAATAAATTTAGCAAGTTTACAGCTTGATACAACCACTGGTCATCTACTGGTATGCATAAGGTCATCTATGTTAACTAATCAATAAAAAAGTCTCAGGAATTATTGTGTCTCTAAAAATGATTATTATTACAAACAATTTCTGGGTACTCAGTTTTCTGTGCAAAAATAGGTTAGCTGTCTAAACCATCTAACCTAGGTTGCAAGTTGAATTATGCCAATTCATCTTAAGGACGATAAACGTGTTTTCATATAGATATAGCCATAAAGTATAGTACTAAACCAGTTGGCTGATAATAAAAGGTGGAATATTCGTCTCTTGTCACATAAGGAACATATTTTAAAGAGTCAAAGTTGGGCTGCACAAATTTACTCCCTACAGTGGCAAACAGCATCTCTGTAGCCGTCCAATGTTGCCTGTCTTGTTTCCAAAGTACATACACTTTCATTTTCCATCTAAGTTCTAGATGAATATTCCCACTGAGACAAGACAACCTTCTACATTGCTTGCTTGAGTTCTGAAACTTTTGAGTTACACTCTCTCCTTTGAAGCTTAGCTTGAATTTAAGACTGAAGATTGTCATGTCTTTGTGTATCATATAGTCTAATATTTGAAGAACTGTTGTAAAATAAAGAGAAATGGATTCATACCCTCTCTGGAAGAAGGGAACTTTCAGTCCAAATTTTGTACTTCTGGGAACTGTTTTGACAAGCAGGAGAAAAAAATGTATTGGACCGTCTTTGCAAATGTTTTGAAATCTAAAACCCTAGCTGACTGTATAATCAGATGTGACTCACAGAACATACATGCAGTCAGATATTCCCCCAGGCCATTTCTGTTTAGTTTCTCACTAAATGTGTACAAGCATTTAAACTTGCCACTGAAATGCCTAGTTTTCCTATTCAATGACTGGAAAAATCCTCACATTCCAAACTGTCCTCAGGAGGCCATCAGAAGTCCCTAATACTTTCCACTGCCTATACAATTCATGCACATATTTTGTAGGCACAGGAACATCTAAATTAGGTGAGTAATTTAGTAATCTAGATATAAGTTGCACAGAGTTGAAGAGCCTTTATTTCAGTATAATGCACTAGAGGATATATAAAAGGTTAAAATAAGAGCGATTTTTCACTCTAGTACTTTAATTAACACTCTAAAAGGAATTGTCTGAGTGATATAACTCCCTTTCCTGGTGTCCTGGTTTAGGAATGGTATTCTCCAATTCAGAACTCCTGCTAAAACCACACCACTACTCACTGCCCCTCCCCCTCTAATTGGAAGCACAAAAGGCCAAGACCAGGCGTTGAGATAAGAGCAATTTGCTGGAAACCGCAATGAGATAAGAAAACAATCAGTAGCAACAACAATATTAATAAAAAAAGGTATAAGACAAAGAAACACTTTACACAGACATAAACCCAGCATTAAACAATACCGGACCATTCCACCCACCAAGTTTCTCCATTGCAAGGAACACCCTTCTCCTCAGAAGGGAGAGTCTCTTCTCCCATCCCCAGTAATGATGTGATGTATTGAATAACATCTGGGGCCTAGGCATGTCCTCTCAGCCACTGCCCCCTCTCAGCTACTGCAAAAAATTAACCCTGTCCTGGCCGAAACCTTGTATTTTTTAAACATTTTTTAATTTAAAAAAAAAAAAAAATTCCATTGATATATTGGTACTTCTGCTGAAAGATATAAAGTAGTTGGTGCCCAGAAGCATTTTTTTATGCTATTAGTTGATATTAATGAGTCATGAAACTGCTCACCAGCTTCTCCTAGAAAACAAGATGCATGTTCTTGTAACTGTTTCATGAAATCATCTAATCTTAAACTAGCAGGCTGCCCAGATAAAATTAATTTAATGAGAAATGAAGGTACAAACCATTTCCTAAGAGATGTTTGTAATTTCATAGAATAGTTTACATTGTTATTAAGTTGTTGGTTTACATAAACGTCAATGAAACTTTACAAGCAATCTGTTCCCAGGATGTTACTCTCCAAATTAAATAGAACCTGACTTGCTGTGTTGTGCAGGTCAGATAGGAGGTTCATATGAAGTTAAACTAAGGGAACTTGTAGGATCAAAAATTTACTCCAGTTAATACAATATTGATAATTTGTTAAGCAGGGAAGTTAACACAGATTAACAGTAGAGCCTTTTAAAAATTTGAAAATTTAGAGATGTAAAATGCATAGGAAATATTCAGCAGAGCAATTGGACTGACCTAAGGATTAAGTCTGGTACTTCAGGATTGTCTTCTGAATCAATTAATTTTTTTTTCAGACGCATTATCTTCTTTCCCTATAATCTAAAAAAACTGTTAAAATTTCAAGATAATAAATGTTTTTATCAGATTTAGAGACCAAAAAGTTAGTCACATGCATTTGCTCATTTGTGATGGTTTTCAGGACAATTTTGCACCTTTAGAATTTCCATCCTGAAGAATATTTAGCCGTTCAATCTCCCTTGCCCTTCAGAACTGTCTCCCAAGGAACCCTTTCAACCCGTCCCCCAAGAAGGCCAAAGCGTGCCTGCCAGAAGTCAAAGGAAAAACTTCTACTGGCATCCCTCCAAGAAGTGAAAACTCTGTAATTTCATGATCACTGAGCCCAAGAAAGACCCCAGCCATCATCATATTACTCACAAGCCCTTCTGTGTTCACAAACAAGAGGTCCAACAGGGTGTCTATCCTAGTTGGTTGGGACACCACTGTGTCAGGAAGTTATTTTCCACACGCTCCAGGAATCACCCTGACTGTTTTCTCTTTGCTGTATTCTATTTCCAGCAGACATCTTGGAAATTGAAGTCTCCCGTGAGAACAAGGGCTAGTGATTATGAGACTTCTCCCTGCAACTTATTGACTGGCTTATGGCTCAGCATAAGGAATATTAACATAATTTACTGCATCATAAAACACATTAATAAACTGCTGGCATTAAGTTTTTAAGACAGTCAGTCATCACATGATTTATCCGTAAGGCTAAAACCAGCTTGGGAAGTGGAACCTGAACCCAGGATTCCTTATTGTGCAAGCATCTTTCATTCTAAGGTCATTCTGGTTTGAACTGGCCCTGGTTTGAACTCCTCCAACTGCTATGGCTAAAAAGATCTACAGTTTGGCTCTCCAAATCCCTGGCTTTCACCTGTTTATCAGTACAAACTTATTTACATTTAGTTTATCTGTAAATGTATCAAACTTAGATTTGATAATCTGTTCATATAAAATTGAGCCACAAACTTTTCGAGGGTACATTTGACACTCTTTGAGATGCTTTCCTGTGTTTTACAACTCCATTGGGCTGTAAAAGATTGTATAAGTTGATTTATGAACAAGTAAGTTAAATGACAGTCAGGGTTTAAAATGTGTTTCATAATACGCCTTTTTTATGACCTTTTAATAATGCAACAATGCTGATTTAGGTTCAAAATAAGGTAGTATTTATTATTTATGCATAATAATCATTAATAATTTATTAATTACACATTCTTTATAACATGCTGTAAACTATCTGAAATGGAAATGAAAAACTTTTGGAAAATGCTTAATTGAAGTTCATGTAAAGACTTACAGAACCTTCAAATCCTGGAAATCTTAATGTTTCAAAAGATCAAAATTCTCTTCTACATGATGACTGAGTTCTGGCCAAAAACACCTCCACAAATTCATAGGATTCAAGTGTTCTGTTCAATTGGAGCATGATTTGAATATTTAAGCATGTTTCTAGTGTAATTTTAGACACAATTATATCCTGCCTGCACACCAGGCAAAGTGGGGGTCCTCTTAAGTTCCTATGTCTGGTCTGCCAGGACAGTAGAGTTATCTCAGATACTTGATGGTTCAACTAGAAGTAGATATCTAAATTTAGTCACTCAAATTTCTCCCTTAAAGCCCTAGCTTGTGAGTGTTTCAGCCTGAACTAAAATCCCTTTAAATAACTTTCTTGATTTTGTCGCCATGTCTGTCCATCATACAGACCAAACTCTAGATGATCGGTTGCACATTCTGCAGGGAAAATGTGGTTTTCCATTGCTTAAGATTGAGTGGGTGTATTAAACAGAATTTTTATTTCTTGGGTTAAGTGGTTTTAGTAACAGTGCTGTATAAACAGTAACATCTTTAAATTTTTAAATAAGAAAACAACTGTTATTCCATTTTGTAAAGATGTAGTGTTTGTATGTGTCCTGTGTGCTTTGATACCAGCTTAGGCTCTTGGGAGTATTCAAATGGCTTCCAGATTAAATAAAACATCTAGGCAGCTACTGGGGTGTGATGTTTGGATTGTTATATTTTAATTTTCTAGCTCAGAACTAGCTAATTTCAGTTTTAGCTACCAAACAGTTTTTCTAAATCTGGCTGAAGTTCTCTAGTACAGAAAAAATAAGTAGATGGAAATAATATTTTTATTTTTGTTTTTTTATTGACTGAACAAATGCTAAAAAAGTCTAAATCATTTCACTTAAATGCATAAATACATTTTGATATCAGTTTATAAAAAAACCTCAGTTTATTTTAGAGACAGTTCCAAGAATCAAAGCATTTTGATCTAAACAGTACCTGAATTTACTTCTGCATAATTATGCATTGCAGCAAGATGGGTATTATAGCAGGCTTATATTAGAATGTCTGTAACAAAATCACCATAACACACTTTGACTGGTGCATTAAATCATATTTTTTTTTTTTTTAACAGAAGGTTTAAAACAAAGGCACAGATAGCACTAATTCCTCTGTAAATTTTATAGTGACCATGAGGCCAGGAAAAAATAGCTCTTTTTCCTTTTTCTTTTCTTCTTTGCTCTTTATTCCTCTCTCTCTTTTATTTTTCCATGTTGTATTACGTTGAACCTTAAGATATTCGTGTTTATAAACAATGGGTAAATGTTATAAATGTCCTTTTTTTAAACTTGGTTTCTGTATGGAATGGACTTAAAACTGTTCTGATAGCAAATATAAAACCTCCACATTATAAGCAGACAGAATTCATCTAGTACTAAGATACAGTAAAATTGGCAAAAATAGGGCTCTTTGCCCTATTTTCCAAGTACTTGCTGGTAGGCATGACCTTTGACTTATCCTGAGAGGATGAAGATGTCATGGAGAGTGGGGTTATTCAGAACAATTCTTGGATTCTTCTCACAGATGCATTTTTTTTTTTGTTAGTTGCAGACTTAGCAATCTACTGTATTAAATTGTATATTGTACTGGTTTTGGCTGGGTGAGACTTAATTTTCTTCCCCGCAGCTCATATGATTTTTGGTTTGTGAGCAAAACAGTGTTGATAACAGAGGGGTGTGTTACCCATTGCTCAGTAGTGTTTACACAGAGCCACGACCTTTTCTGCTTATCTACACCTCCCTACCAGTGAGGAGGCTGGAGGTGCACAAGAAGTTGGGAGAAGACTCTGCCAGGACAGCTGAACCCAACTTACCTAGGGATATTCCACCACATGTGGTGCCACACTCAGCATGTAAGGCTGGGGGAAGAAGAAGTAAAGGAGATGTTCAGACTTATGGAGTTTGTCATCCCAAGTAGATGTTCCGTGTGATGAGGCCCTGCTCTCCTGGAGATGGCTGAACACCTGCCTTCCCAGGGGAAGTGGTGAATTAGTTGCTTGTTTTGCTTTGCTTGTGTGCACAGCTTTTGTTTCACCTTTTGAGCTGCCCTTAATTCAACCCACAAGATTTCTCACTTTTACCCTTCCAATTGTCTCCCCACCCCACAGAGGGGAAGCAAGCAAAGCAGCCGTGTGGGTCGTAGCTGCCTACCTGGGCTAAACTAAAACAGTGGTTAAACCAAATAAGGTATAAAAGACACCCCTTATTGCAGACATGCAAATGTGCTTCTGGCACAGATACGGGTAGCAATACGAGTGGGTAAACTGCTAGAGATAAATGCAAAATTTCCCTTACAAACTAATTCATGTGCATATGTATGGGTGCATAAAAGCATCTTTTACAGCCTTCATAATTTATTTTGAAATTTTAAATTGCTCTGTAAATATACATGCATTTTTCTGCCAAAAAGACTATAGTAAGTACTCTAATTAAAAAAAAACCCAACTGTTTGAGAATTACCAACCCAATATGAATTTATTTGGCAAATCATTTTTTATTAAGGGTATCACATACTCTAGGTATACAATTGTTTCAATTTGAATTTAAAATGTTCAAATCCAGATGCTTGTGACTTGTGTTAAGTGACTAGAGAAACCATTTACAATATTCATGAACCTCTGGTGTCCTAGTGGCTCAAAGAAAAATAAATCTGAAGACTTTCCCTGAATTAATTAACAGCCACTAGATCAGGCCACCTAGTCTATAGTCTGAAGCCATTTTTGCCCCACTTTATCTAACTGAAAATCACATCATCATCAATCCATTTGATGGTTGATAAGAATAAAGGTATTAACAATGCAGAAAACAAAGGGCTAAATTAAATGAAAGGGCTAAATTTGCCCAATCTTGGAAAAGGTTGGTGCTTAATATCACCTGATGTACGTTATTATCACTCAGTAATTAACCTAACATCATGTATAAAAGTGAAGACATACAGGTCTAACAATTCCAAAGGCAATGTTATGCAAGAGTTTAAGTTATGAATCTCACATTTAGCTAATTGATTTTCAGGAAATATACACTACACTGACTTTAATATGAAGTGGGGATTTTTATATCTTATGACAATAATTCTTTTGAGTGCAGCTTGGTTTAGTTTGGGCTTAGAATAATGAAATACCGCATATTGCAGATTTTGAAATTAATAGCTACAAGGTTCCTATGTATCTCTACTAAAGAGCAAAAGATTTGTTGCCTTATTTTTGTAAACTTAATCAAGACAGAAGAAAATGTTTAATACTTACCCTTTATTTTACACCCTAATAAAGCAAAATATATTCAACCATTACATCCCCAGAGATTAGAGCTGTACTATCCAGGACATTCAGAGGGAAGCAGGAAAAGCTGAATGGACAAATAAAATAATCAGGATATTTATTCTAATTTTATGGGCTTCTCCCATCCAGCTCTCTATGTGGCAACACTACTCCCTGCACTACCTATCTTGTAAAAATTACTTTTTATTATGACGAGGAAGTAAGGTGATAGCTTCAAGTTTCCAATTACTAAATTAAATGTTAATGTGTTCAAAACCTCCTGGAGCTCTTAGTTTTATTAATGTTTCATCTTCCTTAATATAATTGCCAAAAACTTCATAGCATGGCAGAATAGATTTAATAAAATATTCTACAGTTTAAAAAAAACCCCAAAAACAAAATAGAACCAAAAATAGTGGAAAGCGAGAAGCTAATCTGGAAAACAGTGGGGGCCATGATGGATAAAAACCTCATCCCTGTAAAGATATAAGTCAGTAAAATTATCTAGCTCTGAAAATATATTGTCATTAATTTTTTATTGTATTTTCTGAACACAGAACTTCATTCTGATAAGACCAACTTTAGGCTGGATTTCTAATTTTTTTCCCATACCACCATTTTGTAAGTACTTTAAAAATAAGAAAGAAAAATCTTTCACACAGTTTTCTTTCTCAATATATAGCTCAAATATTTTTGAATTGCACAAACTGAGGCTTTTCTAGGTTTTTTTATGTAAAAATATTTTGTTGGGGGTTTTTTGGTTTTGGTTTTGTTTGGTTTTTTTTTTTTTTTTTTGGTTTTTGTTTTTTGTAATTGTATCTGAACATCTACTGTGAGACATCAACTAAATTCCCAAATGTAAGTGGTCTTTGCTTCTGATCTTCTAGTGAAAAATTTAGCATTCAAAATTACAGTTTAAAGTAAATGTTCACCCTTATAGGTTTGGTTGGTTTTTTTGGTTTTTTTTTGGGTTTTTTTTGTTTTTTTTTTTTTTTTTGCTTTTTTTTAACATTATTTTTTGTGTTTCAAATACTTTGCTTTATTCAAAAGCAAAGTTTCTCATATTTTAATATAACATCTGTCGACATTTTAACTATATGGTAACTGCTTATATGCAGGGTGGATATGTTTAGAAATATATTGATGTTTAGCGTGGTGTTGAAAGCATTGATAAACAGCTCTTAGCACTCATGAAGCTCAAAGACACTGCTTCAAGGATATAATTTTTTTAGTCATAAAATGTGTAAAAATGGATTACATTTCCACTCCTCTTTATTACTGGTTATTATTTATATAAGAAATTAAGAATTATTGCATTTCAAGTAAAATGCTATGTGTTATATTTTCTGGATGCTTTATGTTTTCATGAAGTTTTTTAGATCTTTGATACATACTCTAGGTTTCACCCCTGAGCATGGCAGCTTTAGAATCTCTCCTCTTTCCTTCTTCTTTCTTCCTCTTCTTATTCTCATTAGAAAGATGAATATTCATCCATAGTCAGGGAAATATTTAAGTTTCCATTTATTTATAATAAGGTATATACATTAATCCCAGTGAAATTTCCATTGTGGATTATATACAGTGATGGAAGAGACTAAAATATATCATTGCTGGTGAGTTCTACTAAATGCACTATACCACACAATGGCTAACGTTTGCTAGAAAACTCAGAAAACCTGCCTTAAAAATCTTGTTTACCCTTTCACTTTTATTGAGTCCAGGTGACAATTTTAACTTTTTTCCCCCTCCCCTTTCCTCCTACTTCCTACTTCACAGATACTTTGTTAGTCATAGAAAGTATAATTAATTTTGAAAGGAGGAGAAACTTTAAACAATGAAATTGAATTGGTAAATATATTGTGCTCTAACCTAAAATTTGCAGGTTTGATTTACGTGCTTGGATCAAATATGCATCTTAAGCTTATGTTTTTCTGAAGAGATACACTATCTATGTTAATTAAGGGACAGTTCACCACACTTTGGATTCAGGCATCCCAAAATTATTTAGAGTATTGGAAGCAAATATTCTATTTCATACTGGATTTTAGGCAGAATATCTTTTATGCTAACTATTTGGCAAGTTTGGACTGCTGGCTGAGACCAAATACACAAGCAACCTGCTAACAGGTTAACATTCTTTCCCTTGATCTTGTTTTGCCTCTTCTATCAATCCAACCTTTGCCTATGTTTAAACACGGGAAGTGAGAGCTGGCTTGTGTTTTACAGTGGGATCAATGACATATGTCTAATCTGCCAGGTAGATGAGAGGAGAGCAGTCTTCAGTAGACTTCAGTAAGGTCTTTGACATTGACTCCCATGAGATATGAGACTCTATCTCAGAGAAACACTGGATGCCCAAGAAGGATTAGCAGGTGGTGAGGTGGGTTGAAAACTGGCTGAATGTCTGGGCCCAGAGAGTGGTGATCAGTGACACAAAGTCTAGCTGGAGGGCAATGACTAGCAGTGTAGCCAGACATCAACACTGGGTGCAGTGTTTAGCAGTGTTTAGATGCTCTTTACCATCTTCATTAATGATGTGTATGATGGAGTAGAGGCTTCTCTCATGGGCACCAAACTGGAAGGAGTGGCTGATAGGCGAGGCGGTTGAGCAACCATCCAGAGGGACTTCAATAGTCTGCAGAAATGAGCCAACAGGAAGTTCATGAAGGAAAAGGAAGTACAAAGTCCTGCACCTGAGGAGAAGCAATGCCATACACCACCATATGCTACCATGGGGCCTACCATCTGGGAAACAATTTGGCAGAAAAGGACCTGGGGGTCCTAATGGACACCAGTTTGATCGTCAGATGGCAAATGTGCTCTTGCTGCAAAGGATGTTAATAGTGACCTCAGCTGCAGGAGAGAAGTAATGCCAGCAGGTTGAGGAAGATAGTCCTTCTCCTTTACTCAGTGCTGGTGAGGCCACACCTGGAGAGCTGAATCCACTTTTGGGTTCCTCACTACAACAGAACTCTGGATATCAGGAAACATGTCAGCAAGGAGGATTAAAGGATTGGAGAGCTGTAGAACGAGGAAAGACTGAGAGTGCTGAGACTCTTTAGCTCAGAGAAGGCTGAGGGGAGAAGGGGATGTGCAAAAAGAATGGAGAGAAGCTCTTTTTCAGTTTTGTCCCAGTGACAAGAGCAGAGGCAATGGCTCAAAATAGCAAGACAGGAGTTTCCCTCTGAATATCAGGAATATTACTCTGAGGGTGACTGAGCACTGACACAAGTCTCTCAACCTCCCTGTGAATGAAGTCCCTCTCCTAGAAATAATAAAAAAAAATATCTAGATGGGGCCCTGTACTGTACAAAATTAAGGGCTTTGTAGCCACCACTCCTGTGGAAGTGTATTGTAAGAATTTAACGGTAAATTAGCCAACACCTTTTCAATCCAAATAGTGGGTTGGTTGCTAGAGCTATGGCGACTGTACAATAAGACCGTAAGAGTTCCCTGGGACATTTCTGGTGCCTTTGTTCAAGCTGAGGAGAATTTATAATGAGCATCCCACTGATGGATCGTGACACCTACATTTTACTTTGAAGAATTAACCTACAGATCAAACTTTGCCTCCTTCTGCTAAAATGATAGATTTGAAGTTCATGGGTATATGATAGCAGTTGTGTTAGCTAGACCTAGCTGATAAAATTGCTATATAGAGAGCTGCTGTCTGTTCTAGATCACTGAAGGAAAAAAGAAAAAGATGTGAAAAATAACTTCATCCAATTAGTCTCAAGGGACCTATGTTCTAATGGATTCAGTCATGGTCCTGTTAGCTGGTCACTAGTCACATTAGCAGCAATGAACTACCATACTTCAACATATCAAACAGGTTTAGCTGACTCTTCTCCTTTCAGCTTTTATGATACAACATGGAGTACTGAGTACAGCACTGACCTTTCCAGAACAATAAGGTTTTGTTATATTAAAGGAGTCTAGCAAAGTGCCACAAAGTTGATCAGTAAACTGAAGTACAGGAAAGACTAAAGGACCTGGGTCTGGTCAGCTGGGAGACGAGAACGCTCTGGGGAGACCTAATAGCTGTCTGCAACTACTTGATCAGTGAATGTAGACAGACAAACTCTGCCTGGAGGTGCACAGTGACAGAATAAGGGGAAACAGACAAGCTGAAATTTGGGAAGTTCTGATTAGATCTGTCTATCTATCTATCTATCTATCTATCTATCTATCTATCTATCTATCTATCTATCTATCTATCTATCTTTCTATCTACCCTAAGGGTGCTCAAATACAGGACAAGGTTGCTCAGAGAGCTTGTGGAAACTCCGTCACTGAGGATGTTCAAGGCTGGACTGGATATGGCTTTGAGCAACCTATTCTAATTACACTTGCTTTGAACAGGGATTTGGACTAGATTATACGTAAGGACCATTTCAACCTAAATTATTCTATAATTCAGCATGGTAAACACAACTGAATATACATATATTTATATATGTATTATATATATATTTATAAAATATACATGAAATTTACCTGGACAAGTACATATAAATCTCCACATGAATCACCTATCACATATTTCTCATAAATAACCCAAACTTTTTCATATTCACAAATATTAGAAACAATTACCGGAATAACTTCTGCTTAATTTTTTCTTTCTTTTTTTTTTTTTTTTTTTTTTTTTTCCTGGTAAAAATTCAAAATAATATTGAAACATAAACAGGAATTTCAGATCAAACACACATTTTAACAGATAGCCTTGCAANTTTACTTTTTTTTTTTCTTTGGTATCAATACAAATCCAATTTTTTTTTTTTTTTTAAGAATAAGTAAGAATGTATGAGACTCTTGTTCACTCATTTCCTCTCAACAATTCAACAACATACTTGGAAAACTCAAGAATATTGTCAATATTGCTTCTGGTTTCCTTTAGTCTATTAATAGTCCTTAAATGATTAGTGAAAACGTTATTTTCTAGCCTTCCCTTCCTGCACAGTTTGGTCATGGGTGAAGACATGGAGTTAAAGTGAAAGAGAAATAGTTCCTATAAAGGGCTGTGTCTGCTTTCTCAACTTGGGAGCAGGCCAGTCTTTAATTGCATCCATCTGTCTGAGTTCTGATTTAATGTAGGTGCCTAACAATTTATTGCACAGATAAACTGCTTCCGCAATCTTCTCTTTACACTTCACCACCTTTTGCACACAGGGGGATCAAATTAAATATCCACAGGCAGTATTCACTGTAGTATTCCTACTTCTGAGCACTTGAGATTGCAGCCTTGGTAATGTTTTTAAATTATTTAGTTTTGGGATCAATTTGATACTTAAGGAGCAAAGTGTGAAAAATGCAAATAATGCTTCATGTAGGCTCATGCTGATATCCAAATGAATCATGCACATTATAACCCTTTCTAATCAGTGTAACTATCAGTGCTAATAGAATAAGAAAAACAAAAAAACCAACAGTAATTAAGAGAAAAAAGTCTAGTACGTGATGGAAGATTGAGAATGGATTTTGTAGATTTGCTTATGACTTCCAGAGGTCATGTAGGAGTTAGTGAGTAGGTCCCCATGGGAAACTGCCCTCAGGGACAAGGGAGCACAAAAGAGCTGACAGACCTTTGAAAAGATTTTTCATAGAGTACAAGATCTCTCAATCCCCAGGTGTAAGAAACTAATAAAGGAAGGCAAAATATCAACATAGGTGAGTAAAGACCTGTGAGTCAAACTAAAGGATGAGAAAGAAATGCAGAGGCAGTGAAAATACAGGGACAGGTATGGTGAAACACTGGAACAGGTTTGTCAGGGAAGCTGTAAATGTCCTATCGTTGGAAGTGTTTAGGGTCAGGTTGGATGAAGCACTGAAGAAGATGATCTAGTTGCAGATGTCCCTGTTTATTGCAGGAGGTTTGAACTAGATGACCTACAATGCTTCCCTCCAACCCAAACTATTCTGTGATTCTATGTATTCTAGCCACCACAAACAATTACGCTTTGTGTCCCGAGATTCACCAATGTGTCACTCATAGCTCAAAATTAATAGATAGTTATAGATATCTCAGGGAACAAAAAACAGTGTTGATGCTTTAAATCAACTCTCTACTTTAGTTTCATAATTGTGTTAATTTTATTTTCATATAGTCCAAGATGTCTTTAGGTATGTTAACTCCCTTTTTCAGATTGATAATCTATACATTATTTTTAATGCTACACAGATCCACTCTCCACTTTCAGACAATGTCTCTCCTAAAAGTCCCACTTTCCTATGGCTCTCTTTGTTCCCTTTCTATTTTTCAAGGAACATGGGCCTTAAAACAACTTTGTCAATCATCTAAGTTTAATACTTTGCTATTGTGAGCAACTACATTTAAAGACCCCATTTAAGGTCAAACCTAAATTTATACATGACCAGTTTATAGCTTATTTATGCCTATTAGTATTTTTAATTATTGGTGTTATCGTAATATTTTCTCCTTGTATTTACAAAGAATAATCATAGCTGCTATTAACTTCCATGAGGCTAAGCCAAAATCCCCACATACATTCTTAGAGTTCGGTGCCATGCAAGTTTAAACCAGTCTAATTTGAGATTATCCTTTTTACCTGTCCCTCTATCCTCAGTCATGTGTGCTATAAGTGGTAACTGGCTTTCATGCTGTCAAACACTAAGCCAGTTTAGAGAACTAATTCAAAAGCAAACTAAATGTAAATAAGAAAAAATATATTTTGTCCAATTCTTGGGGATTTTTCTGTCTCCTATGAAGCGTTGTTTTCTTAGTTCTGGTCCTTGAACTGCATTATCAATGGATGCAGGTGTATTTATTTCAGTAAGAGTAAGTCAGAAGCTCAGAAATTTAAAACTATTATATAGAAATGTAATAGAATATAAAAATATAATAGAAACTGAAGGTATGGCTTATAACATGTGATCGAAACTGCAAATTCTATAATCAGCACTTTGAGACGATAGTTCCTCGAATATAACCCACTTAGGATTGCAGATATATACATAGATGTATAATTATAATCACACCTATACACTGTCAAAACTCTCATATTATATTAAATTACATATTACATTATATTCATGCATGCATGCAAGAGGCCAGTGAATCCAGTAGAAAAATAATGTAGTTTAACCCCAGACAGCAACTATGAACAACACAGCCAAGTGCTCTCTTGCCTCCCCAGTAGGATGGAAAAGAGAAACAGAAAAAGGTAAAACCCTTTATGGGTGAAGATAAGAACAGTCTGATAATTGAAATAAAGTAAACCATAATTCTAATAATAGTTATTATAATGAAAAGGGAGACAATAAAAAGAGAAATAATATCCAAAGTAAAAAAGAATAGTGAATTGCTCTACAATTTCTCACCTCCTGCTGACTGATGCCCAACCCAACTCTGAGCAATAATCAGTCCATCCTGGTCAGATTTCCTCTGTTTATATACTGTACATGATGTTTTATGGTATGGAATATCTCTTCAGTCAGTTTGGGTCAGCTGTCCTGGATGTGCTTTCTCACAGCTTCTTGTGCACCTGCTCACTGGCAGAGCATGTGAATCTGAAAAGTCCTTGATTTAGGGTAAGCACTACTTAGCAACAACTCAAATATCAGTGTGTTATCAGCATTATTCTCATCCTAAATCTACTATATTAGCTAGCTGGAAGAAAAATAACTCTACTCCAACTGAAACCAGGACAGAAGGATAGATTCAGGGAATTTAAATGCAACAGGAGGTTTAAAATTATTTTGGAAGTCTGAATTGAAGCAGCAGAAGACAATACGTGTACCTGGTAAGCAGAGCAGAAAATAGTACTGAACAATGAAGCTTAAAAGAAACATACAAAAATTGCAATAAAACATCTCTAAACAGATGTTTAGAAAATCTATGGAGAATTAAAAAGAAAAAAAGAATCTCAAAACAAAACAAAACCCCAAATCTTGCTCAGCATATTTCAAACACAAATTAACATACTTTTATCATTTTATTTGCTTGTGACAAGTACCCAATGTAGAACTCAACAGTTAATATCTTCCTGAAAATCATGTCAGCTACCACGATAAAGAAGGGAATTTGCAAACAACTTAAAAATGCTATAGAATAAATTATGAAGATGATCTTAAACTTTTACCAATTATTCAGTTTCTTCCAGTCCTTCCAGACCAAGAAATATTTGGGGTGTTTACAAGGCATTTGGCTAGTGACTAGTGTTTATTGTAAAGGTCTACAAGGTTACAGAAACAAAGCTGGACTCCTATTGGTCACACCAATAAAGTTTTTGAAGAGTTTAAATCTTTAGACATATTTGGAAGGTGTTTCATATTTTGTTTAATTCTGATATTCATTAAAATAAATCACTGGAGTACAGGTAATAAATTTTCTTCTGAGATATGGAAGTATGTGGTCCTTTTACACTGGAAAGTTCTTTTTAAAAGTGGCATAAAAAGTGAGCCAGAGACCATCTCCTGAAATAGAGATGAATTTAAAAGCCTTGAATAGGAAATAAAAGTAGAGAAAAAGCCTGAGAAGGTATTGTCCATTTTTGTTACACCACTTTTGTGACGGGATGGGAGGAGAATTTTACTCTTCATATCCTATGATATGGTCTACTTACTTTCTATTCAAAGTATGTGATACAAAGACAGAGATATGTGAAGCTTCAATAGCTGGAAGTATCTGTGTTGGTTTTTTCTGGGATAAAGTTAGTTTTCTGCATAGTAAGTAGTATGGGGCTGTGTTTTGAATTTGTGCTGGAAACAGTGCCGTTGACACAGGGATGTTTATGTCATCGCTGAGCAAGGCTTCTACAGCATCAAGGCCTTTTCTGTCTCTCACTCCATCCCACCACCAAGAAGCCTGGGGGTGCACAAGAATTTGGAGGGGACACAGCATCATGGTCATGCAGGTGGGAAGTAGTGAATGAATTGTATTGGTTTGCTTGCATGGCCAGCTTTTACTTTGTTTCATTTTCTACTCATGAGTTTTCCCACGTTGACTCTTCTGTTTCTCTCCCCTATCCTGCTGGTAAGTGAGCAAACAGCAGCACAGAGCTTAGTTGCCAGCTGGGACTAAATCACTACAGTATTCTTTTTGACAGTGCATCTGATAAACTCAATTTACTTAATAATATCACTTTTAGAAAACACTATTACAAAGAATTATGGCAATAAAGTACAGCATGACACAAATTTCTCTATAAAAATTGTCTTTTAACTGGGCAGATATTTTATTCTCTTGATAACCAATAGACTACCCATAACCACTGCAAAATCTGAATAGATTGTCTGGTTGTAGTGGGCTTTAAAAGAGATGAAAATAAAAAGAAGTTAGAGTTGTGTTAGAGTTGTTATTCTTCCAGAGTTTGCATTCAAATAAACTCAAATTTATGAGCTGAGTAAAATTTGGCTTCAGGAATGAAAAAACCCCTGAGCATTCTGTTGCTTACAGTGTCTCGTCCGGGATGCCTGAGTACAAAGAGAGCAACACATCATGTTGCAATCTTTACAAGTGTCTTGAATTCAAGGAATTGAAAAGTTCAAGTCAGCCACCCTTGTTTTTCAATATAAACATGTAATTTTATCTGGACATATGATAGTTTGAACATTTTGAATATTTACATTTTCATTTTCTATGTCTTTTCTTTCATTTATTCTTTATACTGAATATAAGAATTTATGAAACTTTCTAAAAAGGCAAAGATATTCAATCATGTCCTTCATAAATGAATATAAATATTTCAAATAAAACCCCACTTGACCTGGACTGTATTCTAGTGAAGCAAAATCCAAGTAAAATTATGACTAATATCTGATTTGTAGGATAGAGTTGTTCAGATATAGTATCAAATTTAATGAAGAAAAAGAAGGCATAATTACTCCCTCAAGTGATACAAACTTAATTTAGTCTTCTTAAAACTTTTATCTGAAAATAATTTTCCTCCTAATTTTATATTTTTCTGATTAAGTCTTTCACTTTTATATTACAGTGGCTATAAATTGATTATCTTTGCATTTAACAGTAAAAACAAGTTTATGACTATGTAGTAGTTGACCCTGAGCAACAGTCAAGCTCCCACACAGCTGCTCCCTCACTTCCCTCTCCTGTGGGACATGAACAAACTAGAAGGAAGTTTCAGGGACTTAGATGTTCAGTAGGTGGGGAAAAAGCTGTGCATTCAAGCAAAGCTAAATGAGGAATTTATTTACTACTTCCTACCAGCATGCAGATATTCAGCCACTTCCAGGAAAACATTAATAATAGGAACATCATAAAACATCATAACATTGAATATTCCCCTGTCTCTTCCTTTCCATGAGCTTTTATTACTAAGTACATCGTATGTTATGGCATAATGCTTAGGTCAAAGCTGGTCAGCTATTCCAGCTGTGTCCATTACCAGCTTTTTGTGTACTTTCAGCTAATCACTAAAGGGGAAGAGTGGGAGCAGCATGAGCAAAAGGGTGAACCTTGATGCTGTGCAGCAACTGTTTGGTAATAGCCAAACATTGCGTATTATTTGTATTAGTTTAGTCAAAATCCATACTTTTATGACAAAAATTAGCTCCATCCCAGTCAGACTCATCACAGAGTAAGCAAGATTTCTCCTTTCTTTCAAGCATGGTCAAAAGTCTTCAAAAGTCACTAATAGTTTATCATCACTACTGGTATTAACACACAAGGTTAATGCATTGGTTTTGCTTGGCCCAGTTTTTGCTGGGGGGGGGGGCGGCGGGAGCCCCCAGAATGGTTCCTGTGTGCAGCTTCTCGAAGCCTTC
>VZRN01004310.1:880396-982293 GCA_013397935.1 Dasyornis broadbenti
GGGTGCACGCACTTCTTTTTAGCCAGAGGAGGAGATGAGAATATGTGAGGGAAAACATCATGCAGACACCAAGGTCAGTGGAGAAGGAGGGGGAGGGGAAGCTCCAGGCACCAGAGCTGAGAATCCTCTGCAGGCTGTGGTGATGACCATGGTGGAGAAGGCTGTCCCCCTGCAGCCCATGGGGCCCATGGGGGATGCTGAGATCTGCTTGCAGCCCATCGGGAGGTACCCCACACTGGAGTGGGTGGATGCCTGGAGGAAGCTGTGGTCCAGCGGGAGTCCCAGTGGAGAGAGAGGCCTTGCACACGAGATGGAACGGCCTGGCCTCAGAGGTCTGTACCCTGTGAACGAGGGACCCCAGGCTGCAGCAGTTTTGGGAGGACTGTCTGCCCATGGGGGGAGCTCACGTTGTGGCAAGTTCAGGCGGGCTGATGTTTGTGAGATTGGGGCCCATGGCTACTCAGAGGAAAAGACTCCTCTCCCTGAGAAGAGGAAGAAGAACTGACCTATCAGTGATGAACTGACCTATACCCACCCCCATGCCTTGTCCCCCTGTGCTGCTGCTGGGAAGGAGGGAGAGAGGTATCTTTGAAGCTTTTATTTTACTTCACATTTACTCCTCTGACTCTGTTAGCAATAAATCACTTTGCAATTTTAAGTTCACCTTGTTTTGGCATGAGTGCATCTTCTCCCAGTTCCTTACTTCAACTCATGAGCCCTGGGTGTATTAATGTTTTTCTCTCCTCTGCACAGCGGTAGAAGGGAAGAGTGAGTGAGCAGATATTGTGGGTGCCTGGCATTTGGCTGGGGTCAAACCATGACAGTTATTGAAATTGAGATTCCTATTGAAGCATGTATTGTGTGTGGAATTGTATATGGAAAAAGAACACACAACATTATGTCTATAGAAATAACTGAACTACCTGTCCCACAGGGTGGTACTAAGCCAGTTAGTAACTCATATTTCCAGTGTCTTTTCAGCATTCTATTAGCTAACCCTCACCACAAGGATACAATAAAAAAGATCAGGTCCAAGCTGCATGGAAAATGAGCTTTTATGTACGGTTCATCATGCAATAACGTTTTTAACTCCTAGAACCTACAGCAGAATTCTTGGGGAAAACAAACAAACAAACAAGAAAACCCCCTATTACAGTGTTCTCACTGAGTATTTATATTACCATTTCTGTGATAATAGAAATATTAATTTCCTAATAACAGTTTTAAAGCAAATCTCAGAAAAGCGAAGACCAGGAACATTTCTGTGAGCCTGAGAGATATTTTAGAAAAACGTAAAAAGCACACAGTGAAAAAGAGCTTGGGAGAGGAGAATGTGTAATTGAGTGTACATGTATCATAGTCCATAAATAGAAGGCTGTTGGACAAGTAGAGATAGCTCTTAATCATCAATAACTTTTAGAGATTTTTGCAAATGACATTTATTACTTTACATGAAAGTCCTTTAATTGTCTGATATTACCAGAAGCCAAATAACCCAAGGTTATCTCAGTTGAAATTGAGGGACTGCATTCAAAAGCACTAAGAAAATGGGAGTTTTACTCTAGGAAAGAAACACGTGGAAGAGCATTGAGTGATATCATGCTTGTAGAGAAGGTCAATATCGCAGTAAACCAAGAAAATGATATAATATTTGATTTACAATTTTGGAAAAGATAGGAGTTGCAGGGAGATGTTGACTTTTCAACCTCACCAAAGCAAGTGTCAGAATAGCGATGAGGACATAGATTATCTAATTCACAGCATTCTGCTCTAGCCATTAAGCTGTTAAACAGTATTATTTCAACAAATGGAAAACCATTAAATTTTTAGGGTGTCATTTAATGTTAGAAGAACTGGTCGCTAAAGAACAGTTGAGTTTCTATGGCATATTTTTTATGGCTCTTAATTAGGGATATGTCCTCAAGTAAACTCATAAAACCTATGTCTCTCCTGCTTAAAGCTCCTTAGGTCATAAGCTCTTAAAGGGCTAATAAATCACTGCTAGTTGACATCACCTCCTGACTCTTCAAGTGAAATTTTCTTCACAAGTTATTATATTGCCTTCTTTCTTTCTGCATAAGGGGCCATCTTGTTAAATTACGTTATCATTGTAAATCTGTTGACCTTCATAGTGTTAAAGTTTATAGGGTTTTCAGTGATCAGCTATACTACAAAATGCACTTTCAAATTATCATCTGAATATCAGTATGTAGACTAATGTAAATAATAATAATTAACAAATACTACAATGATTCTATGGCTTAATTGAAATTAAATTACTGTGCAGCTTTTCAATTTCAATAATTAAACATTGGAAGTATTACTTTAGGGGAATCTTAGGAAGGATTCCGCTTCCAAAACAGAAGAAGTATCTAAATTCAGATTTCTCTAGGAAGAATTTACTAATGAATAGTATAGCCAAAGTGAGGCATAACACAAACTTGTAGTTATAATCTTTCAAAGGAAGAATTTCCTGTCTCTACTTCAATTGAGTTCATTTATCTCACAAGTTAGAAATATGATGATAATATTAAGGTAGAATAGAATGAAGAGCAGACTTTTAGGAAAAATAGAGAAACATTTCAGCATAGATGCATTCAGTAAATACTCAAAATAACTACATATATGTTTAGTACATAATCGAAGTTTTAACAGATAAATTGTATAGACAAAATAAATAAATTTAAAATGCAGAGTACTAGAAAATAGATTATCCCTATAAGCATCTTTCACTGAAGAAACTTTCAGCCTATAACCAAATATGTCAGTTTTATGCTATATAGGTTTCAACAGTAGACATCAAGAATAGAATTGCTTTTCTTGTAGGAAAATCCTGTCAGAGCTCAGAGAAGCAAAACAGGGTAAGCTTCCTAAAGTTGTGATCTGCGTGGCATGCTGTGTGTTTATTGCAGATTCGTTTGATGCTCTAGAAATTAGGGTCCCCAGCATCCAAAGGAAAGTAGCTGTATCTGCACTATACCCTCTTTCTTGATAGTGTCTAGTAAATTACACTTGCTGTGATATTTTGGTCAAAGCCCTGTTCTGACTAGGATCATAATGGATCAGCACCTCTGGTAGATAATGCATGCCTGATGACTGGTATAAGTCATAGACAAGTGCAATATCAGCAATCCACTAGCATGATCACATGCTCAAGAAAAGGAGGAAATGGGAATTTGGCATGTCCCCTTCTACATACTGAGATTTATGGATGTTTGAAAGAAAAAGGACAGTTTATGACAGAGTGGGATGGAAGGCACATCAGAGGTCTAGTACAGAGAGCTAAGGCATTGAAAGCAGAGGGGAGATTGAGTTGGTCAGTTAAACCATTGCCTTCTCCTGTTACTGTGTGTGGACCACTATTCTCAAGGCTGATTGAAATCGTCAGCATAGCATGGAGAAGGCAGAGGAGAAGACAATGCTGCCTTAACAGCAGATGCAGATAAATAAATGTTTGGACTAGCTGGGTAAAGTGGCCAGGCAACTCTTTGACATAACAGCAACAACAATATGTCCTAATAAATAAAGGTGCTTGGTGCACTTTATTTATCCTGTCAAACAGAAGCCACAAAGTAGTAACCTATTGAAGACAAAGCTTTTTCTTTGAACACTTACTTTGATATTCAAAAGTGTGGGAACATCCTTTTTGTCTCCCTTCACTTCCTTCTTTGCATCTCTTTTGTATTCAAAGCTTCTAAGCATAGCACATAACAGGACATTTAACAAGATTTGATTTTCTAAACCAAAGGGCAAATTTTTCTCTTTACACAACCTGAGAAAAAAATTACTGTAGTTATACTCATTTCGCCCAGTATGACAAAATTGCTCCTTTTACAGGATATATGACAGCAATTCAAAAAGATGAAATCATTAAGTTTATATAGGTAAATGGCAATGTATCTGTGATATTTGGCCTCAGCTGGTGAAAATATCAACTTACTTCTATGGATTTACAGAAATATTGGTTTTCAAATTATAAAACAAATGAAAAATACAGTTATTCTTATACCCACAATGGTAAATGGTTCCCATTACTCCTTTTAAATAGAATCTGATAGATGAAGCAATAGCTCTTGATAGAGCAAGTTTACCTGAGGACTTGCTCAAATACATGAAATCTTAAATGGTACAGGTCTCAGATATAAAAAGCTCCATTTAAAACTTGCGTTCTTACTCTTTTGACCCATTCAAGTACACTGAAACTCATTTAATACTTTTCTGAAAGACAAGTATGTGATCAGATTTTTACATGTGCCTTCATTTAATTTGAGAAACATTTTTCCCAAATTAATCTCTCACTATTTTTTCCCATTCCAAAATTTCTATTTCTACGTCAAATTAGTAGTACAAACAGATGGAAGACAACAGAATGATACTTCTTCGTACACTCAAAATCTTGTAACGAACAACAAAATATACTTTATTTGCAAAACTAAGAATATATTTTTTAAAGTAATATAAATTTAAATAGTCTAACCAAAGAATTATTTTTACTCTAAATCTAATTGTTACAGAGAAAAATAAAACAATACTAAAAAAATTGCTTGTACTAGTTAAAATGGTTATGTACATACTTTCTGATATGTACAACTTGGTGTTATGATCCTCACTTCAGTATTTCTTTTCATCTTAATTCTGAACCTTCACTTTTCTCAACAAAGAAGGGCAGTTGCAACAATCCATCAGTGTCCAGAGACTTTACCAGGAGGATATAGAATGAGATTTTCTAAAAGGTAGGTGAATAAATACGATATTACTGTCCCTACATTAAATAGAGATAAATTGGTGCTTTCAAAACATATTTCTTTTGGAAAAAAAACGTGGTTCTTCATGCTTTCACCAGGTAAGTATCTGATAAGTTGCAGTTTGAAGCTGGTAATTTCTCTCAAATAAATAGTCAACCTAAAGTCATCTAAGTCTAAAATTAATTTACCTACATTCCACGTTAGGCACATTTGGGTATTGGAGGCTCCTGTATGGTTTCACAGTCATGTTATGGGACCTTGTGGAGTGTTCTTCTGGAGGAGACATGAGATTTATGCCACTCTAACAGAGTTCCATTTGACACCCTAAGGAAATGGGCATCTGAATCTCACCAAGTATGGCTACATTGTAAAAGGTAGATATATTACAAAAATACTTGAGTTCCTTTAAGATCTTAATCTTCCAGGTTTTGCTGTGGTGCTTACTTGTGCAGAAACTGATATTCACTCAGTAACTAAGACTGGAAGGGAACTCAGATGGTGTCAAAACAGGTCAAGCTCTGAAGAGTCTTCAAAAATTCTACCAATGGAAACTAGCAATTTCTCTGAACAATCTGTTCCATTGCCTGTTGTTTCCTCTCCTTATACCCAGTCTGAACCTCTCTTCTTTCAGTTTATATCTAGTGCCTTCTGCTACATAAGCACTAGCTCCATCTCCTTGCTAATGACCCCATAAGCACCCCAGGGCTGCTGGGAGAACCTTCTAGTCCATCCCAGGGATAACCTTTCATCTCATTTCCAGTCTGAACAAGACTTCTGTCCCTCCACCTCTCTTCACAGACCAAGTGTTCTGGCCCTAACCAACCTGGTGGTTCTGCGCTACAGCAGCCAGTGCTATAGCAAGTCCAGGGGAAAGGTGTGTGTCTTCACTTCTAAAGGGAGGACTCAGAATTTGTTACTTCTGAATTTCACGAGGTTCCATCTGGTACACTTCTCCTGAAAATCAGGATGGCATTACTCTGAAAGGCATTTCTGCATTCTGGCGTATCAACTTGATCCCACCAGTTTGATGTCATCTGAGAATTTGATGACAGTAAACTATATCATTTCCTCCAAGTCATTCATAAAGATGTTAAACAGGACTGGAAAGAAACCCAGTGTGCGTATTCATTCTACGTATGCATTTTCAGGAAGTACTTTTAAAAACCATGATGATGAGAAGTCCCTTGTGACTGGGAAAAGGGAAAAATCACTCCTATTTTTAAAAAGGGGAGAAAGGAAGACCCATGGAACTGCAGACTGGGGATCCTTACTTATGTGCCTGTGAACATCATGAAGCAGATCCTCATGTAAGCGATGTTAAGGAGATGTCAACAAGTAAGTATTGGAGGTTGGGAATTTTTTCCATTTCGGTTGCTAGGCAACTTTAATGAGCCTTAACTACTAGATACTTGAGAGACAAAAGATGCAGCTGGGTGTGGTGGAGGAGAGGAGAAGCACCTGGCAAGATCACTTATGCCCAGGACATCAGAGGGGATGGTTTGCCTTTTCTGGCTGTGACCACAGGAGTCCAGCTTGGTACTACCTTGTTTTTTCTTCCTTGCTGGGCCCTACCTTGTTTTTTCTTCCTTGCTGGGTGAGATTTCATTTGGGAAAAAGCATGGGATCCTGACCATTTTTCCCTCCCACCTACCTCCTGGAGTGCGTGTCTCCCCCGGCTGCGTACGGCAGCTGCCACATGGGAGCCTGGCTGTCGCTGACCCGCATTCCCCTGCCTGCTGGGATGCACTGCGGCTTCTACCACCACTGCGAAGTTTCAGCCACCTTTTGCTTGCTGGCCCGAGTGAACCAGCCCTGCCATCCAGCTTGCTGCTCTGAGGTTTCCCGCTGCAACCCCGTTTTGCTATCCAGCCCTCTGGCCATCCAGTCTGTCTGCCATTATTTGCATCAGGAGACCTGACCTCACGCCACAGCACCCCCTGCCGCTGTGCAGGAGTCATCACCCCTGCCCTGCCTAGCTGGGAGCCTGACAGCGCTCCCTGCCGGCCATGACTGTAACTGCACCCAAAGGAAGGGGTGGTGTCTGGCAGCCCAGAGAANCCCCCTTTTGCTGGCTGGCCCGAGTGACCCAGCCCTGCCATCCAGCTTGCTGCTCTGAGGTTTCCCGCTGCAACCCCGTTTTGCTATCCAGCCCTCTGGCCATCCAGTCTGTCTGCCATTATTTGCATCAGGAGACCTGACCTCACGCCACAGCACCCCCTGCCGCTGTGCAGGAGTCATCACCCCTGCCCTGCCTAGCTGGGAGCCTGACAGCGCTCCCTGCCGGCCATGACTGTAACTGCACCCAAAGGAAGGGGTGGTGTCTGGCAGCCCAGAGAAAGCTGCCATCAGGTTTCTGGTTTGTTTGTTTGTTGTTGTTACTGTTATTGTTGCTTGTTTTTCTCGTTATAGATACTAGTAAAGAACTGTTATTCCTTTTCCCATATCTTTGCCTCAGAGCCCTTGATTTCAAAGTTACAAAAATTTGGAGGGAAGGGGGGTTATATCCTCTATTTTAAGGCAGGTTCCCCCCTTCCTTAGCAGACACCTGTCTTTCAAACCAAGACAGTAAGGTTGCTCAGCGAATGGTTAGTCACAGAAAGTCAAAGTTGTCACCAGACATTTCCTCAAAGTCTAAAAATTTGATGCTCAAAATACAAATGAAAATGTATCTACGCTTCTGTAAGATCAAGATATTATTTCCTGTGAAGCATTGAGCACCAGTTCTCACTAAAACAATAGGCCCTAGGATATAATGTGACTATTAGTACTGAGCTCAGAAACTTGAAATTGTAACTGCTTTACTGAAAAAACCAAATGCTTCAAATAACCATGGATTCTCTTGACTCTTCAATATTTTCATCCATATGTATTAAATGTTTAAATGAACAGTCCCCACACTCTAGTAATTTCAGATTGTTAGTGCCAATAAATCATCCTAGAACAAGAGTAATTTAATTTCGGAAATATGTTCCCATGAGCCAATTTGTAATTAATATGAGATGTCAGGGAAACCTAGGAAACAGCACTTTCTTTAAAAGAAGTTTTGACAAAAATGAAAATACGTGAAACCACAAAAATTGAGATTGGAAGGGGCCTATTGAGATTATATAGGAAGGGACCTGTTGAGATCATCCAGCCCTGTTAAAGTAGAGTTAGCTACAACAGGTTACCCAGAAAAGTGTCCAGTCTGGTTTTGACTGTCTCCTCCCACGGAGAAGCTATAACCGCTGGGCAGCCTCCTTCTGTATATGAGAACACTCATTTCGTAAGAATTCTCTTTAAATCCCATTAATTATTATATTATTTAATTTGTACCATTGTCTGTCATTCGATCAGTGAGTAGTAGTGGGAAGAATCTGCCTTGCTTGTCTTCATTATCTCCCATTTTGTCCTATATTGACAAAATCTACTGTGCCCCATCCTCCCCTCATCCCTTCCCCCACGAAGCCTTCTCTGCTCCAAGCTGAAGAGAACTAGATCTGTGTCATCCCTCAAATGAAAGATCTTGCAGTCCCCTCCATCACCTTTGCTGCACTCACTCTATTAAAGTTCTGTATTGTACTAGGAAGCCCAGAACTCAATAGAGCACTCCAGATGCAGTCAAGTAAATTACTACCTCCTTCAACCTGATGGAAACTGGTTCTTCCTAATACAGCCCAAATGGAAGAACAGCAGGGAGTAACATTGAAGAGGGATGGATAAGCCGTAATAAGCTCTCCTTAGCATTCCAAATCAAGACCCTGGCATGCAGTAGACCTCTAGGTGGGGTGACAGATCAACAGATAGGGGCCATCATTCCTTACAGCAGAGTCTCCTACCGTTGTAATTGTTTCCTTCTACTGGTTCGGAATGGCTTGGGCTTGACCTTCAGAAACACTCCGCTTTACAACATTCCTTTTTCCTTATTAGTTATGAGGACAGTAAAGTTACTCCATAACAGCCAGTCATTAGGTAGGGTAGGAGCCATCCCTCTGGTGTGTGGAGTCACTAGCTTCATCATAAATGGTGTTACAACTCTCAGACTTCATAAGCACAAGCTCTCCCTAGCCCTCCACTGCAGCTGAAGGTTTTCGCCCTTGAAAGCTCAGATACAATCTGCACAGTCTGTGACCTCTCTGATGCTGCAGTCTACTGACTTCCCTCAGGAGTTCTTTTGTTTGGCAGCACAGATCCTTAAGAATCACACACCTTTTGCAGGCTCAAATAGGGTCTACTCAGCAAAAGGCCCTCAGCTTGAGCTTTGCAGAGATGCATCCTCCTTCTGAAGCTCCTTTAAGGTCAAAGAATCCAACCACATAGGGACAGTTGCTCCATCAGTACGTGTGGATTATGTCTTTTAACAGACTTTGCTGGAAAGAGCAAGTTTATCAACCCTTCCTTCACATCCCGTTGCCCAAAACACCAGCTTCAGGGGTGGTGAAATGGAGAGGAGGCTATCCTTATCCTTACTTTCCAGTAGTAGGAATATATAACTAAGTTTTAATAATACTTAAATAACATTTGAGTTTAGAAAGAACACTTAGAGACAGCAGGTAATTTGACAACTAATTAGCTAACATTTTTTCTGAGCAAGATATATCTTCAGTTCAGTTTTGGATAGCATAGATAAGAAATTACAAATAGAGAAAAGAAATTATTTCCCTTTCTGTCTTAGGGCTTTTTATTAGACAGTATTCTAATTCTGGCATTGAATAAATAAAAAATCTAAAAAGCAAGCATCCACTGTACTAAGTAACGGAACACTCTACTCAGGCAAATGTTTATTTTTTCACTTCTGTGACTTCTAAAATACACAACTTACACTACATCTAGTGCAGCTGATGAGCTTTAGCAATGTTTCAACTACACAAACAGAACAGAACATATTTAATGTTAGCATTCACTTATTTATCCATGACAAAGTCAGATATTGCACACAAGTCTAACTCTGTTTCCCCATTTACATGATTCTGATGAAAAAATCACTAACCTCATGAAGAATTTTTTCATTGACTTTAATTGGTCAAGATCTAAACCAAGCTTAAATGTAAGAATTATTTCTGGGATGGATCATTATTGGTGCGATTAATGTTTGATCATCATAAACTTTATTTCATCCTCCTTATCTTCTTTCTTTCTTTTTTTTTTTTTTCTTTTTTAACATATTTCATATCTTCATGTTTGTATAGATACTTTTAGGTCATGGTTCATTTAATCTGGATAGACATGATTTGAATCATGAAGGGAGCCTGGGCCATTCTAAATTTACACATTTCCACGTGAACAGCTATATTTGCTTATATAAATCTCATCCATATGGCATGCCTAGTTTTATTTCATTTTCCATTGGGATCATTTTAGATTACAGTAGCTGTTTAAACAGTTG
This sequence comes from Dasyornis broadbenti, assembly GCA_013397935.1. Lineage (NCBI taxonomy): Eukaryota > Metazoa > Chordata > Aves > Passeriformes > Dasyornithidae > Dasyornis > Dasyornis broadbenti. The sequence goes on from VZRN01004310.1 coordinate 890,507, forward strand.
AAATGGTTTTGGCTTAATGGGCACTTTGGGGAAAATACTGGAAGTAGATAAATGTGTGAGACAGCAGGAGTTTAAGCATAGATAAGGAAAGGCCTAAGCTAGAGAGCAGAGAGTGTTAGAAAATGGAGAGAGGGATGGGAATAAGAAATGTAAAACACTGTCATATTGAAGAGCATGCTGTGTTTTCAGATTACTTGGACTGAATAATAAAGCCAGGTCTGCAAAATGATACCTCGTATTTTAAAGTAGAAGACCTCTTCTGGATCAGGAAAATCCTGGAATGTGAATGTTACAGATGTCATCACATACAGCCGTTCAGTTATGAACTCAGCCTATGTCTAGGCTGCTGTCTTCCTTCAAAAAACATTCAGACTCTTAAGTTCTATTAATGTAATTGATAGAGTTCTGGTTTAAACATGATTTACAGAGACAAGGAGGTGACAAACCAGTAACTTCACCATGCACATAAAATTTTAAGACTGAATCATGTCAGTATTCTGCACATCTCCATTCTTGTAGTGCTGAAACCATTTTGGGGGAATACCAAACTTTAAGTGATCCTCAATAATACCAACTAAATGAATGATGTAAACCACCTCAGGACGTGCACTGTGAGCATGCTGATAGTCTCCAATTCTATTTTGGGTTTATTGACATTCCCTAGATCCAGAAATTACTTCACTTTTTCGCCCCAATTTGCTGTTTACTTCCAGCTTCATCTAGTCAGTAATGAATGTGCCTCAAGAAGTGTGTTTAATCCATCTTGCTGCCTTTATAAATTGTCTTTTCCATAAGACCTCGGGGAAAAAAATAAAAGAACAAAGGTTTTATATCTGTAGCCAAACCCAAATAAAACCATAATAGGTGGCAGTATCTTTACGTATGTAGATGAGACAGTGTTTACATACACTAGAGGTAGATCCAAGAAAATGCAGATCAAATGGTATATTGAGGATAATTCTGGTTTCAATACATGTTTTAATTTTACCTTATATTCTTACTACATATTTCCACCTATTTCTTCTGTCACCTGCCAGATAGAGATTTAGTCTGAAAAACATCCTGATGTTGGGAAAAAGAATGACTTTGCTGTGGGACCTTTTATAGTAGATTAGTTATTTTGAATATTAGGCATGCAAGAGTTAATAATCCAAAACTAAATAATTCTGTTAGGCTTTCTTCATTCCCTGTGTTGCAAAAGAAGCAGTTTTGGAATCTGATTCTGGTAACAAATTTTAAAAGCAGGGCCACCTCCTGCAGCTGCTCTGGCCTGGGACCTGTCCTGTGTGGCCACCGGACCCAGCTCACTGCCTGAGCACCTGGTCTGTGCCCAGGCTTAGGGAGTGGCTGCTGCCCTCCTGATCGCAGGTTCAACCAGCAGCAACGTTGAGCACATATTCCAGAGAGACGCACAGAGACACAGTCACACAGGACACAGACACGGCCTGTCACTCAGGCAGCCACAGGCAAGGAGTTGTCTATAACAGCACCACTTTTCCATTGCTCACACCAGGCATGAGCCCAACCATGTCCCTTCCTCTGTGGCTGGCGGAGGCAGGAGGTCACTAGCGCAGTGCACACATGCACTCTCCAGGTTTATAATATATATGCGCATTCATGGATGCCCTGAGTACTGTGATGGCCATTATTCCTGCCTGGCACCCCTGCCTGAATCCCATTCCTCCTTACCTGCCCCACACATTCCTGATACACCAGCTGGTCCAGCTGGGTGCTCGCTGCAAACACGCAGCACTCACACACTCATTGCTCTCCACTAAATATCAGCACAGCTCCTGCCTGCCTCCCCATCCCTTCCCAAACCTGGGCACCTTACTTGCTGGCTGGTCCATCTTGGAGTGTGCCAGTGAATGCCCCAACACATCCCATATACATCTGGCTTGAGGAAGGCACAGACACTCACTCCCACCAGCCAAAAAAAGGAACACAGGCTGTGACCTGCAGTCCCACTACAGCCATGGTTGCTGAGCCCATCACTTGCCTCACTCTCCCTGGTTCCTCCAGTGGCTTGTCCTGGTTTTGGCTGGGATAGATTTAATTTTCTCCATATCAGCAGTGTACCAGATGTTAAGAAGGAAATTAACTCTATCCCAGCCAAAACTAGGACAGTGGCTTTGGGAACAGACACCGTTCCTATCCCACTGAACTCCAAAAACCCAACTGGCTCCAGTAGCTGAGGCCACAGGCAAGGAGCCCAGTCTAACTCTAGGAGCTGGCACCCAGTCCACCCATGCCAGTTTCCTCAGCAGCTGGCACCAAGTCCCACACACAGCATTCTCACACACATGGTGTGGATATTGATAGTACGCAGAACAGGGTTAAGAAAAGATTTAATAAGAAAATATGAAAAGACAGGACAAATTGTGGTGATCAGGCACAGAGTATAGTCAGATACGTGCACTAGCCAGCTCTGATTAACATGCCAACAGCCCTGTTTTACATCCTTTTCTGTCTATTCTTCCTTCGTTTCTCTCTTCTCCCCCTTCCTTTGCACATTCCATGTTCACACCAAACCCTTGCAACATCTTCAACCCTCAGGCTTGCATCCTGCTGGGTTGCAAAGTGCCAGTTTGCCTGCAATTTCTTGATACTTCATCAACTAGTGTGAGTGACTTATTGTTTCTGCTTACTGTCTTTATAAATGTGAACTGGACAGGTTTTATGACCATCTGGTTTCTCTCCTGCTTTCTTTATCCACTCAGCTAAAAAAGAAACATTTTCACATCCCAGATACTCTTCAGACTAGAGGCAAAGTTTTTTCTTTTTACGACCTATCTTATAATTTCTTGGTAGGGTCTGTGCTGATTAATGACTCCTTTGACCAGGTGCCCTTAGAGGAGGAGATGCTCTCCTTCAACATGCCCTTACAGGTTGATTTGATTTAAGACATTTTACACAGCCTATGGTAAATTGCTCTTTAATCACATTTATTTTTTGAGAGGGATGTATGAAGTAATAGTTGAGTGCTCCGAAGACAGTAATGAATGTGGAGGATGCTGCAGATCTTCCTCAGATCGGTAGGAGGAATGATATAAGGAATACCTATGTCCTGTTACAGAGCAGTACATCAATAAATGAGAATGAAGAACCAGTTCAAACAGTGGAGCCCTGTGCTGTTAGCTCACATGCTGCCTCTGTTCTACACTGCTCCAAATCTCTCTTGAACAAATTTATTGCAGAAGAGGGTAGTTGTAAATAATGTGATTATGAGCCAATCTGTTCTACTTCATCTTGGAGACAGGCATCAGTCTTTGTCTCTCTTTCATATGGTCCAAGAGCTGTAATTATTATGTCCAGGTAAATAATGTTTTTGCTGGCTAAAACTCTTTGTGGGAGGTGAAATGTTGAGTGTACAGAAGGTCAGTGCAGTTGCCTACTAAAACTGATCTTAAAGAAGACAGTGGAGAAGTAAAGGAAGATAGAGGCCTTCCAATGAGGCAAGGGCAGGAAGACAGGAATTCTCCAGATTCAAGAATATCTCAGGATGTCAAAATAGCTCTTGAAATAGTTCTATTAACACTCAGAAATATGTACCTGAGGCTTTTCATAAAGAAAAGAATAAGCTATAAGACTGCAAATAGTGTACTTTTCAAGAAAATCTGAGCATGACCTTACTGATAGGTGTCAGATACCTTCCTCCAATTTCCATGCCTCACTCTCACAGTGACAATAATTCCTCTGAATTTAATTAATTTAATACAAAAGCATTCCTAGTATTTGGTATTAATGATTGGAAATAATGAGTTGAGTGTTGAAATATTGACCCTTGAATAAATTATTATTGGACGTTGATTCAAATACAAGCCACCTACTGAACACCATAATCTTTCCTAGAGTTACTAAACTTTTCCAGGTTTTTAGTTCAGCATTATAGATAGCACTCCTTTTTATCCCTACTGTGATCCATTGTTTCATAGGCTTTGCATTATTTCTGAATTATGAGATTCAGGGAACAAATAAATGTCTTAGGACTTTAAGTCAAATGAAAGTGCAACAGGTAGGACCATGGGGTCACTCATGAATTATTGGGTGTAAATTGTTAAACATTATAGAAATTCTTCAGCTTAAAAGTGTATCTGTTATCTGTTAAGAATGTTATGCAATCTTTGATTTATATTAACTTTTCAGAAAATGTATGTAATTATAATGATCCTGATTAAGAGGGAAAAATAAATCAGGAAAATATCTACCCTTCCCCTATTAGGCAGTTCTGGCACTAAAAATCACTATAATTACAATTTCCCAAGCTTATGATTTTAACTCTGCAATATATTCAGCTTGGCAAAAGTAAAGGACAATTTTAACAGTAGATATTCAGTTCCACTGCTCATTAAAATTAAACTAAACCCTGTACATTTTAATAGAAGGTAAATATGAAAGAAAAAGAAAATCAGAACCTTTTTGTTGCAAACAAAGCATTTCTAAAAAGTTGAGCTTTGCAACTTGTAAAAATATTCTTTTTGTTAAGATGACAAACAGTGAACAATCCTTCACCCCTAAGCTCACTGAAAAAGCAGTTCATACACAATAAGTACAATATGTAATCAATTTTAAGAACTGTCTAAGGAAAAGTGATTCTGTTTTATGAATAATGGTGTTGTGCTGTAAACTGTTCTATTGTTTCATTGTGTAGTCCAGTCTAGAGGTGAGAAACAGCTTAGGAAGGAGTTCATACACGCTGAAAATTAAAGATTGGCCTTGAAACTCTTTGTAAGCATCTTATATCAGTAAAATGTGCACCTGAGAATTTTCCAATCTTAAGTACACCTGTTCTATTTCTTCTGCTTTTTTCAACTGGAATTAACTGTTCCTAAAAAGAGATGGACTGACTTCCCCAGAAAGTGAATGCTTCAACCTGGTACAGGCAAGAGAAATTAGTTTTCAGTTTCTTGCAAGATGTAATATAGTCTTTTATTTAATATTCCTTGAAAAATATATTCCCAAAATTTGATTTAATCCTACAACAAAAAATACTATTAATTCATCATATTTCTTGCAAAATTATAAGCAAATTATCGATGTTTTGCTTTATCTAAGAATCAAAGCCTCACTTTCTTTTAAACAATTTGCTGAAAAAATGTGTTGCTTTGGTTGTGCTTATCTTCAAGAGTCAGCTTCAAGTTAAACGATGTGTGCATGGAATTGCTTCATAAAATGTGAAGTAAGTATCTGTCAAGAGAAGTGTACATGGAAATTAAGATGATCTAACAGACCTTATTCTAATAAAAATTCACAAGAATTATAGACCAATGGGCACTTTTTTCCCCCAAAGTTAACTGTTAATAAAATAGCTACAAATAAAATAATAAAAAATTACATTGTTAATCTCTGTGTTCATACACCCATGCTTAAAGATTCATGTTATACATTATATAGATAGACAAATGGATTTTGTCTAATCCAAAATCTGTCCCAAATCTAATTATCATTGATGTACATTTGCATATAATCTGTGACTATCTTCCCATTAAAAAAAAAACCAAAAAACCAGACTCTCATACAGTTACAGGTCAAATAATAGATACATAGATTACAATATTATCTAATTGTTCTGATAGAAGATATTAAAATAATTGCAAAATTATTATGTGAATATAATGACAACAATTTTTTTTTCTTTGTATGTTATGCCGGTCAAAGTCAGTGAAGGTTATAGATAGAAAACAAATTTTATGCCTCAGTTGAGGAAAGCAATCAGGTATAGTGAAGATCCAGTAGTCTGTGGAATACTTTGTAGAAATGCATTAGGCTATGAATACATGAAGAAGGGAAATGAATAAGCGGTAAAGATAATTCTCTGTGACCTTTCTCTTTTTCTCCTTTTATTAGAAGGACCCCAACTCAATAAAGAAGCATATTTTCTCATATTTTAAAAGTACGTATCTTTCTTACTCTCAGCAGAATTTTTATTACCCTCAACAGAAACGAAACTAGAAATTCCTGGCTATGTGGTGTACAAAATACAAGTTTAAAAATTAATATCACTCTATATTGAATTGAAAAACTGAAATAATGTCTATGAAATGGTGGCTATGAAATGTAAGTACTAATTTTAAAACATATTTTGAAAGCATACAGGTTTGGGGGGGTGTTGTTTATTTTTGAACATGAACTTGAGAGATTTTTTTGACCCCTGACCTAGTTATAGATCTTTCCTCGACAACAGCTTTAGAACACCCACAGTGTTTGTATTACAATATGATATTTTTTTGCAGATTCTTGGTGTTCCTTTTTTTACTTCCACAAAAGGAACAATAAAGAAAATAAAACTGTTTATTGTTTCTGTCTCTCACAAAGTATTATTTTCTGAGTGCATAATTTTGTTGTATATTTTTGTTGAGAATGGAATTTAAATTGAATAGAACTGGGCTATCAAATAGCTGGAAATAATTGGCAGGCATGGTTTAACTCAGAATTGAATTCAGTCTTGGAAAGCACTGCAAATGTATTTATCTGAAGAGTTACTTGCACAGTATATTGTCTTTTTTATGGAAACTGCATGAAGCAAGAAGAAAGAAAATGAAACAACAAAAAACCCTGTAATAGCTTTCAACTTCTTAAAGTTCTAAAATTGTTTGCCTTTGGAATTCTGTTTGATAGTAAACATTTAATGAAATTGATTCAAAACAAGCTTTCTTTTCTGAAACAAAGCTAGAAGCAAAATGGAATAATTTAATAAGAATTCACATTAAACTATTTTCCCTGTATCTCACATTTATTACATCTTTGCTCTCTAATAAATATGGAAAATAATATGTGTGTGTGTTTAATTTAATTAAATTTGAATTATAAAAATACATTTTTATAGCTTGTATGCTCACTGTTCTGACCAAAACCCAACTAACCAATCAAAAAAACCACATACCAAATACTCCCCAAAATATGACTAAGAATGGAAAATTACAGTACAGAAAGTTATTAAATTCGAAATATATTGCCATAGCAATAAAACCACAAAACTTTTAGAATGTAACTTAACATAAAGCATACAAAAGTGTTTTTCATATTTTAGATCCAGATGCAATACACAGGTCTAAATTATATTACCAAAAGTTAGTACTCTAAGGGAAAAAATTAAAATTTTCTTAGCCATATCTTCTCTAGAAATAGAAAAGTAAAAATAGGCTAGCTAGTTCCTGACTTCCTTTAATTCTGTTGCCTACCATCTCTTTGTCTACATATTCTTAATTTGGCACAATTAAATTATGCAATTATGATATAATTAATAATTTTCTTAGGATTTTAATAATGCCTGTAAGTATATTTCGATTGGATTTAATTCTTGTGACAAAAGCTCCAAAGTGCTGCAATGTGAGAGGAATATCAGGACTAAAACATCCTCAGTTGTTGAAATATGTTTTTCTGCATTCTCCAGGGACAAACTGCAATGGATGCAAATGCACAGGAACTGAGAAGACAGGGAAATATTGAGGGTTTCTAATTTGTGAGTCTGGAAACTACTGGTATAGCATATGTGTATACCCACACACACATATATAAAGTATTATTTAGTAGATCACATAATAAAAAAATCACATAATAATGTGAAAATTACTTACAAAACTTTATCTAAATATTTCTCTATAAGTTAATATTTTTGCAAAAAATTCAAAAATTTAGCAAAAATTTTTTACAGTTGATTAAAAAAAAAAAAAAAATTCATTATACATATTTCTCCAAAATCCATCCCACCAGCTCTAACACTGATGTGAGCATCCCACTGAGAGCCAAAACTGAAGGGAAGCTCCTGGCTCCCTGCCTCAGACATATGTAAGGGAAAATGGTAGTCATAAGGACAGGAGACACACAGAAGACACATGAAAGGAAAAATGAAAATAGCTAAGGAAAACAGGGAAAAGGTCATTTTTGTGAACATAGCTAGAGAGGCAGTCTTGGAAGAAGGCACAATATTCAAGAGGATGTACTTCTGCGGGGCTGCAGGAAGCCCACGGTAAGACAGGGCAGCCCAAGGAACTACAGGCAGTGAGCAACTCATGGCAGGGCAGGGCCATCCCTCAGGTATGGCTCACAGGTGCCGTGGCAGAAGAAAATAAGTAAATAACGTGGTGCAACAGAGGAAAACAAAACAAGGAAAAGAAGAAAGGAAATGTTGTGCACTGACTTCACAGTCTTGCACTGCCTGTCACCTTGCTGAGGCAATCGGGAGAGACTGCATGTATGACGCAGCAAAACCAGAAGAGTCAACTAGGAATATTTGCAGGAATTGGCAAGAAATTGAATTAAAATTCTTCAAGTTAAGACTATTTTACCAGGCAGATAAGAAAACTAAAACAAGAACAGGTCAAACAATAGTCGCTTGACCACCAGAAATGCTATCACATTTAAAAAATGCTTAGAACCAACTCAGGACAAAGTAGATACTTGAGGGGGAAAACAAGGATAGAGAAAAAGTATAAATTAGGTTTTTTGTGAGCTGTTCCAACCTAGACCATAATGTCTTTGTTAAAAATTATTACAAGACAGTGAATATCTGACAAAGAATTTGTTAGTCCAGAGGGCAAAATTTTGTATATTTTGGATAGATGAGGGAGAATGATTCCTCTAGCCTTAATCTAACTTTGTACTATGGATTGAATAAGTATTAACTCTTACACCACATTATATGTTCTCCCAGACTTCATCTTTCAATGTAGCTTCATACAAAAAGAATTCAGATTGCAAGCTTCAATGCAGTTTTAATAAGGAAAAGTGCATTAAACATAGAAAACTGTGAGTTTCCCTTCTTTCTAAAGGGAACTTCTGATTGAAATAAAGCTCACATATAGATAACCTCTGTTTAATAGCCTTGATGAAACTATTGTGTTACAATGTGTCTTTGAATCCTTACATTATCCTGTACAGCTAAAAACATTTGTTTACTGCTATGCCAAGGAATTTCATAGTTTAATCATTGCATGCAAAACCATTTTAGTTCTGTTAATTTTATAAGTCTGTGTCTGAAAAGTTCATGTCCTGGTGTTAGAAGTGTTGAATAACTTTTCTTATTTCCCTTCTTACAGCCCCATATGATAACACAGATCATTGCTACTGTTTCTCTGTTCCATCATTTTGTTCCAATGTAAATTTTACAGCTGCAGGATTTCTCATCTATTCCCAATCTATCATTTTAAGCTGTTATATATTTAGCTCACCACTACCTTCTCTAATTACAATGTGCATTTGGGGATTGTCCAAATAGGAGCCCTGCAAGGCTTGGCTCTGTGGATTTCTCCACTACCACTAGTAGTCAACAAATGCTGTATTTCAAAGGTTTTTAAACTCTTTTCAAACTCCCCTTCGATATCCAGCTCCCACTAGTTACATACTTTTCACATTTTCAAGTATATAATCATCCTTTAATTTTGATTTCTCTGTATGTATTAGTTAAGGGTTTTTTGTGTCTTTGTTTATATTTTGCTGAATACTTTCTGTTTTTATGCAGATTCATAGAGTAGTTAAGGCTAAAATGGACCTCTGAAGGCCATCTGGCCCTGCTACCCCTGCTCAAGCAGGACCACCAACAGCAAATTGATCAGGAACACACCCAGACAAATTTTTACTATTTTTGAGGAGTAAGACTACATAACCTGCCTGGACAACCTGTGCTGCTGCTCAGTCAACCTCACAGTGAAAAAAAAAAATGTTTTCTGACATTCGGAGGGAACCTCCTGTGCTTCAGATTTGCCTCTGGTCCTGTTACTGGGCTTTCTCTTATTTGCATTCCCTTCCCAATTGGGGGAAAAAATATTTGTTGCCAATTAATAAAAGAGTGGGTCAAGAAGAAATAAAAGCAAGACCAAAACCACCTGAAACTTGCTCTGTCCCACACAGGGTCAAAAATTTGTCTCTTCTCCAAGAAGGAAACCCTCCACTACTAAAACCTTGCCACATAAAATCTGTTAAGTGTATATGTGAATTCATGATGGCCCAGTGGGAGTGCAAGGGTCTGCGTGTCCCACACTGTTTTCATTCATCTTATGCTAACATTGATAGGAAACCAGAGAGTTTCTTTTCTCCAACTGCTCAATACACCAATTTACATAAGAATAACGCTGCAATTATAAAGACAAGCGGCACAATTAAAAATCATCATCAAATCTATTTCACAATACTTAATAAATATTCATTTTGGAAATTCCATTTAACACTTTTGGAATGAAACAGCATTACTTTTTTCTTTGCAATATGCAAATTTGACTACTAAAACTAATGTAGTAATTTAATTATAGAGTAAGTATAATGAAACTACTTGGGTTAAAGGAACATAATTTATGGAAAACACTGTAAAGAACTAGTGTTATCTGTGTGAACCACACAGCTCAGATATTTCTGTTCAACAATTTAAATTGCCAGCATTATCCTCCAACACAATTCCTCCACAATTAAAACCTTTCTGGCTTATTAGAAGGTTCGTAGCCAATATGGTTAGTTCATTATTCTTATGCTACTCATACAAGAGAGATACTCTTGGATTTTTGTTATGCTGTTATTCCCTCTCTTCATTCCTATGATGGACCTATATTATAAGAGCCAAAGTAATATGAAAATCTAAATATTTAATTAAGAATTTTTCATTTTACTCTGTGACAATCTCCCCATGTATACATATATCTATATCTATATCATCTATGTCCAGATCTATGTCAGCCTCCATATATGTATATAAGAGAATTCAGGTCTACTTGCACAAAGTGATTTGATGTAAAGAACAGTTTACTATTTACTTTTGTATCAACCGTTTTCACCATGGAAGTAACAAGTCAAGGGTATCACAAATTTAGCCACTAAACTTTCAAACCTTTTTCATATTATTTCAGACTCCAGAATGAAGATTAACCTTTTCTGTCTCATTCCCATGCTGTAAAACAGGAAAAAAGGGATATGGTGATCCTCTGCCACAAAATGATTCTCAGGTATACTGTCTTAACCTACATGAAAAATCAAACCAAATGTCTACACAGTTCTTGTAGAGAGACTCCTGAGCTTTCATCTGAATGTTTGTATAAATGTTTTCTTACTTAGAATATTGAATATTGAAAATTTAATAGGACAGGCAACAATACACGTTCTGAGGAACACATAAGCCTCATGTAGATGGTGAATCATGGAATCATAGAATGGTTTGGGTTGGAAAGGACCTTAAAAATCACCCAGTTCCACCCCTCTGCTGTGGGCAGGGACATGTTCCACTAGCCCAGGTTGCTCATAGCCCCATCCAACCTGGCCTTTACCACTTCCAGGGATGTTGAGTGTGAGAATGTTTAATGTGCAGAGGCATAATTACAACAGCTTAAAAGCCAACACTGATCTATCTCATGACTGATTATTGAGTTCATAATGAACACATCCTCTAACAAGGAATGTAATCAATAGTTCTCACCCCACGCTCCTTCGACCATTTCAGTTCATGCAAGTGAACTGTGGGAAATGTGTGAAAAACAGTCTGTGCCTTCCAGATGTCACACTGCAGCTCTCAAAAATTCATTAGCTCTGGTTATAAAAAATTTGAATTTAGGCATAATTTTAGATGTAGCTATTGTTTTGTACTGTTTAAAGAATTGAAAAAATTATCAAAGATGTGTGTGTTTTCAAGTGACATTTACTTAATGGATACACTATTTAAAAAATTGCATTTTAATATTTTTCTGATTTATTATAATTAATATAAGATTTTAAACATTTTTCAAAAATTTTGTAGCAATTTCATATCCAACCAAAATTCAACAATCCAAATTTTCACTTACAATTTTTAGTAAAGCAATAAAACAATTTGCAGTAATTATTTCTTATTTTTAAAACAAGTATGCCAAGATCACAATTATCAGTGGGAAGAGAGGCAAAAAAGCTGGCTTAATTTAGAGATTCTTTGAGACAAATTCACAACATGATACAAAATTATTTGGATCAATTTTAGTATGAAGTTTATAGTTACTTTTGATACTTGAATCAAAGAAAAGAATGCTTTTAAGGTTCTGATTATTCATATTAAAGAAAAAAATACACAGAATTGGAACTGTTATTTTAGAATGAACAAGTGATTTAAAATTTTAGAATTTTAAAATACTAATGGGTCAAAATTGATGAGTTGTCTCTCACACAATTTGTCACATATCAATACTGGAATTCAAGTATTACTGTAAGAAAACTCTATAAAGTATTTTATAAAGACCATTTCTATTCTTACAATATTGAGAACTCCATAACTAGATTTAATAATCTATGAATGGATGTCCAAACTTTAATGAATTGATTTAAAATGTATTATTCCACATATTATTTGGATCAGTGTATTTGAAAATATGAACATTTTTATTTAATGTGAATGAGTATTCCCCTAGCCCTTGACACTTATTTTCTGACCATGAATAGATAATTGGAGGTATTCATTTGGGTCCAACAAGTAAACAATTTTTATTTATGCTCTGTGTACTTAACTGTGAAATAAATTAGTTTTTATTTTTCATGGCAGTAAATTTGCACAGGAGAGTTTAGCTGTAAGGGGTAAGTCTTTTTTCAAAGAATACTTTAAGAAATGCTGTCATTTATGAGTTTCAATGCCTTTTCAGACAGGATTTCTGAGTTATGAGGTATTTTCCAAGTGCTACTGCCAACAGATTTCAATCTAAGTGTTCACAAACTGTACGCTTGGGCATTTCCACCATTATTTTCTTTCTTTAGAGGGGTATAAATCACAACTATCATTATAACCTAGGAATCACAAAAAATACTGTGAATAACCTACATTTTAGATTGATGGTCTCTTGTACCATTTACAAGCTGAGTAGTGCAGTTGACACAAGAGAAGAAAGAGATGCCATCCAGTGGGACCTGGACAAACTTGAGAGCTCATGGGAATCTCATGACGTTCAATTAGTCCAATGCAAAGTACTGAAACTGGGTCGGGGCAACCACAGGCATAAGTACAGACTGCAAGAAGAACTCATTGAGAGCAACCCTGTGGAGAAGGACTTGGAGGTTCTGGTGGAAAAAAGCTGGACATGAGCCAACAGTGTGAGCTTGCAGCCCAGAAGGCCAAGTGTATCCTGGACTAAATCAAAAGCAGTGTGGCCAGCAGGTCAAGGAAGATGATTCTGTCCTTCTACTCTGCCCTCCTGAGACTCCACCAGGAGTACTGCATCCAGGTCTGGGGTTCTCAGCACAAAAAAAAGACATGGACCTGTTAGAGTGGGCCAGGAGGAGGCCCCGAAGATGATCAGCGGGTTGGGACAACTCTTTTACAAAGATAGGCTGAGAGACCTGGAGTTGTAAAGCATGGAGAAGAGAAGACTCCTGGGAGATCTCACTGCAGACTTGCAGTACTTAAAGAGGGCTTATAAAAAGAGGAAGATCAACTTTTTACACTGGCAGATTGTGATAGGGCAAGGGGGACCAGTTCTAAACTAAAAGTGGGGGGATTTAGATTAGATGTTAGGAAGTCAGAGGTGGTGAGACACAGGAAGTGTTTTGTGAGGGAAGTTGTTCAAGGCCAGGCTGGATAGGACCTTGAGCACCTTGATCTAATGAATGTCATCCCTGTCCATGCGAGGTGGATGTAACCAGGTGTTTTTTAAGGTCCCTTCCAACCAAAGCCCTTCTATGATTGTATTACTTAGATATTGAAATTTACCCAACGCTTCAGAAATACCTGAATATTCACAAAACTACAAATCACCATACTTTTTTTCAAATTAATTTAATAACAAAGTACAAGAAATTACAAGAAAGAACAAAAATAAAGAAACAGCAGCAAACAAAATCCCCACACACTTTACCCCACCCTCCCCTGCCCCGATCAAAAAACCCAAACTCCAAACGTTTTCACTCTAAGTCTGATTAAACATTGGAACAGATTGCCCAGAGAGAATGTGGAGGCACCATGCTTGGAGAAATGCCAAACTTGATAGAAAACAGCCCTGAAGAAGTTGCTTTATTTGCCCCTGCTTTCAGCTAAGGTTTGGACCTGATGATCTCAAGAAGTCTCTTCTGACTTCAAACATTTAATGTTTCTAACCATTTCAGTATTTTGCTTCACTGAAGCAAATTTTCTCTGCTACAGTATGATGAGAAATGAAAGTTTAAAGAAGAAAATATGTTTCTCATATTTGCATCTCTCCAGTCACCATGGATGTGGGCAGGAAGCCTGATCTGTACACCAGGACCTCAGGCACTACAGAACTAAATGAATTAAAGTTCTCTAGGAGAATGTAAACATTAAAATTTCACACTTTGGGCTTTTGTTTCCCTCATTTTTTCTTTCTTCTTGAACTTGAAGTATGAGTTTGCAAATGCTTTCTTCCTTTTGCTTATGATCACCATGTATAATCTAAATGAAGCAAGGATAGAGTACATTAATATTGAGAAACACTGTCTTCTAACAATTTTTCATATCATGCCTTTCATTAATTTAAAAAATAATCATAAACATAGTGCTATGTCTGCAATTAAAATTTCCTGCTGATAATTAATGGAGGTATTACTAGCTGAAGCAATCCAAATTTTATAGACCAGATTGCTCCAAGCTGCTATTCAGATTAAAATGCAAAGGATCATGAGTACATCCCTATCTGCCTTTTAAGTTGCAGCCTTCATTTGAAAGTGTTAACAGTGGTATGATAAACCCAGACCTAAAGTAACAAATTTCTGACATAGATTTAAAACTTTGACCAGAATTAAAATTTACATGGAAATACAAATTGAAATATGCAGTAATTAACCCTGACCAGCTGCCAGACTCCCATGTAGCCTCTCTCCCACTCCTCCTCCTTAGAAGGAGAGGAAAACAAAATAAGATTATTGAGCTCATGGGTCAAAATAAAGAGAGAAAATTACCTAACAGTTACCATAATGGGCAAAAGAGAGACAACTTAAGGAAAATTTATTTAATTTATTGTGAATTAAGATAGATCTGGGTGACTGGAAACAAAACCAAAACACATTCTTACACACACACACACACACACACACACACACACACACACACACACACACATATCTCTTTTTCAATGACTTAATTTCAACCCTGCATTTCCAATTCTTCCACCTATTCCATTGCCAGAGGGGCAAGGATTGTGGGGGAGAGGAGGTTGTGGTCAGTCCACAGCAGTTGCTCTCTGCTACTCCTTCCTTCTTACACATTTGCCCAACTCCTTCCTGGGTCCTCTCCACCTAAAACCTTCAGAGTAAACCTGCTCGTAAGTCACGAAAGTCCTCCATGAGCTACTTTCCTGTCAGGAAAATCTTCTCCAATGTGGGGTCTCAGCAGATCACAATTCCTTCAGGAAATATCCAGTTGCTCTGGTGTGGTGTAGACTGCAATGTGGTTATCTGCTCTGGTGTGATTCGCTCTAAGGGTTTCAGGGGAATCTCTTATGCAACAGTTGTAACACCGCCTACCCCTCTTTATTCTCTGACTTTTGTGTTGTTGGGGCTGTTTCTCACTTTTTCCTTCACTCCTCACTGTCTGTGCAGCATTTTCCCTTTCCTAAATATTTTTGCCCAAAGTTACCACCAGCTTGGCTGATAGGCCGGGCCACGTCCTATGGTGGGTCCATTGTGCAACCAGCAGGAACCAGCTGAGCCCGGCATGTGACAGCCACTCCTGTAGATCCCCACTATGAAAAAACATGCCACCTACACCCAATATATTAAAAAAACCCAAAAAACAAAAAACCAAAAAAACCAAAACTGTCTTGAAGAAAGTTAGGAATGCAAACTAAAAGGCCAGAATTTCATTGTGTTTGAAGTCTCTGGTTGAAACAGATTAAGATAAAAAGCCACCAAATCAAATATAACTTCATTCAGAAACCTGCACTCAGACAGAATCACTGAGCCAAGGCAAACAGAGATACTGATGAAGGGGAATGGATATGTGAAGAACTGCAGGCACTAGAGGAAGTGTAAGTTGTAAGAAAGACAATTGTGGCATAAAGGACCATTTTCCTATTGTATATTTTTATTCAGTGTTAATAACCATCATCCTTTCTTGGAAAGAAATTATTTTAAATCAGCCATGCCAGCAGGATTATGAGATTATTGGGAAGCTAGTCATAAAAAAGCAAACTTGAAAAGTTTGTAATTAAGAATTTCTGAGGCATTATTACGACAGAGCATATATAAATATATATATATATGTATATATATATATAGCCAGTTCTATGTAAACACATATAAGCAAAAGCGCCTGATGTAGATAGAGTCCTAGTCAGCCTGATTTAGGCAACTAGATTTTCCCCTCATTCTGAATAAATTGTCTGTGTCCCCTAGGATGTTAACGAAGGTCTGTATATATAACTTCCTACATCTTCAGGGTGAGACCTTTTCTGCCTAGTTTGGGCATTTAAAATAAAAGCCTACAATTTTCCCTGGTTTCTTCAAGCAAAATATTGGGAAACAAATGTCACATAAAATTAGAAAATCGCTAATCTATCTGATAAAAAAAATCTCATATAGATCCTAGAAGAGTAGTCCAAATGCTGTGCAAAACAAAAAGTATCAATCAAAGCGCAAGAAAAATTGCCCTACTATTGCCCAGACCTTCAAAATTTTTCTTATGCTCCTTTGGGTGTTCTGTGGACAGTGGACTAACTTCAATGGCTGAAACTGAAGAAGGAGCAATCTTATCTGAATATTTATCAGTTGGTGAGTGACATATGTCGGAGCTTAAATTTAGTTGTTTAAAGCAAATAAAGCCCATTGCATTCAATTTTGCAATTGGATTTTATTGGGATAAATATCCTTTTATTGGAATAAATGTTTTCTTTATTGGGATAGAAATTCTGCAACCAATAAGAAAAGGTAGCATCATGTCTTCCTCATGTTCTACGAATTGCAGCGATTGTGCCCACTAAGAGCTCTGTTCAAATTATTAAACATGCCTTGCAAACTACATAGCATTCTATCTTAAACACAGTCTTAAGCAGAATTCAGCTGCCTTGATAGTTTGTTCAGTCAAAGCAGAAAATGTAAAGTGAAACAATGTTCCCATTTTTTTTTTTTTGCCAGTTCTTTATCACTATGGCATAGAAGGTAAAAACGAGGAAAAGAAATTGTGATTGGAAGAAGCTATTGCAGGACAAAATGTGATAGTACTGCTCACAGCCAGAATCAAGTATGTAGCTCCTGCTATGATTGTGATCAAATAATTTAAATTTTACTTGAATAAAATGAATCTTGCATGAGTTTAATTTTTGCAAAAGTTTCCCCAAAAAGCTCTTAATATTTTTAAAAACTATTGAGACCCCCCTGTTTTTCTACTGCTTCCCCTTGTATTGTTATTTTTCCTGAAAAAGAGAAAAGGTGCTTATGTAAAACTGATCATGTAAACCATCTTTTTTTCTTATTTAAGCACTTGAACGTAAGTAATAGAGCAGTATTTTCCAATATAGATCCTGAACAGTCACATATAATGTTTCTGTCAATTCGTATAATATAAAAAAAGGCCAGTCAATTCAAATAGCTGGACACTTGAGAATGACAAGATCTACTTATGGACATGGACAAAGAAAAAAACTACTGTAATTTAGAGAGAAATCATCAATCAGTAATTATTAATTGTTTATTATTATAAAAACTTCATTTGCACAATGCATCTAAAGGTACAAGTTTCCAAAGACAGTCTTTCTAAGCAAAATATTGTTATAACAGTCAGAGTAAATGCCTTTTCCCAGGAGAAACAGACTCTAGGAAACTATGTTGTGAAATATTATATCAGGAATTATAATTTAAAAAATTAAATTACTATTTTTTTTTTGCATCTTATATTATATTTTCTCTGTAATTCAAGTCAGAAACTATCATTTTCTATATGCCAGTGTAATTTACATATAGAACAGTTAAACTGGCTGCTTTGTAAAATGGCCAGAGTTAAAAATAGTTTATAGATTATTCTACAGTTTTCATACTGTTGTTACTGTTGCAATTTAATACTACTCTAGCTATATTTGCCATCTTCTCATTTCTGAACTCAAATATAAAAGATTAAATAGATTTGCACATTTTTTATTTCAATAGGTATGTGGAATAAAGTGCAACTCTTAAACTATTAAAGAAGCTATCTGAACGATGACCTTAAATCAAATAATTGCTGAATACTGTCTATCCATGCCCTTGAAGAATTAGTGTGGTAGTTGGGGGATTCCTAATAGAATTGAATGGTCTATTGTCTCAGCATTTTAATTGACAGTTGTCAGCCTGGTAACAACCAACTCTTGAAGCCCCAAGCCTCCATGTTTCATAGAGCTTAATGTTTGCATGCACAAACTCTTTCTTGTTTTTCTCAGCAAGCCTTTCAATTGAATTTTTCAGTCTCTGACGGTAACTTTTTAGGATGTACTGTGTACTTTAGTTAAATTTTCTCTTCTTCTTTTCTAAGTTCTTGTAAGTGTCAAGTCTTGATTTTAGACCAAAAAGAACTGATTAACCCAAGAAGCAAGCAAAGAAATAAAAATAGCTATATATACCTCCAGCTGGACTTCAAGCTCTACTTTTTGGGGTTTACTTGTAAAGCCCCAAGTAATTATAAACCTTCCAGTTTGCAGCTGGAAAAATGAAATAGGGTACTGGGCCAAATGGGCCCCATGTCTGAGGCATTACATTCACATTGATGTTCTAAACTGGTTTTCACTGCCCAGTGTGGTAATTCTAACACAATTTGTCCTGCACAGTTTTTCATCTACATCTCACATATAAACGTATCTCCTCCAAAGTGCTTTAAAATCTTCTCAGCCTCCTCCTATGCATAGTACTGCAGAGTATTTAGCAATTCCCAGGAGCTTCTCAGCCATTTGCAGCACAAGGTCTGAGCTTGTGACTAGAAAATTTAATAAAAATAAATACAGAAATTATTTTTACATTATTTTCTTAATCTAAACCATTTCCCACAATCTCTGTGTTACATATGTGAGCTCGCTTAAAAGCAAATCCCACTAACCACAAATTATTCCAAATTGAGTTACTGATGTTTGGTTTGAGAGGGATTTTTGCAATACACATTTCCTATTCACAGTAATGGACAGAAAACCTGCACTTTTGCTAACTTCCATTTCTTGATTAGGACAAATGTGAGTGCTCTAAACCCTGTACAAACATATACACATTACCCTCTGGCTAGCCATGGCTGTAGCTAAATAATGCAGTTGTTTTACACACTGAATGCTGAAGTTGCCTTTCCCTGCTTATCTGGGAACACAGGAGTCTTAAGAGAACTATGTCAATAACTACTTCAAGTATCATAACCAGAAAATTTCCTACTTGGCTCCCTTAGTAAAAAAAGTGTTTCAATTCAGTAAATACTCTTAGAGTATTCTTGATAATGGGCAAGTATCCCACAAGTGTTTTGTGTATCATTTGTAGTACAGAGCAACTCACCCAGATTGATGGTAATGTTTAATTCTTCCTTTATATTTTAACTCCCTCGATTATATGGACTAATAGGTAACAGGTCATTGAGAACAGGATAGAAAGAAGAGAATTGTAACTAAAGATGTGCAGATATATTGAGAATATAAGGAATTGCCATTTGGATTTATATCAAGAATAAATTATGCAAGACCTATCTGATGTAACATTTTTTCTAAGTTAAAAATTCCATATTGTTTAAACACTTGTGACTTAGGCCTAGTAACAAACCTGCTCAACCATCAAGTCTTCAGCTTTCAAGTTTGCTAATGTTATTAATTATTTTTCTTTAAATCAGTGCTGATGGAATTAAGAGCCTGACTGGAAGAATTTTGTTTTAGTATCCTATCTCTACATGAAGTTTAAAGTAAATCAGAATCATAGAACCATGATTTTAGAGAGTGATAACCTATCGTTCTCAGAAATTTGTAGAATCATGGACACATTGGAAGGGGCCTCAGGAAGTACCCATTCCAATCTCCTGCTCAAAGCAGAGGCAGGTCTGACCCTAGACCAGGGCCTTGTGCTAGCAGGTCTTGAAAACCTCCCATGGCAGAGAACATTCCATCATGCCACTGCCTCGGGAACATTTCGTTGTTTGGTTTGTATGAAGCGTTTTTGTTTCCTGCTAAATATCATGTATGGTCAACAAAAGCAAACAACACCAAAAAGCAAAGCAAAGAAATAAAACCAAAACCAGAAACAAAGTAAGCAAGAAAGTAATCCTCCTCACTTATGTCCTCACACATAAAAAATAATAATATTCATAAATCCTTTAAATCTATGTGTAACTGTTAGCTTCAGAACCCAGGAGGATGTTCAAGGGAGAAAAGAATATACTTTAATGTTGCTAAGAAAAACAGCATGGTTACCAATTACATCCTGGCTTTTCTTATTGAGAATGGAGTACAAGACATTCAGACTTATTAATAGAGATTTTAATAAAGTCACAAGTGGTGATTCAGAAATGGAAAAAGTAGAACAATTTTGTGGGGACTCTTTAAGAATGCTTGTGGTTACCTTCCTAACAATTTCCGATACTAGCAGCTGAAGAACACTCACATATTTCCCATATGCAATCAGTTAAATGAGAGGAAGCACAGATAGTTTGAATATATTTTTAGATCTACATGCAAATGACTCTCTTTTTCCAAGTGTCTCTTTCTTCCTATTCTGCTTAGTCTATTTTTTTGTGCTGTGTATATGGAATGTTACAATTTCACAGATTTAGAAACATGATCGTTCCGGTAAAGTCAAAGGCCTTTTTTCTTGCATTTGCAGGGCCTACTAACATTCAAATAATACACCCAGGTGCCATGATTTAACCCCATCTGGCAACAAAGTACCACACAGCCACTGTCTCACTGTCCATCTCCATCCCCCACCCTGCCTGAGATGGGGAGGTGAATCAGAAGGTAAAATTGTTGGCTTGAGAGAAACTGGCTAAATAATAGAAATAAAATATAATTAAAGCTATAAGAAAAAATATAATAGTACCAATTACATGGCAATGATAAAGGAGACAGTAAAAAGAGAGATAAATAAAACACCCAAAAAAGAAAAGTGATGCACATACAATTACTCACCAACTGCCGACTGATGTTCAGCCTGACCCTGAGCAAATTCCCCTCCTGGCCAGCTGCCCCAGTTCATATATTGAACATGATGTTCTATGCTATGGAATATCCCTTTGGCCAGTTTGGGTCAGCTGTCCTGGCTGTGCTCCCTCCTGGCTTCTTGTGCACCCATTTACTGGAAGAACATGGAAACCTGAAAACTCCTTGACTTGGAGTAAATGCTACTCAGCAGCACCTAAAGCATTGTTGTTTTATCAACATTATTCTCACAGTAAATTCAAACCCACATCACTGTACCAGTACTACTATGAAGAAAATGAACTCCATCTCAGATTAAATAAGGATACCTGGTCTATAATTAAAATTCGGGGGCTGGAGGTGGGAGAATGTCACAATTAAATGTTTAACTAGAGCACATTTTATTTGTTGTGGGTTTTTCACCAAATTATCTGAATAATTTTCATTGAAGTTAAGTTTTTCTCCTGATTTAGATGAAAAAAAGACCTAATTATCTTAGTGTAAATTGAAATCTAATAAGGGCAATATGTCATTAGATAAATAACTCTGTAACAAAAAAAAATTATAATAAACATGTATTCATGCATGTATATTTTCTGTGTTAGTTACGATTTTAAATATTTATTTGATTTGTTTTAAGAATGTAGACCATTCAGACCACCTTGCAAACTCCTGGATTTGTTCAGATCAATCTTTTTGATTTGGCATAGGATTATAGCCAGTATCCTTTTGTGACATTGTTATGAAACAGCATTAGTCTTCTCTAGGAAACTGGATAATGAAGAGTGAGCCATTACATATGGATAAAAATATTAATTGTCCATATAAGTTACCGTTCCAGAATAAAAGCACACATGATACTGTATTCGGATATAAATAACACAAGTGGGAAAACTCAGGTGAAAAGGGCTTTCATCAGAGCATGTGTGAGAAACAAAGAGAAGGGATAAAAATACTAAAAGAGAGATAGAAAATGACAGAGACACAATGGACATTGAAACAATAGTATTGTAATCCTGAGAAAAATCCAAGAATATGCTTCTAATGTCAGTACTATTTTAACACTGGATTTAAATGTTAACTGAAAAAAGATGTTTGGAGCTATTAGGACTGAAATTATTACCTTTATGAGGTTGTCTTCTATTCAGATTGAAAACACATAATATTTTAATTTTAAAAATAAACATTAGAAGGTATACCTCATGTAGCTATAGCGGAGTCTATTTCAAACTTCTATAATTGAGGGCGGAGGTTTGTGTTGTTTTGGGTTGGGTTTGGTATTTGTTTTGGTTTCATGATTTTTTTTTATGTTGGGATTCTGAAGTGCTGAAAACTAGTAATAAGTTTGACGTCATTTATTTAGAAACCACTAAGAAAAATGAAAATGAATACTCCCTAAATACTCACTAACTCAAAAATTGAGATAATTTGTAAGGTAATTTATAGAGGTCCAGTGAGGTTCAGGAGTGGTGTTAGATCATGTGGCAATCTGTGAACCGGCACTGCCCACCAAGTGCCCAATATTTTCCACATTATTCAAGTTCCTTGAAAATTAAAAGAGAGAACTTAAAATGATTCATTTGTTGCACATGAACATAATGAAATGAGGACAAAATATCTGATAGAACATAAAATCTTTGAAGGCATTGGGAATAAAATTGTTACCTGTATGGGTTTTACAGTGTGTCTATAATAGTTTATAAGTATGACTTAAAAGGTTTAATTTGCAGTCTTCTCTACAATTTAAAATATTTTTCAGGAATGTGTGCATACCTGTGTGCACATACATGATAATATATATTTTTATGTATGTATGCAACATTTTTAAAACAAATGGTTTAAAGTTAAAGAATGTTACTGGAGTCAATGGCATTTAACAATATTCATTAAATTGGAGACTATGTCTTTTATTCTTAATAAGGTGTTCATAAAGCCTCCAGATGCCTTAGAAAATATATTCTTCCGAATTCCTTCACAAATTTTGTGGAAGGGAAGTAAATCTACATTTTATCTTTATCCCCATTACCATTAAGGCATTCTATAAAACAATACTTAAATGCAAGATGCATAAGCAGTCAGATAAACAGGTACCAGATTACAAGAATACCCACACTGAGGGTACTCCTGTAATCTGGTATCCCTGCATTCCCTTAATGAATTAGTTACACAGTAACATTTCATGTGGCTTACTTCTCCTTTTTCCCCCTATTAAAACCTGGATTCATTCCTGTGGATAGTTCAATGACAAATTTGGCGGCACCATTCTAGAGTTTGATAGACCATTGAGTAAAACAGTTTGCTGAAAGACGGGAATTATGGACTTAAATCTCCTTAAACTTCAGGGAATAAAACAACAGGTACTGCTTTCCATAAAACACTGCTGTCGCTTTGAATTGAACTCACAATTGCCTCCAAGTACAGAGCATAGGCTGAAATGAGGTGGACTGGGGCTTCCAGGAATAAACTAGAATTTAACATCTGCAGCAAAGATAAAGATACAAATATCTGTAACAATGTTAATTACCCTTCACTTGTTTTACTGTCATTGCAGTTGAAGGGACGCTTCTAGAAAATTTTTAATGGTATGCCTAAAACAACTCCCTTTGGATTTGCTAATCCTGTTCCTCTTCATTAGATATAAAAGGAATATAGATGGCTAGCTCAGATATAGATGTCTACAATTTAGAACAGGTGTATTTCAACTTTTTGGTTTGGAGCTGCAGTTGCAGTTTGGCCTCTGTGTTTAAACAGGGGAAATTGTAGACACAGAGTGAAAATAAGTCTTATGAGTGTTGCTAATCATTTGAAATTTCTTGGAAAACCCCATTAGGGATTCTAAAAAAGCTGACACTTGCCACTGTCTCCTAATACCCTCAGCTCATCAGGGCTTCAGCTGTATTGGAAGGTTGTATGATTAGTCTACCAACAGTCATGCCAGTGACTAGAGGTATTGTAAGAGAGGGGAAGATACTAGAAAATGTCTCAGTGTGATGTTACTAACAGGGAAGTTCTGAAATTTATGTTTATTAGTTTTGCATAGCCAGAGGCTAATACAGAGCTTAGTTCCCTGTGAGAAATTATTTTAAAATATTTTAAAGTCTACATATTTTAGAGTTTCAATAGATACTTGATAATTTGGGAGGTGGATGAATACAAATATGGATGAATACAAATAAGTTGAGAGTGTATTGTCCAATTATAAACTAGCACAGCTTGTGATGTTTACTACTAATTAATTATTATTAGATATGTAATTTACTCCTACAACAGGACAGTTAGTTTCATGGTGCATTTTTTGTTAGTGTTGGTGGCTTTTTGTTGTTGTTTCTTTCTTTTTAGTTAAATTTACTGGGTTTTTTTTTTTGTTGCTTGTTTTTTTTTTCCAGAATCATAGAATCATAGAGTGGTTTGTGTTGGACACGTCCTTAAAGACACTATCCGTAGACATTGAATTTAATCAGAATTTAATCTTATAAGAAAATTTGCATACTATTAAATTCTCTTTCAGGTGCTCTTCCCTAGTACCATCAGCTTTGAAGTTAAAGCAATAGAAGACGTACATTAAATTCTTAAGCTCCGGGACAAAAGAAAATGTTCATACTAACTACAAGTCATTTCAGCTTTTATTCAAAACTTTAGCACACCTCCTCCAACATATGATGAAGACAAAGCTAAAGAGATATTTTGTTAGTAATAGAAAACAAAACAAAAAATAAGAAAGGAAGCTGTTTTGAGGGTAACTTAGAGCTGTTCTCCTAGGATAGGTGAAGGTAACAGGTAAAGCAGTTGGGGCAGAAGGAAAATAAGTGGAATACTGATAGATCTATTTCATGGATGTAAAAATGAGGAAATGCTTACTAGTCTATAACTGTGTCTTAAGGTTTCAATGGCTTTAAAGCAGCATGATTCACAAAGCCTGTTATTTATTTCTGTTATACTGGTTTTTCATTTTAATCCTCAGTCTCTAGTGGTAATGAAACAGCTGCTTGAATACTTTCTTTCAATAAAGTGTAAAGCCTTTAGGATTCATGCTTATTCTTGTGCATAACAAAATTTCTAATGTCCAGGCCTTATGCTGCTGAATCTATCAATTAATTAGTCAAGTCTTCATTAAATGGGAAGTTCTGGCTGGAGTTCTTTGTTATTGCTGTGCATGGCAGTGGAAGCTCTGACTGTTCTACTGGAGTGCCTGGTACATTGCTCAGCTTGCACCACAACTGTATCAGAAACTGCAAGCACCTGAATTAGGAAACCTACTTTCGTGATTTCCAAGTTTTGAAATGAGGTAATGCTAATAGCAGAATACATCTAATTTAACAGCATAGATTGGGTAAAAGTTCTGGTAGTCAATTTTATAGGTTAGAAAAAAAAATATTTAACATTGTGTTAAAGTAACAATCTGTGTCTGAGAATTGTATCTCTTCTCTTAAACTCACAGTATTTCACGGATGCGAAGGAAAAGTCGCTCATTAAATACACCTTTGTAAAAAATACTAAGCAGTTAATCTGTAACAAAAACATTATTTTAAAATACAATTTATTACACTGACAATAAATTTACACCTGTATCCTGCACAAGAGTAACATTCTTTTTCCTTTATTGTACATATTAATCTTATTACTGGTAGAGGAGGGAATATTCTTCAGCCAGCATTCACTTAAATACACTTTCAATCTTTCTATCACCTGTTGCAGAGTGTATAAATGGTAACTTCATTTAATCTATTAATGTACCTATGAAAGCCAAATCAAAGCATCCTGCAGTTATTTTAAAACTATGTTGCTTTGGAAAATGAAATTCAACTTTGGTTTAATTGGCTTTAGTGGCAGTACTTCATTAAAAAAAAAGCAAACTGAAAATACTTTACTCTTTGGACTACTTAAAATAACAAAGATCAAAAATAAAATCAAAACATGAGAAATATTTAGTCTAATATCTATTCCCATTGCATCTAGTGGAGACTAAAGGAATAACAAAATGGAATACCCATCATGTTTTCTGACATATCCCAGAAGAAACTACTTTTCTATATCGAATGAAAAAATCTTTTAGTTACCTTCTTAAACTGTCATTGTGCAGGGAAGAATAAAAGTTTTCTCATAAGAGAGCTAAGGAGCTATTTCCAAAAAGGGAAAAATTATGTTCTTGTCTTTAATATGATGTTAGTTTATGCATTTTATATCAAGCACCTCTACATCTTTCAAGGCAGCCCTCTGTCTCTATTATTACAAGTTAATATCCTATTTTTTTTTTTTTAACATTCTTTTTTTCCCATAATCCAGTGGATATTTGATTCTTCATCTAAAGGGGAAAAATTTGGCAGAAATAAATAAAAGTTTTTATTGTTCTCATACTCATGTCAAAAAACCCTGCTAGTAATATTTCCTCAAGTCCTTTCTTGAAGATAATTAAGTTTCACAAACCACTATGCAAAGTGTCTCCCAACTCTATCATTGTCATCATGTAAGCAGGCCTTGGCATGTGTGGTAGCACATATTTAGGTGTTTATAGAGATTGACTTTGGAAATGTACTTTAATCAGAGCTGTCATGTTTTAAAAATTTTCATATTATCTGCAAAATAGGAAGAATGGTTTATTGCCTGGGGACAAAGGGTCAACAGAGTCAAGACTTTTTTCTCCAGAAGTTACTATAACAGGAAGCAAATGCATTGCCCATAAGCATTTCCTGGGTGTTTTCATCTGTCCTTAGCTCTGAGAACTTCTGATGTGTGAGGTCTATTCAATTGCTCTTAACTTTATTATAAATACTTTTATATTTTCCCTTCTTGAAATTGTGCAAAAATTTTGCATCCAATTTGAAACTGGATGGCAACAAAGACATTCCTTGAGCTGTTTCTCAGTAGGTATATTCCTCTGTTTATTCCAAATTTTCCTCCTCCTCTTTAAAATCAAGCTCCTTATTTTTGGTTATGTAACTGTGAGGAGTTGATTGCTGTTCATTCCATTCACGTCACTCACTATTTGACAGATGTCTATGATATCCATTTCAAGACATCTCTTTTTCAAACTGAAGACCTTCAGTCTGCCCAGTTGTTAATCTATGGAATCTATCTTGTAACTTTGAGACAGGACAACCTCTCAAAAAAAAAAACAAAAAAAAAACCAACAACAAAAAAATCAAAACCCAACTCAAAACTCAATCAAACAAGCCAACACATTATATAATGTAGACAAAGCATGGGTTTGTCAGAAGCATGCCATTTATATTTCTACGTTTCAGAATTTTGATCTTACTCCTTTGGTTGTAGTTTTTCTTTGTTTGTTTTTCAACTTCTTCCAAAAGGAAACATTTTCATAAACTAACTATCATAATCTCATATTGCAAGTCCTGTGTGGCAGCCACCAGGTCAGAGTCCATCATTTTATATGTGAAATTTGGATTGTTTTCAGCAGGTACATACTTTTTATTTACACTGAAGTTCTTTGGTAATTTTTTTCCTGATCACTCAGTCTTATTATATCCTTATGCAGTTCTTCCACTAGAGTGTTTTTAATTTATTTTTTCACATCTCTTGTCAATACCTTAAACAGCGCAAGTCATTGCATAGACCACACAGAATTCTGTCAGGGGTAACGCTCCATTGCAAAAGCTAATAATTTACTCCTGTCATGTTACCTGTCTTTAGCTAATCTTTTATCCATAGGAGTATTTGTCCTTTTATCCCATGCTGTCTTAACTTCCTTAAAAGCCCTGTGTGATAAGCTTGTTAAGAGTTTTTGTAAACCCAAGTGTATCTTGTTCACATATTATCCTTACATGGACTTTTTTTCCCTTTCAGAATAATTGTAGTTATGTGTTCAAGTCCTTAATAGGGGAATGCCATTGTGAATCTGGACCCAAAAACTTTTCCATTGATTTTAATAACTGGTCTTTTAGAACACTCTCTACTGCAGAGAAGCTCGTTGCACTGAAGAGATGTAAAAATGAAAAAATTTTGCAAATTTTTAATCAGAGGGCTGAATTAAATAGGATTTTTCTCAACAGAATTTCATCTTCATAATTGACAGTTAATACAGATAACCTGTTCCATGTAAATGCCTCCCTTAAAAACGTCTATCTACTGTCAGACTAGGAACTTAAGAAACTCAAATTGAAGCTTTTTCAGTGGGAGCTAATGAAATATTTTCCTTTTATGTTAAATTAGATGTCAGTTAAACATTAGTCGTGTAAGGCACAGAAACATAGTTTAAACCCATTTGAAACATGCAATACCATTTCTGAAAGGAGTTCAAACAACACTCAAATCTTTGATTGATGCCAAATGAGAGTACATGCCAATCATAAAACAGCAGGAATACTCATCTAGGCGGTCAGGTTTCCAAGACTAACAGTGCTCCCATGCTGCTTGATGAGACTGAGGAAGTTATGTTAAATAGATTTGTGGTCTTCTTCTCTACAACAAGAGCAACAACAAATTGCTACTAGCCTGTGAAATGACAGTATATGATGTTTTTGTATAACTACACAGCAGAGAAATTCTTCATATCAAATGCTGGGCTTGTGAAATGCTCAAGTCTAGATAGTGACTCTTTCTATGTGTCTGTGAGGGGAGATAAGTTTCCAAAGGCACATAAAAATTATTGCTAGATATTATCTTTTTTTAACTTCAAATTTGTTACAAAAGGTTTTTCACTCCCACGTAAAATCAGATAACTGATCTCAACCATAGGGAAAAGAAGAAAAAAAAAAGGCATAATAAAGGCTGCAAAGCCAGGAACACAGTCAGCAAAGTGACTTACCACACAGATATGATGAAAGTGCATTATGACTTCCACTATGAGCAACTCTATGAATCTTTAATTTCCTGTTCTATCTCAGGGCCAGTTCTGCAAATGCTTTATCATGAGAAAAGTCCTGGAGTTCAATGAGATTACTCACAAGGGTAAGGCAAAAGACAAATCTGGTACAACTTATAAGATCAAACTACAAATGCTGAAAAGATTCAACTTTCAAGTTCTTTTGATCATGTACATACTTTTTCCCTTTCCTTTTCTTTCTGAAAAAAGTTACAACTAGAAAAAATGCAACAAAGTAATTCTATTAATTCAAATATTTCTTTAGTTAAAAAATAGGAAAAAGGAAAAAGCTATTCAACAAGGAACATAGAAAAAAATATCATTGATTTGTGCAGAAGCTGCAGTGATGAATAAAAGCTATTTAGTTTCAAACAAGAAATGTTAAGAAAGAAAATAAGCAAATTACTATGCATTTAGACATCTAAAGAAGTCACAGAGAAAAATATTTTTTTAAAAAATCAATTAGCTAATCAAAGCAACTGCTAAAAAAAGGGAACTGTGTATATGAAATTATTTTTCTATGCAACTCTACAAAAGACTGTACTGGCTTATCAGATTTTTTTTTTTTTTCAGTAATGGAAGAACCTTAATTCATATTTCTTCCTTTTATGATGCTTCAGACATGAAAATATAAATGTCTGAAAATCATGTTATGACTTTTAGAACTTAATTTTCCAAATACAACTAAATGTTTTTTTGCAATTTTGGTTGAATAATAAAATATTTAATGTGGCATTTCTGAAAACTTTAAATTTAATGAAATTTTTTTTCTGGTTTAAGAAGGAATAACTTCTAATAACAAGAAATATTGAACATGCACTAGTTTATGAATACAGCTGTATAAGTAACACTCCTTAAGTCATGAATGGTACTGCAGAACACAGTCATTTGAAATATGATAAAGACAAAATCTTTATTGAAATGCTGATCTACCTGCAACAATGATGTCATATAATAGAAGGTTTTTTTTTGTTTCTGTTAGTAACTAGATTTATTAGCCCATTATGTAAACAGACTCATCAACTCATCACTTGCCTTGTCAGTCCTAGAAAACAATGTGTATTTTTATTCTCCCACTAAGTGTTTGTTGTCTCATAGAGACTCTAATTCATTTCAATTTATAACAAATTCGTTGTAGAATAGGGAAAAGGGGGACTGATGTAGTCTACAGTGAAGTCAGAAAAAATCCAGTGACTCAGAATTGATTAGGTAAACTTGCATGAATTACAAATTAATCAGGATTATGTGTTAATTTGAACCTTTCTGACAAGCATGTAAGAAAATTTAAATGGAAACATATGATCATGTAACACTAAACTTATTTATTTATTTATTTATTTGTAATCTCAAGAAAAGAAACTTTTCTTTTATAAAGAATTTTAATTGCTGTTATGACCACAGTATTTTCATTTTTCATTCTACCTCAAAACGTGATGTTAGGAGTGGAAATTGAGTGACTCTTTCCTGAAAAAGATACCATTATCCACAACGCACTTCATCCCTTTCCTTCATGACCAATAGTGTTTAAATACACTGTAACTATTCATTATATTATGTAGCTAAGAAATTTGCCTGAGAATAATTAAAGTCTTACATTGGTGAGACACTGTAGGATGTGCACTTAATATACCTGAATGAATGCTGTTCACATTCAGCATCAGCTGCTTATCTGAAATTTGCCATGCAGTATGGAAACTGATTTCACATCAAAGCAATTTTAAATGAATTAGGATTATATCACAGTCATCTGCTTTTTCCTTCATGTCTGCACAGTCTATCAACTCTTTCTGTTTACTGCAATTGGAGAGCTGACTGTTCAAAACAGACTCCCGTGCAGAGCTTGTTCTCACAAAGATTTCCAACTTTCCTCTTTCAGCTGTAGTAGGTCAAATCTTATTTTAAAATACAGACTTAAAACTAAATAAATATAGGCTATGATCCAAAGTTTAGCTAAAAATTGTCTGCCCTGTCATCCACAACAAGGCTATGTCCTTATTTCATACATTATAGATATTTCAGCAGTCTAAGTCACTATTTTTTTGAGGAGCACTATCCATTGATACTTCAAGAAATTAATTCATTCTCATTAGAGGAACAAGATATTATCTGTTTCAGAATATTTTAAGAATTGAGGTGTGTTAGTTAAGTATCAAATTCATGGCAGTACGGAATGGTTGCAAAATAGCCACAATTCTTATTCACAAAGTAAAAAAGGGAGACGTGATCTACGTAATTCCTGCTCTTTATGCAAGGTTTTAAAGTAAAGAGACTTGTCTTTTATAAAGCCAAACTGAATGAGATATTATTGTAGAAAACATGGATTTTTATTAAATATATTGCCTGAAGGAAAAGAAGAAGAGATGTAACTGCTTTACAGGGAGATGAGCTATTTTAGCTTTAAAAGAATATTGCCTTGGAAGGAAATGAGCATGAATAGACCATAAATGAAATTTAGGTGAGAATAAAGAACTGATATGGAACTGAATTTCTTGAACAACCTTGAAAAATTAGTGGAGGCCAAAAGATCTATTTTCTAAATACAGCTAAATAATAATCACCAAGACAGAAAGAGCCTGGGAGTGATCCAAGGTCCTCCTTCAAATCCTACATTCTGTGCTCCTTTACAAGACTGTAGAAATTATAACAAGATGTGGAAAAAGACAGGGGATACATTTTGTGTATCTCAAGTATGTGTCAAAGCTATATTATGGAGAGTGTACTTTATGCCACTTGTCATAGGCGTTACTATCACTCACATATATTTCCAACTCATAAACCAAGTCTACCCACTTTGATTACTTTTTATGTTTTAATTAGTTTGAATACTGCTGTTTGGTTTCTCCAGATGTAAGAGGCTTGCTGAGTTTTTCTGATTATTTGATTTATTTCTTCTCAGCTGAAAAAATAAAACAACAAAAGGTCAAGAAATTCCCTTGCTACCTCCTGCTTTTTGCTCTTCAACATTTATTGGGGCATCTCAAAGTCAGTGCTTACTTAATTTGTAAATCTGTCTTTTGAAGTGTTCATAAATGTACTAGGATGACACTAATTTGCTGGAAGCAAAGTTTTCTTTTTGCTTGTAGGAACCTCTCTGGGAGTATTCCCCAAGAAGTTTATTATGCTGAAAAGCTTCAAGAAAGGCATTTTCATGTCAAGCTTTGGAGCACTTAGTAACAAATCGCTGTTGTGATGATTTATTTTGTTCACTGCTATCATCAGTTCTAAAAGAACCCACTATTGCGGGTTGTTTTTCAGACTGCTTAAATGTCTGTTGACAATAGTCCTGTTATGTTGTTTTGGTTTGTTTAAAGGAAGATGGGTTATCTTTTTGCTACTCTAATACTTCTGATCATTACCAGTTAAACACTCGCTTTTCAAGTATGTTGATTTCTATTCCTTTAAGATGGGCAGTAATGGAGAGGCAGAACTTTCTCTATTTTGAATATTGAAGACAAAGAAAATCACTTTCCAGACACAGACAACTGACGACTGCTCATGCACTGTTTTCCCTTATTTCCTGCATGCATTAATCTTTGAATGACTAAACCTCAGGTTTGTTATGGATTTTTAATTTTTCTTTTCAGTGGAAATTATGGTCCAGGGACAAAGGTGGAGGAGGAGAGGAGCAAAGAGCAGACCACCTAATTGCGGCTAATTAAAACGTTAAAAATTTACCCAAAAATCTATATATAATCATAAAAAACCCATGACCCATAAAATAAGAGGTATTAGTGCATATATATATAAAGCACTCTTGGTACAGCAAGTCTGGGATAATGTAAGTGCAAAAAGCTTTTTGGACACCACGATGAATTCTGGGCCAGGTTCTGTTATTCATGATTGTATTGATCTTCATTGTATTATAGTTCAAATGCTACCACCTAAATTTAGATTTCTTTAAATATGGATGATATTTCCCAAGGACCAGTTTCTTCCAGCCTAAACATGTGATTTAAGTGGGTTATAGGGTTTAAAATATTAAAGAGTGACCCTTATTAACATTTCCCACAAATTACCTAATCTCTGTAGTTCCTCTACAAGAAAGAAGCATTTCAAGTTTGGTCTCCTTATTATTGGCTAGGTCAGTAATCTCTGAGTACTGCGTACTAGACCTATGACTTCCAAACTACACAGTAGTGATGCTTCAGAAGATAGAATAAAGGAGGCTCATTCTCAAGATACCACATTAAAAAATCCAGTCCAATATAGCAATCTTTGACAGTGAGACCAGACAGAACCATGTGAAAGTTATCACTAACTGGCTTTTACCCATCACTTTTTAGCTGAAAGAGGAAACTAGATAGATGGTCTAAGAGGTGTGCAGTGTTTAGTTCCTGGCTGGGGGTTAAACCACAACAGTCCTTTCTGGTGCCCAGTGTGGGTCAGTATCTGTGAGCCACAGTCTCCTGAGGGGAATACCTGCTGGAATATAAAATTATCCACAGCCACAGAAGCTCTGAGGTGCACCTGTTCCAGTGTGGCCTCCTCCATTATCCATAATGCCTTGCCTACAGCCACATTCCT
Organism: Dasyornis broadbenti; assembly: GCA_013397935.1. Taxonomy (NCBI): domain Eukaryota; kingdom Metazoa; phylum Chordata; class Aves; order Passeriformes; family Dasyornithidae; genus Dasyornis; species Dasyornis broadbenti. The sequence goes on from VZRN01004310.1 coordinate 923,858, forward strand.
TCAATTCGAGTTCACAGTGGAGTTCCAGTCTCTCCAGTACAACAGCATAGGAACAGCAGTGATGCCCTGGCCCTCTGCCAGCCCAGGCCCAGCCTGGCACTGCTGTAGTTTAACCCCAGCCAGCAACTAAAACCCATACAATTGTTCATTCCCTTTACACCACAGTAGAATGGGGACAGACCTGGGAAGGTAAAAATGAGAAAACTCGGGAGATGAGATAAAGATAGTTTAATAGGTAAAACAAAGCCACTCTTGCCAGCAGAGCAAAACAAGTTCATTCACCACTTCCCATGGCAGGCAGGTGTTCAGCCATCTCTAGGAAAGCAGGGCTCCATCAGGAGGAACAGTGACTTCAGAAGACAACATCATCACTCCAGGCCTCCTCTCTCTCCTTCTTCTTCATCCGGGTTTATACACTGACTGTAATGCCATACAGTATGGAACATCCCTTTGTTCACTTGGGATGTCAGGTGCCCCAGAAGTGTTCCCTCACAACTCCTTGTGTACCTCCACCCTCCTCCCTGGTGGGGGTGGTGTGAGAAGCAGAAAAAACCTTGATGCTGTGTAAGCACTGCTCAGCAATAGCTAAAATACCTCTCTGTTATCAACATGATTTTCAGGAAAAATCCAAATAATAGCCCTGTACCACTTACAAAATCACTTATATCCTCTAGCTAAATCTAGGTACCCAACAATATTGCAAAAAATACACCAAAGAAAAATTAGATATTGCACAAAGTCAATACACCATTTGCTTTTTCTAGACTTTTCTAGTAATGCTGTGATGTCAAATTAATTGCTTAATAAGAAACAAACAAACAAAATGACAACAAAAAACCCCCATTTTTTTTCCTTAAATTAAATGATGTCATATTCCATTTTCAGTTTTATTTTTATTTTAAAACATCACGATAGCGATAATAGATGCTTATAATCCAAGCATTACTCGGGCAAACTGTGCTCTAAATGATCACTTTCATAGACTTTTGCTTCTAAGATGACGTAGCTCCTGAAGCTCCACTTTTTTCTAATGGATGTGGCACAGAGTTGCTGATTACTGCATACCTCTACAGTAACCTGTATATGCTATCCAATATGTATCAGATTCCCCTTCACATCCAGGAGCAGCACACTCATTTTTTCTTGTTTTAGATGTTGCATTTAATGACATAAAGTTTCAGTTTCTTCCAGTGCATCATTTCCCTTCATTACATTTCATTTTTAGTTTTCTATCTTTATCTTTTTAAAGTATACCACTTTGGTAAAGTGCACTAACCGCTGCACTACAAGAAAAAATTGACCTGATTCACAGAGTGAAATCTAAAAGAAGTTCTGAATATAAGCTCCAAATAGAGGAATATGTCCAGCCTCCCCACAGTAGTACTGTCAATCCCCACTGTTTTCCTAGACAGGTTCTCTTCTGTGGTTCCAATTCAGAGGAATCAGACACTGCCTGCAATCTCAGCAGGGTGCCTGGGTACTCAAAGCAAGATTTCAGTAGGTTGAAAAATTATTTTAAGTTAACAACTGCAAAGCTTAAGTCTATTTTCAGGATCTAAATTTCATTGTGCTTGGCGTATTCAATCTCTTTGAAGGTAAAGATTTCTGATTATATCTGATGTTATAGATATTCTCTCTCTAATTATAATTAAAGATCAGAAGGTAGAAATCTCAGTTTCACTGATGTTCTTTTAAAACTGCAGAGTTAAAGATATATGCATGTCTTCCATCATGGACAACATATTTTGTAAGCCATTTCTTATCAAAATTTGAGTGCAGGGTTAATGATGTTAGGAGCTTAGCATATTTGTATGCACAGCTCACTCCAAATAATTCAAATAATTTTGGCCACTGTGAAGGCTGTAACCATATATATATTGATCAGATATACTACTATCATCAAAGGGAGATTTGATATCTATAATTTCAGGCTTTCCATTTTTTTTTCCAATACATTGAATTTGAATAATAATAATTAATAATTATAAGATAGAACAAAACTGTTTGCTTAGTTTGCTTTCCTGTACATTGCCTTTGCTTAGAAAATGACTTTCATTTTCTGGCACATTTGAAAATTTAAAACATCATATTCATTCCAGGCCAAGATGGCTTCCAGCTTTTTTGTTAATCTTTTTTTTTTTTTTTTTTTTCTTTTTAGGTCTTTTCACTGCTTCTTTAATATTCAACGGTGATCTGAAAAAAAAAAACCCTCTTTTAGCTCTTATTTTCTATAATAAAAGGAAAATTACTAATAGTATCATGTTTTGTTTATTTGTTAGTTTCTCTAATAGGAAGACATTAGCAATAAGATTTCCTCTCAGATTTGTAGTATAGGTTGGTAAATTCATAATTTCTGTGCCATTCTGTGTGGATAATCTTAGGCTACAGAAATTCCATCTCAAACAGTAAAACTGGTAGTTACAACCTCCTTCCCATTAGAGGTTTGTTAAATCAATAGTGTGATTTTTATATAGATACCTAGAGATATAGATTATATATATACCCATGCATCTTGTCACATTATGAACAAGCCTGTGTCACACCAAGCTTCCAGCCCTACTAAAAAATCAGTTCTCGCATGTAATAACTGGGCACACTATTTGCTTGAACATGCTTGCACCGTGGTATCTATTTGTTCCTTTATTTAAATCTTTTTATTTGTGTGGTTTTGGGGTTTTTTTTTGGTTGCTATTTGTGTGTTTGTTTGGGGTTTTTTAATCATTAACTAGCCCTCTGAATTCACTAGCTAACACACCATTGAGCTAAATTTTATTTGGATCTTTAATTAATGTTTTGACATTAATGTATTTGTCTATTCTAGCTATTCTTCTTCTGCCTGTCAATTCACCAGTTCTTTAATAAATTTTTTATTATGGATAGGAGATATTTATCTATTATGGTACATTATTGTTGTGTCTGTATTGTATTTGTACCAGGGTTTATCTTTAAAGGACACTCTTTAAGAAAAGGAAATTACATAATCCTGTATTTTTATTAGCCAATTTTCTTTCAGATATTAATTCCAGTCTCCATGATTCTTCTTGTCTTTCATTTTGTGCTTTTTCTCATATTTGTGTCTTTGTGGTCACCTTCCATCTTTCTCATATACAGTTACATTTGTAGTAGATAAATCTTTTTAGGTTGAAGGCTTGTTTTATTTATATTTGTCTGTATTTCTGCTTCTTTTTACTTTTGTGGTGCTTAATCAATATTTTCATGTGATATTAAACATTGAGTTAAGCAAATGGTTTTCATTTTTTCTAAGTTGCTGAATTTATTTAGAAAAGAATGAAAAAGAAAAGCAAAATATTTTCCCTAAGGCTGGTCTTTCTAAAGCAGTGTCTGAAGACCAGTGAGATCAAGACAGTGCTTTGATTGATCAGTGTGCAACAAATCTAATCAGCCTGTCGCTGTTGGCTAAATTACTGACTTTTGCTACTCAAAGGGAACATCAATGGAAATTGCAGCGATGTTTCTAGCAGCTGGAAGTTAAAAAATAAGACTAGGCTAAAGGAAGAGCTGTTATGCACACCAGGAGCAAAAAAATCAAAATTCCTCCTTTGCTTTATTCTGTATAAAGAATTTGAAATTATGACCAATTATAATTCTGCTTCAGCTGAGCTTTTTTGTTACAGCTAAGGACGATAGCAAGAACAGACAACTTCTAGACAGATAGTGAGTTTTTTTAAAAATAATTTATTATCTTTTACTTTTTAAAAAGTCATTATTGAAACTTCCTATTTATTGGAAGATAGTGACACCTGTCAATACCTATTGGGGCTTCTTTCACAGGAAGGAAAAAGAAGGAAATCATGTGTGTAATCTACTTGTCTTCTCACAAAGGAGACTGAGAAACAGACAGAACAGGACTGCAGAGCTGGGAACCTGTATCAAGGAACTAGTGTTATGTTCCACAAAACCTTTGCCAAGAGAAAGGAGGGTGTACTGCAATGTTAAATTTTCTGTGAATGCCTCCATGCTACTGCCTCATGCACAGAGCTTATTGACACAACCATGGCATATCTTCAAATTTTAGTGTAACTCCTGTTGATGACAAACCTAGCATCGTGGCCAGATCAAACGAAGAAATAGCTATCCACATGCAGGATGGAGCAGCTCCTGCATGGAGCCCCAGTTCAATGTGAAAAATCCCCACCAGGTGTGGGTGACGTGACAATGATGTCCTCTTCTGATGGTATTTTCCTGCCATTCACAGACTCAGTTAGGGCTCTATATGGTCTGATAAAAATTATCAGGACCCTGTGCTAAGGTTTGGTTTTTTTTTTTTCTAAATAGGTTACAAACATCTCTGGCTTATTTGTCAATCACCCTGCAAGTCTAAGCCTTGTTTCACAGCCTTGTATTATCTCTCTGACAACTGTTGGTTTCATTGCTGAAGCACTCAAGGAAGTCATTAAACAGAGAAGAATATATAGGGTTAAAAATGCTCTTTTCTTTTACTCATTATTTTCCTTCCTTTTTATTTTATCATTATTATTGAGATTACTGTAGTGTGGCTAACAAAATTGACATACATACAGATACACAGAGAAAGAAAGACCTGATAGTTCTCACACGTAAAGCTGAATACTACTACTACTGTATACAATGTCGTGTTCCTACTACTTAATTAAAAACACTCTTGCCAGGAATGTTATCTTCACATGTCAGAAGATAGTTTCTGGCAAATTGGAATAATTTGACCTGACAGATTTTAAAACATATGGAGAATACTCTCTACGATACTCAAGATAAAGAATCATAGAAAGGATTGGATTGGAAGGGACCGTAAAGATCAACTGGTTCTAACTCCCTCGCCATGGGCAGGGATGCCATCCAACTAGAAAGGGTTGTTCAAGGCCACATCCAACCTGGCCTTGAACACTTCCAGAAGTAAAATATTTTTATAGGGGATACTTCTGAACCTTTGGAGGTGGCTTTAGCAACTAATATGCCAATTATTGTGGTCTACAAAGAACAGTAAATAGCAGTATATAGAGTTTGTGCTTACATAGATTTATATTCCCTTTTCACAATCTCATGGAAAATTTACATTCCACTTAAGCTCTTAGCAAGGTCAATGTCACTTGAAGTATTCATGAAGCCTGGAAGTTTATTTCTATTATTTATTGTAAATGTTTCATTAAAGTTTAGAGACCTCAATGTGCCGTAAATCAAACAGAGATTTAACACATTTTCCTTCAACAATACATAATTCACATTATTACTATTGTCTTGAGAATGTGTTCTTTTTGTTATTTTTATTAGGTAAATATTGTGAATACTGTTGTGAATTTTAAATATTGTGAACTTTATTTCCTGTAACTCTGCTCAGGTGATAACCAACAGTGGTGTCCAAAGGATCCATGTGGTCACTCAATGTGGATTTGGGGGAGATAGATAACAACAGGAGAGCCAAAGGCTAATTAGAGCAAAACATCCAGCTAACCACAGTGCTGATCAAGGTTCAGCTCAAGTCAGATGTGAAAGAAACAAACATCTGTAATCAGTATGCAAGTATGAGTCCATTATCGTACTCCATCAACAGTGAACAGCCCAGAGCCCATTAAGCTCTTCTGCACATCCACAGGCTGCATGCAGGATGTCCCCTTGAGTCAGGACAGCTCTGAAGACCTGTCCTTGAGGCTGAGAAATTCCCTGCGACAACAGATTCTTGGTAAGTGATTAACATGTTAAACTTTGAAAGCTAACTGATATAAAGAATTGATTGCGCATATGTGCTCCTTTAGGCAGAAGGCCTTGACTAAATGTGGATCCAGCTACACCTAAACTCCCTTCTGAGAAGCTTAGAAAACAAATAGGACCCTTTCTAAACCTCTTGAATCAACAAGAGAGTTTCCTTGACTCAGGAGCAGCTTTATCTGACCCTATGCAGTAAATAATCAATTTCTGTAATTTTACTAAATTTAACTGGGCATTATTTTTTTATGTTCTACGCAATGATAATATAAAGTGCTTAATGTAAGCTCTTCAAAATATTTGGAAAGTTTCAGTTTTCAAGATAGGATTCATTAGTGCATTTAATTAAATCGAAAAGTTGCAAAAGTTTATGTCATTTGCAGCCACTAATTTACTATCACTACCCTTGTTTTCTTTGTATTTACACCATTCAAGGTATACGGCAAACGATGTATTAAATCATATCACAAGCATTTGTGGTGTGAGAAGATAAGGTTTTAGAGTTATTTCATAACAACCTGTGTAGAGATTCTTGACTGCAAGTGAATCTATAAAACAAGAGACAAAACTTATTTTATTTTTCATAGGGTACACAGTGAAAACAAATATACAGAAGGCATTTGATTGCACAATATAACACGCCTTTATTAACTTCTTCCTACCAATATAAGTAAAATAAATGCAATAGAAATGACAGAATCAAATTGAGTAATTTTAAATAATTAAAGAAAAGCTTTTTATTGAATGTAATATTTGCTTTAGACTAAATTTTTTATAAATTTTATTTTTCGCTTTTCACTTCTCCTCAAGATGAGGTCTTTCTTTTTCATTCTTCAATAACTTAGAAGGTCAAGAATGTTATTTTTTGCAATAGTAAATTACAGGTTTTGTTAATTTTCACACAGTTTCATTTATGCATGGTTGTGTTTCCCATTTGGTAAAAGGCTGAGAGCAGAGAGGAATTCTGCCTGATTGCTCTGTGTTGGCTGCCACATGTGGCTCCCATGAAACCTTAACGGAAGGATTGCTATCCTTCTAGCAATTGTGCAAACCACTGGGGAAAACATTTTACTGGAGTTGAGTGGAGAAAGAAGAGAGATAAAAAAGCAAGCAGTTAAAATGAAAAAGGAAGTTACAAGGCTAGGAAAGAGCAGGAGACTGGAAAGAAAGAAGAAATAGGAGGGAGCAGGATTTAAAAACCCCAGCAGAGTAAGAAAAAATTCTTTTGGAAGGTACACAAAAGAGACTGAATAGAGTTTGTTGACAGACAGAATCTGTGGACTGGCAGCATGACTAGGAAGATGGAAAAATTGGACACAGCATCAGGAAAGAATTTTTTTACAGGCCTTTATTTGGTATTCTGCTTTACCATAAAGAGCTTATGTCCTTCTATTTATAAATATTTAAAAATATTTATTCTTCTAATGTCTGTTTCACAATATCTAGCTGCAGAGATTAAAACCATTCTCTAGCATACTTGAGATGTTTTCTTTAAAGAAGGGCAGACTGCTTCACCTCACAGAAGTGGCAGACATTAATGTCTATGCCTTATGCATATAATTACAATTCAAATCATGAAGGTCTGATAATCATGGAAACTACTCTTTTACTAGGATAGGAAATGAGGAAATAAGCAATTTCACTCTTTCTTCATTTGCTTACTTTTAAAAATGTAGATAATTTTGTTTTGAGCTGAATTACTCTTTTGGAACATATTAACTATTTTATTTGAATAAAGGCACCATCTATGAAGTAATATAGCATCCACTCTGATACTTTATTTTGCTGTTTGGTCTCTATTCACAAGGTGGTACTCGATCTGAAAAAAATTGGAGCTGGTTGTGTCAATCAAGCTGGTCCACAGTTTTAATGAATGCCAGTTCATAAGGCATTTGCATGATTAAAAAAGATAATTCCTTTAAATAAAAATTGCTTTAAAGCTCAAAGGAGATGAACATTGCTTCTTTGGACTCACTAGAGAGCCTTAAATTAGTTTTTCACTTATCAACAACAAATAATAAAATTGAGCTATGGACATTTGTTACAGCATTTACTGATAAACATTTAAAATATCTCAGAAAACAGCCTTTCTCTGAAACTGTCTCTTATTTTACTGTTTTCTCATTCAGAAACTCAGTCAAATGTGAGAACATAGCTCAAGCTTGTATCACTCACAAGCAAAAATTTTGGTTTTGTTGAACCATTTGTATTTAACAAAACTATTTTATTAAAGAATTGAGTTCATTCCAAACATATTTGTTGTGGGGAAAAAAATCAACACCGCCCTCTCACTCCTTGAAAAAACCAAACCAAACAAAAATATGACCTCAAGCCTATAACAAGTTTATGTATCTGAGAGAAAACTGCAGTGGAAATCCAGGATCTGCATAGTTTAGAGTATGCATTCTGGTAAATCAAATGGTGATCAAAACACTGATTGATAAAAAAAAAAAAACAAAAAAACCCAAAAAACGAACAAGCAGTGAAATCATCTCTAGTGAGCTTCTCACAGTGTCATTGAAAAGAAAAAAAAACAACCCATGATAACCCCTCACACCACTCATTCAGGCTACTGTATACTTGGTGGTGTAACTTGTGATATGCTAAGAAGGTAGTAGCACATATTATGAATAATTTAATCTAAATTTATAATGATTAATAATTATTACTGTGCACTGCTAAAGATAGGTCATGCCAGCCATAATGGATAAAATGTGTTACTGAGCCAGTTTTGACATAGCTGGAACTGAAATAGATTTTCTTTTCTTGCATATTTTTTTACAGTCTCCTCACCGCTGTAAAAAGTAAAACAGGAAACAGACTGTGATTCTCCTTACTTGTGCTGCTTTCTGTGACTGGATAATGCCACATAAGGTAAAATATGGCTTTAAATATATTCTACTAAAGTGAGGATTACCATGGTTTGCTTCATTGAAATAATCTTGCTCTGCAGGAAGTAAAGCCTTCTGACAGCTGTCTATTTCTCAGAAGCTAACGGCCAAAGCCACTTTTCTTGTTTCCAGTTTTTTTGCTGAAAGCCATGCAGTTTAGCAGAATAATAAGGCACATAAGCATATGCCCCTTGACAACTCAGTGTTGTTGCTAGAAAACCAAATCGTAAAGTATGATTCCCTCAGGAAATCTCAAACACCTGCAACTGCAAAAGTCTCCTAGGAAAGATGTGGATTATGACGAAGTCACTCAGTTACAGGGCATTCTGTCAAAGACATATTGAAGACTTTTTAATTTGTCTTAATCTTTTTTGACTTTTTGGCTGTCCTTTTGGCCTCTAGATTTAGCATACAATTTTTGTAACGTGAGATTTTGTAATTTTTTTGTGATTTGGTTTATATAGCTATTCAGTTCTTAAAGACCACTAAACGAAGGGCACAGCTCCCATTCCCTCAGGCAGCGGTGATTCCTTACATTGCACAGACATATATTTTACACTGAAATAGTTTGTTCTTTTTACTTCTGTTTATCTTTCCATGAAACAAAGGGCTGCAAAAAAGATGCAATTAGAACCCATTGGAAATCAAACAAAACAAAATATAACCAGACTAATCCTATTGCTATTTTATAACCAGTTAATAAAAAAATAGGGATTGGGACAAAATGAGAGGCTAGTCAAAATGCCTAAATATATTGGTCAAATGGCTTACTTTGGAGAAATAGAAAGTCAAATTAAAAACCTTAACAGGAGGTTCTGAAGTAAACCATAATCCATTCATTTTTGATGAATAAAAATTTATTTTCTTTGCTGATTAAAGAATTTTGTGCAACATTTATAAGAGTCTTTTCCTTTCAACAGATTAATTTCTTGGAAGAAACCTGTCAAACTAATTTGAAAAGATAATTTGACATATTCTAAGAGACTTGTCTGTATTTCTCTTTCTGCCTACAAAATCTTTGCTAGATTTGATCTCCTAGAGGACGCAGTGGTAGCATATTTTTTTCTCCAAGTATTACACACACAAAAAACCACACAAAAATCCCCCCACCATGCTTAAATGAGTCTTCCAGAATTGATCAACTAAATATACCTCTATATCTGTAAATTGCCACATAGATTGTAAAGCAACATATTTCACTAGAAACATCACTGACATCAAGATGGGAACTAGAGTGCATTTGATTAATGCTGTTTGACAGGAAATGCTATGACAAGCCATGGGGTTTTTTTGTTTATTTTTTTTTTCTTTTGGTTTTTTTTTGCTTTTTGTCTGTTTGTTTGTTTGTTTTCTTTTTTCTGGAATATAAGGAAAGCAGATCCTTTTTTAGACAATCTTTCGACTATGTACATTTCCAGATTTCTTATCCGTTCTTTTGTCTAAAAAACTGTGTTGACCTCCCTTACTACACTATAATACACTATAATTGAGTTCTATAACACTTATATTAAAGTGAAAGTCCTCCAAAGAATCCTCTGGTACAACTCAATTGATGTTCAAGGAAAAGAAAATCCTCTGAAATATGTCACTCCTTTAAAGCTTGAACTGAGACTGGAAGGTATACACTGCCTACTAACTAATAATTCTTTGTGTTTTTCACCCAGGCTCCTCTTGCTGCTAAAGATCCCTTTAGAAGAATCTAAGTAGCGTTAAGAAAAGATTGCAAGACATGCATTTATATAAGAATCTTGAGCGGTAAAGTCATGCAGAAAAGGATCAAAGCAAACGTTATACATAAAAGTACATAATTATATACATATCACTCTATACTTTTTATATTTTATATATAGAAAGTATAGTTATATATACAATAAATCTATCTTTTCAATGAGTATGGATATTGTGCAGAAAAAACCAGGATTTACCTGAAAGATAGCAGAAACAAGGAATTAATTTGAACACACTGGAGCTGATGTTCACACTCTGACCTGCAGGAAAAAAGCAGCTGCCTAGTGCATAAATAAAATCAATCCACTAGCAAAGAAGAGTGGGATGAAAACCAATACTGCCAAGGAAGTGACAAGTGGCAAGAAGAAGATGAAGTGGAGGGTATATTCTACATGGAGAGGAAATTATTCTTCTGGTACATCAAACTGTTATATCAGTTTGATGAAAGTGCAAAGTAATTGATTTTAATGATACTGAGTGATTTAAAAGTTTTAAAGCTTTGCTTTAAAAAGCGCACAGCACTGCTATTTTTTAAATTTCTATAAGACTGGTTTATCTCCATTTATCTTCCAATGATTTTTTCTACAGCTTTGCATACAATATTATCATGATCATCACTAAGGAACAGAGGGTGAACTGTCAAGGAGACTTTACAAGTAAGCACTGTGACATTAATTAGGCAGGATCAATTTTTAAGAAACAGAACAATTTATCAAAGTTATTTTTCCTTTAATCATTGAGGGCATTATTATCAATGTTATAAAGATATAGAGGGATTATAGCTTCTGATTTTTAGTTTTACTGATTTTCTATTGTTTATACACTTTCAGAAAAGAATAAATTTCAAGAGAGCAAAACATCTGAATTAGGCCTGCAGGGACAGCATCATCTGTGTGATAGGACTTCACAGGAAATAAATATTTCCCTGAAATAGAATATTAAAAAAATTTAAAAGAATTTCCAAACTCTTGTGTTGTTAAGAATTCTCTTTTCTCAAAAAAACCAAAAAAACAAAAAAACAAAAAAACAAACAAAAACAAAACCTAAATAGAAGATTGGCTTCTTCTCATACACAGTGTTGTCTTTTGTGTGAAAATCTTAAAATATTTTTCACTTGTATGATCTGATATCTCAACATTTGGAGTTAGCCTTATTTTAAAATAAATGTTCAGAAGAAGCAAAAAGTTAAATGCAAAGTCTTTCTTTGTAAAGTAAATCCGGAAGACAGTTCTGTTTCACACAACTTATTATGATAGATTCCTTTCATTTTTAAAGATTACATAACCATTTAATGTGCCAATATTCTTGAAGAATTAGGAACAGGCACTGCTATTGATGTTGATGTTGCTATACTACAAAATTATAGATCATTCAGCAAATAAAAATGGAGATGGATCATTAAATTCAAACAAGGACAAATAAAGAAGAAAATATTGAAAGTTTCATAATTTTAAAAGGTTCAAGGAGACTGTATGTACCTATCATAGCTTTTTTTTTTTTTTTTAATAGGTTCTTTGAAATGCAGCAGTATGTAAAGCTGTACACTTTGCCTTTCCGATTTTGTAGAAAAACAAACACAGAGACAAACAAAACCCCACAAGTAGTCAAATCTGTGTATTTTAACACAGAATCAAATACAGTTATTTTATCAAGACTGTAGGCTGGGCATGGAAATGTGGTTATTGATTTTCATATGTGATGAGTTTTACACACTGGTCATATGGCATTTGAATGCTTCACAAAATAAAATATATGATTCTTATTCCTCTTGTTCTTACTATTAAATTGTTAGCTTGTTTCCTAATGCTGCATCAAAGTAGAAAAACCCAATAAAAGAAAAGGATGGGACCTGGAATGAAACTACTTCTAAATCTTTTTAATGGATATTTATAATATGTACAAGTAGAGATACATATCTTTTGTGTCTTAGACACCATATACCTAAAGCTAATAAACACCACCCTACCATTTATAAACAGATTGAATTTCAATCAGGTGTTACTGTAATGCATTTCCTAATATTTTTATGTCACCATCAAAACAATCTAAATTGAGCAGAGTAATTCTGGTTTCAAGGTACATCTAAACTATCTGATAAAGGGTCACTGCTTGAAAAGCAGAAGTCCTAAACAGACCTCTGAGAGAGTCTATGAACATGGAGCACTTGGGTATAAACTTGAAGCTGAACATATAATTATTGTCTGACGGATGAGGGCAGGAGTTGACTACACAGGGGTTCTTTACAGGCTTAATGTGCTGTTGAAAGGGGTGCCTCCACCTTCCACAAGTTTTTTGAAGGCTGCACAAATATTTGAAATTTGAAAATGACAGCTATTACTATGACACTGTCTCAAGGAATGTATTGTGGGTTTACTGGAATGCATTCAATCAACAATTATGGAGCAGAAAGTGTTTAAGGAATCATTAAGTTAAGACAAGAGATAAATTAAAAACTACGGAAAAATTGCCCTATTGCCAATTTGAACAATAGGGGAAACTATTTAGCAGTGCTCTATTGCTCAGTGATAAAATTATACTAAGAGGCAATTTTTAAGTAGAAATTATGAACCATAAGGATTTTAGTAATGCGAAGCAGAACAATATTGTAAGATAGTGTATCTTCCCTTCTGCAAGAAAACTAAACCTCTTTGTAGCATGAATCCCTTCTTTGTTACTGCAGCAGTTTTGAACACAGCAAGGTGTCTTAGAGGTCTAAAATTCTGTGGAAAAAGAAAATGTGAAAAAGGTGTGAATTAAGTAACAGAAAAAGAAACTAAGAATGCTTTATTTTCAGATAAAGGAATTATTTGAAATAATGGAATGACATTTGCTGCCAAAACTACTCAATACACAGTTGGATCAGGATAAGGAATAAAATAAATGTTAGGAAACAATGAGCACCCACTGAATGAGATGGTCTCACATCAGACATCAGTGAAGAGTGGCATCAATCAACTGCCTTATGTTATAAGTAACCATAATTATGTATACTTAGTCTGACAAATTTCTGTGAGAATTGCAGTAGTTTTCGTTGAATTTGTATGGACATGAAACAAAAATTATTCTGACAAAAGAATCATGACAGGCTTCCACTTTTTTGACTGAAACTGGATGTGGGGAACTGGAATTCTATGACAGATCATATACAGTATGAATAACATACATAGTGAGTGATCTGAGATGTAAACATTACTTTAAATTGCTTAGCTTTCTATTTTCTTGTTATAAGGAAGGCTAAACATCTGAAATAATTTTAGAAATAGGAAAATAACAACTTTTTTTTCCCTTGGATAAAAAATTAATTCAATAGAGGGAGAACCACAGAAATCTGTCTGATATGCAGTTTTTAATAAAATAACTTTTGATACCTCCAGCTCAAATGTATCTGAGACTATTCTCTGTTACCCAATTGTCAATCTTGGACCGGTTATGAAAGATTGGAACTGTAAAAAAATGACTACAGTTAAATTTGTCTTTGAAATCAAATTTTTTATCTTTTCAAAAGTTCAGAAGTGAAGGTGAATCACTGAGAAGATGAATAGTTAGCATTGAAATATGCACTGGATTTTACTGGGTCTGAAATAGGAACTTAACATAATTTTTTTAATCTTTGCTTTTATGACATTTTTCAAAGCAATTATTTATTTTTAGGTAAAATTTCACAAGAAAGCTAAGACCATGAAGAACTTTTCACTTTTTCAACTTTATATGATATTACAGATAACCATAAATAAATTTGTGCACACATCTCAAATCTGAGTGTTACATGTATGAACACAAAGAGACATAAAATTCAATATAATAAAATGTATGTAATGTCTTAAGCAATACCAGAGACAAAAATCAAAATCAAATGAAATACAAGACATTGCAGAGAAAAGTCATACTAAATAATGGGAGTGACCAAGAATTCATCTTTGATCCTTTAATTTGAACGTTATTCTTCCAACAGTTAATGCCTAGTCCTATTTGCGTAATCACTGGAAACATTTTTGGTTTTATCTTTACAGTGTGATACTCCCTATCTTAGAGCTTTTCAATATTATGACCATAAAAGTGAGCAATAACCATCATAATGAAGAATTATATCCTGCCACCTTTACTCCTGGTGACTAATAACTACAGTGAATTTTAACATTTGAGACATAACTGAAGAAAATCAGTAATTAGCCATATGTTAATACTTCACTGCCCAATTATCTCAGGATTAAACTCCTATTTTTTAATATACTTTGCAATGGTTTGCTTCCAGAAAATACTACATAAAACATAATTTTATTTGTCATTAGACAGTAAGACCTTGACAGTACAGGAACACTTTAGAAAATTGAGATGAATCATTAGAATTGTAAAGCTAAAGCACATTATGCCATTCTGTGGATGCTGTCATTCAAGCAATGTTGTCATGGTTCAACACAGGTTGATCTCCTTAGAGAATGGGTTGAGTTACAGAAAACTGAGATGACTTTATTTCTGCATGACAATATCCATACAGAGGGAATAATTTACTTATCCTCTCTGCTTCAGCCAAGTGATCTTAACTTTTCTGAAAGTTTTCTTTCAGAACCATATTAAAGGATTTACAGAAAAGCCTTAAGAACTTTTGGGAGCATCACAGAATTATGGAAAAGAGCTCAAATATTTGTTTCAGTTTTTTTTGGTGGCCTTTTTTTTTTTTTTTTTTTTTTTTTTTTTTTTTTTTTAAACTTGCATTGGAAATTGGAATACCAGTTTGCAGTAATTCCAAAGAGGGTGTACATATTATTTCCTACTCTTAAAATTTATAGATAGATTCACTTTGGTGTTAACAGGAAATTAATAGTGACTTTGTTAAGTTTCCCAGCAAGTGTATCCAACGTTGGCACTTGATCACAGAGTCTCAGAACCAAAGAACAATCTGGGTTGGAAGGAGACCTCAAGGGTCATCTAGTCCAACCTTTCATGGAAAAAACACTAGAAAAGATGGCCCAATACCATCTCCAGCTGAATTGGTAAAGTGTCAAATGTTGGGGAATGATCACTTCCCAGAGATTATTCCAATGGCTAAATGCCCTCTTTAAGAAAAATTGTCCTTTTGTGTCTAATCAGAATCTATCCAGGAGTAATTTGTACCCATCATTCCTCATCTTTTCCATGTGACTCCTTGTAAAAAAGGGAGTCTTCATCTTCTTTACAGCCACCCTTTAAATACTAGAAGCTCACAACAAGGTCTTACCACAGCCTTTTATCAGGGTGGAAAAAATGCCATTCTCTCAGCCTTTCTTATGGCAGGCTTTCAAGTCCTTAAAAAATGGTCTTTGCGGCTCTTCTCTAGATCCTCACCAGCCTCCCAACATCTTTATTTAGTACCATGGAATCATAAAATAGTGTAGGTGGGAAGGGATCTTAAAGATACTTAGTTCCATCCCTCCGCAACTATGGGCAGGGACAATTTCCTGACTAGACCAGGTTGCATCATCCAACCTGGTGTTACATAATATTAATCAAAGAACTGTAAGAACTTTCTGTGTCAGAAAGATTGTCCCTCCAGTTTTGATTTGTTTTCAACATGCTTCAGGGTCATGGAACATAACGTCTGTATCAGGTAATTTTCTGTGGTGATGACTACCCTCTTCCAAGTTCTTTACTTCCCTTCTCTATTTATGGGTAGTAATGGAAGCCGAGAAAGCTTACTGAAATCAAATGAGTTTTAGGAGGCAAAACTGGATGAACCTTAGACAGCCATGGAAAAAAGGAAAATAAAATAAATTTTAAAACATTATGTCTCATGCCTGGCTTTTAGAAAAGTTTTTAAATCATTTCAGTACTTAAGATATAGAAAAAGTGCTTTAGAGAATTAAAAAAAATGTCAATATACATATTGTTTTAGTTATCCAGGTAGAATACTCCATTTCTAGGCATGTGAATGAGTGATATGTTTTTTGTTGGGGCTGAATACCTTTTATTGATTTAGTTACAAACACATTTATAAAGTTTATTTGCTATTAATATTTATTAATGACTTGGAAAGTTAGTCACAGCTTGCTTGATGCGTAAGATGTTATGTCTATGTATCTGTATTTTTTTTCCTCTGTGAAGTGAAATATACCACTGTAAGATGGCATAACTGGAATAACAAAAAGTACAACAGAGTTTGATAGTTGGGAAAGAATATTATGGTTTGAATAAGCAAATTCTGTAGCTTGTTAAATAATTTTTTTCTATTTTAATCCAGATAGTCTTCTGGATCTGTCTCTTCTCACAGTTAATGACTGCTTTCAGAACTATCAGAACTAAAGTTTTCTTGTTCACTTGCGTAGAATCATTTTCCTAAGCTTCCATAGCATTTAGCCTGGATTATCCCTCTTGTTAAGGCATTGTTTTTTTCCCTTCGGACCGGATTCACACTGTAATTCTTTCTACTGATTCTGCTTGATAGGTCTGGGAATCAGTAATTGAAAGAAAAAAAATTGAAAAAAAAAAAATCAACTCCCCTCTCCCCCCCAAAAAAATCCCAAACCAAAAATGAAACCAAAACAAGCTTTGCATCTTTGCGTCAATTTTTCTTTGAAGATGTCAAATTATCTGTGCTGACCATTTACTTAATCAGTAATATCTCCTTGACACTTTACAAAACATATTAATACCCAATTTAAGGTCTGCTAGATCTAATATATTTTGCATTGAATGAGTAACCCATCATTGACCAATCCTATTCTGGGTCAAGGAGTTTCATTTGTTCAAAGTACTTGATGTCACTTTGTTGCTCCAGTTATTATCAGCCCACAAAGCAGGTCTGAATTTTTCTTTTTTCTTGAAGGTCAATTCACAGCTTGATTTTCTTGGATACTTTGTCAGTCTGAAATCACAGCCAAGGTATGTCCATATTCTCATACATATTAATTGCATATTAATGTAGGCCTTCACGCACATAGTGAGATCTGAGTAGTTTGTACTCATCTTGCCCATTTTTCTCTGAATTTGCAGCAAAGACAACACTGTCATCGAAGAGTCAAGCTCATTCTTTCTCTTTAGCATTAAACAAACTGCCAAATCAACCAAGCAACAAACCAATCAAGCCCCTATTTATCTACCTTTGTCATAGAAGCACGGGAAAGATTTGGAAATGTTTTTTGCTAATATATTATTCATGATATGTTGTAGGTTTTTTTCTGTAATATAATGATTTTTTCTATTCCAAGAAAATACAGTCCTGGAGATTCCTATTATTACTTTTGTTTTTCTAAGCTTGAAACACTGTTATTTAACTTTATTGTGATTGACAGGCAGTTAGTTGCTCCTGGGTTATTCACATTGCTTGTAACTTCTCAGTCCATGAAAGAAAGGAGGAAGAAAAATATTTCCCAGATAATTTGTATCTGAAGATAAAGTCCATAGACGACGGTAATTTCAAAAATGGTAAAAGAAAAAAAATATTGTCTATTAATTTCGATCTCAACTGTCCAGATTGACAAATTGACAAATTATAGCCAGATAGTAAGATTATTTAAAATGAAGGGCAGTTCTGTAAGTGTATTCTGGAAGTCTTTTACATCTGCATTGTCTGATTTATTCATCTTTTACTGTCCATGCGAGGAGAGAAGGTTAAAATATAGCAACAAAACCAGTAACAAGTGGTTTATTTCAAACAGCTGTGGATGAAACTTTCTGAATTATTAGTTTACCCTATAAAACAAAAGAAAAACCTCCAAAATAAGGTGACTTTTTTTTTTTTTTTATTTGTTAAGGAAGTTGGAATAAATTAGTATTTAAAATATTGCAAAATATTTTATTAGATAATGAATGTATGTTTTACACGTACTCCAGGCTTCTTCAATGATAAATGCTTTCCAATTTATAGACTGCAAAAAAGTAATTTCATTTTGTGCGGAAATGCTCTTTTACACTGATGTAAAACTGATAGAAGACAGCATTTAAATTAGAGTCAGTTTCAAATTAGTATATTCAGATGTAAAATAGTTTTCATCTAAGGAAAAGACACATCTCTTAAATGTTGAGAAAGACACTTAATGGCTTTGGGTACACATACCTGGTGCTGATGCTTTACGGAGCAATAGCCAATACCTGATTGTTTTCTATTTCAGAAAGTAAGAGAATGTAAATATATTAAAATATATTTGGTTTGTGTCCTTAAAGGACACCTGAAGCCATTCTTTCTTCCTGGGCAATTAAAGACAGAACGTGAGAAGCAAAAAAAAAAAAAAAATTAATATAATAATAAAAAGCAGAAAAGATTATTTTTTAAACCAGTATTTTTTACATTCTTTTTTTGACTCATATTACCTTGTCAGAGTGTAGAAAGTAGAGTCTATTCCAATTTATTAAAGCAAGGCATTAAGGAGAGATAATGCTTTAGTATTGGAGGAGCAGTGACTTCTAAATTCTGAGGAAAAGCATAAACCATTTAGGATACAGTTCAGTTTCAGGAGAGCTCTGGAACTGTGGCTTTGAAAGACACATACATTTGAAATTATGCAGGAAGGAGGGCTGCATATCTAAGAAGTTTTGGAAGATCACAGCATGAGTTTATGAGTTCTTATAAGCAAGGATCATAGACTTGAACTCTGTCTTTGACCAGAGTACCAGAGGAAAATCCAACTTCAAGCAAAACTGCTGTATGATCACATTAAGAAAACTTGAGGCCATGTAGTGGAATTTGGATAAACTCTCAGAGCAGAGTTCTGTATAATTACATTGTTCATGCTTGCTTATAGCTACACCCAAGGATGTCAGCAATCAAGTGAAAAAGTAGGAAATAAATAGTTTGTTATTTAAATATGTGCATGTATGTTTATATATGCAAATACTTAGAACTAGCCTAAGATATATATGCTTTCTCTCTTTCCTCAGCATTTGGTTAAACATTACTATTCTGAAAAGTAATATTCTTAATCTTCACCTTGGCATCAATGAAATATATAGAAGCATTTTTTCACTAATTTTTTTTTTTTTTTTTAAACTCTGGCTGTAATCTTTAACCAAGGGCTTTCAAAACAACTCAGCAGATTGCTTCATGCTGCATGGCTTTTAGCCTGTTTGTTTTAAACATGCAATATCTATAGCTTTTAATATTCCTGGCACATTTCCTTCTCTCTCAGCATGAAGTTCATTATCCTATGCAAGACAAATTAGCATAAAGACAGCCAAATTTAACTGAGCATCAGCCTGAAAAAACTGAGGTACTGAACTATCAGTTTCACACAGGGGTTTGTGTCATGGCATGAGTCAGATAAGCTTTAGATGAAGATCAACAGACCAGCACTGATATTGCTCTTACTAGTTCAGCAGCCAGGTTCAGTGACTTTTAAAAGATTGGGTCCTCACAAACAATTCTTCAGTGTAGCATTTTGCAAGAAATCTTGCCAGATCTTCTTGTTTTATTTTCCCCTAGGTTACATATTATTTCTCTCAAATCTAACATCCATATGAAAGAAAAAAAAAAAAATCATTAATGAGGATGTTGATAAAAAGGTTGCTTTTATTTAATTGAATTTAATTGCTTACCAACACCAAGTGAATGCATTAAGAAAGAAATTAGTCTGCTCAGTTAAAGGCTTGAATATTATAAAAAAGTGTTTGCTGGAAAAAAAAAGTAGAATTCTAGATATCTGGAAGAGTTTGTATATGAAACTGTACAAATTGCAGGGTTATAATAGTTGTGCAAAAGCATGCATTCTTTGTCTCCATGGAAATGCCTCCTATCTCCATCTGAGAGGTAAGGAATAGCTAGCAAAATCAAAGCCAACATTATCCCTTCAAAATCAAGAACTATATGTTGTGCACAATCAACTTTCCTGGAAAGAAAAATGCTTGTTTTCTCAAAAGCTAATGAAGTGCACATGCCTCAAAATAACAACTGGGAAGTCAGAAAGTGCCCTAAGCTGTGCCAGCTCTGCCAGTGTCATAACACAGGGCTCTTCCTTGACAGTAACTGGGAATACTAGATAGACTGAACTAATAAAATCAAAAATGATTGATGCTTATTCAGAATCCTCACAAAAGGATGCCCTTGACATGGACAGCTTAAGGTATTCAGCTAATAAACTCTTCAGTGTCTACCACATTAGTTTAGTAAATTTAGAGTCAGAAGATTCTCCCTAAGTACCTAAAGGTTATAAATGAACTTTGGTAAGACATTTACATCAAACAAATAACCTCCCACTGGTCTACCCACAGTGTTATCTGCCGGTACCTTGTGTATTGACAGCTGTCCAGCAATCTGGAACTACTGAAATTTTGGCAAAATAAGTGTTCAAGCTTCCACGGTGGATGAGCAAATTAGAGGTGCTGAGTCAATTACCCCTCCACAGTTTGACTTCTGTTGGGTGCTGGCATAAGAAAAACACAGACAATTTGATTTTCACTATAACCTTTGGAAAATGGGTTCATCTCTTATGTTTTCCTTTTCTGTTTCAAGTATAAACTGCTAGAATGATTCACAGGAAAAAAACCCCAACAACTCTATAAACCGACAGAGAAGCAGAATTTCAAATAGTCTGATGGTATAACTAATCCTTATGTGCACAGGTTTCCACATCTGCAGAATTGCTTACCTGGAAAGATACTATATTTAGAACTGAGAAGTAGGTTTCAGCTTGCCCCTTTTAATGATGGGTCTGGGTAAATGCCTGATATTAAGTTCTACATGTTTTCACTATTCTATGAACAACTGTTCAAGTTTTCTTTTACTGGGAAAATGATAATTGAAAGGGCTTGCAGAAAGGGAGGAGAGTTTCAAAACCTATACTCCTTCAAATTTTCACCACAGGCACAATGAGACTGAGGGATTAATGGACTGAGAATTATAGAACTCTGGAACCAAATCACACAGGTGGGAAGCGACTTCAGGAAGTCTATACTCCAAGATCCTGCTCAAAGCAGGAGCAATTCTGAGGCTGGGAACAGTTGCTCAGATCTGCATTGAGCCTGATTTTGAAAACCTCCCAGAACAGGGATGGAAAAATCTCTATGAGTAAACTGCTCCAACTGTAGTTTTCATGTAAACAATGATGAAGGATTGGTGAAGGAAGTGAGCAACAGAAAATGTAAATGCTGAAGAAAAATATTTTTTTTGTTTATTTTGGTTATTTCCATGATTGTCTGATTTTATATCTTGACTGTGTTGTCTGATTAAGGGGTTTGTTTATTTTTTCTGCATCATTGAATCGTTGGGGTTTGATTCTGGAACAAAGATGCCATTCTGCAATAGCGTAAGCAAAAGGTTCTTAGTCATAACAAATAAAAATTATATTGATAGAAACTTTAACTCAGGATAAAACACAAAGAAATGTTTATAAACGCACTGTTAGTTTGAAGACCAATGCAAGAAAAAAGAACATCTTCTAATGTAAGCATTCATAAATTGTACTTATTAAAGAACTTCATTTTTCTGTGTGATATAATAAAAACTGTATTGCCATAAACACTGTGTTGCCACAACAATACCATCTGAGAAACTAAAATCTGTAAATCTTGACTGTTTCATGTTGTCTGGCATGTCTATAAATATTTTGTGCACTTTAACATTTACAGGCTGTATTTAACAGATTATTGAAATCAAAACAAGTTTGTACTGAGGCAACTGAGAACCTTACGTGTAGTTTTGCAAATTTTTTCAAGTTAAATACGCAGTACAAGTCAATGCAATGTAAGAAAACACAATGCATTGTTGAAAATAGCTGAACAGATGAATTAAATGCCACATTGAGTTCCATGCTTTTATTCTATAGAATATTAATTCAATATGGAATTATAGCATGATATAAAGCGTTAAGCTTTTAAGTTAATTGGGTCAAATAATAGACCTTGAAACAGATGAGAAAATTCTGGTTTTCATGCAGTTTATGACATACAGCTCTATGTATTTGGAAGACTTCATTAAGGACCACAGTTGCATGTGTCTACAAGATTCTCTTGCTGGTTTTAGCCTATTATTCTATGAAGTGGTCATCCAAAATTGTGACACTGTGTTTTATATCCTTTTTGCAGTTTGTGTATATAATTGCATTAATTGACAAACTTTAATGAAGCCATGGTTTCATTGGTGGCGAGCTTTTTGACGACTCACATTTTACAATTCCTCTGCCCCATGTGAAACAACCATATAAATAATACAGACAATATTGAACTGAAAACAGACTTTGTCATTTATTCAATTGAAAATTCTCACAATACGAAGATGAAATAGTTATTCTTGCAGTACTCAAATGATGGACAGAGATGCCTGTTTGAAAGATTTTTACATCAGCAGCTAAACTCTGTCTAAAATGGATAGCATAGCAGTGGTGCTGTAATACAAGGGAGAGTTCAAACTGAAAGTGTCAAAAATATACTATAAATTGAAGGGTAAGAGAATGGAAAGAGATAAGGAAGAAGGAAAAGAAGATTAGGGCTTTTCAAAATTATAATATGTTCCAGTTCATTCAGAAACTGTCCCTAAAATAGACACTTAAAGCGTGCCGGCAACATACGCACTTTCAGAATATAATGGGCAATTGTTTAGAAGCCAGTTTTGCAAATACAGAATTTTTTTCCCCAGGAAAAAAAGATTGTTTCTATACTAAATGCAGTTTATGTAAATAAAAATGTATAATATCCACATACACAATAAAGATATTTACAATATATTAACATAAAATAATCATACTATTTATTTTATTAAGTTAGCAAGAATTTCTCTACTTACCTCTGTGTTAAGAATTGATGTGACTAAACTAGTAAGTGTAGTAGCTACTAGGTTGTGACTATGCTTGCTGTGTATTAGCTACACTGGTTGTGACTATTCTGGCTTCCCCAGAATAGTGTAAAAATATTTTCCATCTCTACTCTGCTTATTATTAACCGTGGTATATTTTATAATGATATGAGATTTAGCCCCTTACATGCTTTTTGTAGTCTAATCTATAAGCAGTTGCTGCATGAAAGTAAATAGATAAATGAAAGTAAATAGATAAGTGAGAAACTACCCAGTAGTAGGATAAAAATTGAATTGAATAAACTACCTAGTAATTCAGTAATTAGCTATTTCTTAGGGAAGCAGAAGAAATGTTTCTTTTCCTGAGACTCTTCTGATCCTTGGAATATGTTTGGTGTTTTAAATAATTTTGTGTAATGCTATTCCAATGATGTCTGAAGACAGATACATTTTGCTTTCTCATTGTATGCCATGATGAAATTCAAACCTAACACCGCCTGTAGATTAATAATCTACCACAAGTTATTTATTCAGATATCCTCTCCTCTTTGCACAGGCAGATTTCTTTCTGAGATTATTGCCAGTAACTGAATTTGATAAGGGCAAATAAAACTACTTTTTTTTCCTGACAGGATAATTGTCTTTAAAAGTGAACAAACATTAAATGTGTTATGGTGAAATTTTGTCTAGGACAAAGTGTTCTTCTCATGCAATAATTTTAAAGCAATACTTCTTCCATCTGGTAAATGGAATTCATAGTCTTTGGATTCAAACTGTTTTAATGAAAGAACAATTGTCTAGGCAAATTCACTCATAAAAAGCTCCATTTTCACTGAAAGCAGGCTAGTTGAGATTTTGCACTTCAACAGAATCCTCTTGTCTGAAATTAGCTCTGTTATTTGCATATATACAGGCCACAGATGGAAAGGAGATTCAAAAATAAAAACACCATCTGCATTTGTCTTTAATGACAAGTTACATGGAAGTCTGAGATTCTCATTTTCAATAACTAGATCACAAACTTGTTCACAAGATCTGCACAGTCTACTTCTGGTTTCACCCTGCAAAAAAAAATTACTATAAAATCTATCTATGTCTGAATAATAAGAAGCACTTATATATCTCTTAGGGATAGGGATAATTAGGGATGTAACAAAGTTTTCTTCCATAAACCATTTGGAATATGCTAGCATATCAACTCTGTAATGTATCTCTACGAATATATTTTTGTCAGTGTTTATACTCCTAAATTTGAATCACATAAAATTTTCTGAAACTGCAGTTAATGATTGTGATGATCAGATGCATGGGTCAATAACATTGCCTGTGACAAAATACAAGAGACAATAGTAATATTTGTTTTGTAACAGAGTCACTGTGAACTGAAGGCACTGTAAAGCCCCAAAATCCATGCTCAATGAGGCTCTCAGAAAGGTTTACACTTGTTCGTGTACTCTGAGTCAGATGCATGGGAGAAATATTGACAAGATATTCTCAAGAGGCGACTTTAGAGAATCAGAGGACTTTGGCAAAATGTTTAAAGCAGCATTCAATCTACATAAAGCACTTCTCAAAGCATTAACTTTAGCTCATTCAACTTAGCAAACTCTGAGCCCGTCCAATTTTATATTACTCAAAACATTTCTCAAAACTCTGAGAACAGGGAATTAGAAGAAGAAAGGACAACAGAAAATACATAGAAAAGAAAAACTATAGCTACCACTCCTGGTTCCAGTGGCGTTTAGTTGAGACAAATTCAAAGATGCAAGGTCAAGACATATACTTGCCTTGTGCTCTGCCTTAAGTATGTTTTGGTTTTCCTGGGCCCTTCCCCCAGGTGGGACTTCTGCTCATTCAGCCACTTAGGAGCTGGGGTGGAGCTCCAGGGTCAGGTGTGGAGCATTGCCTCTGGTGTGCCAGGGTTTGGCAGCCCCTACAGGGCTGGGATACAGCCTGGGGGTGTGGGGTGTGGAGTGTGCAGGACGTGCAGGGCATCACCTCACCAGAACAAAACCTGACTTGCCCCTTTCCTTGCACACACACACCCCCAAAATATTTTGAGCCGCCAATCTCCTCCAGGCTCTCACAAGGCATACACATTTTTTCTTAGATTTGGGAAAGACACTTACATGCTATATTACAGGAACATTTTTGATCAGCTGTACCCACTATCACATGAAAATATTTCAACACAGAAGGGAAAAATAAAAGGATGTCAGAGCATTCGTCTGGATTGATACTAATGCTCATCATTTGAATTACAGATTTCAAATCTGAATGAGAAATATCCTTGGGAAACTACAACTGAATTCTAAACTGGCAGGGTTCTAACTTCAGATTTCCTCTTCTGTCAACCAAGATATTTAAATTTATTCAGGAAAACAAATCCTTGTGCTTAGTGTTGGGAACATTAAGTGCCATTTACTCTAAGACTTACTTTAACTGAAAAATATAAAGCAAACAGTGAACTCACCTAACTATAACAGAGGATGTACAGAGAAGACCATGTTTCTCAGTCTTTCCCATAATACTGCAATTATTTTGTTTTCTCCTTGTTATGCTAGAAATTCCATAAGAAGCAATTTTTGTAGATTTTAGGTCTACTCATTAACTCCATTCTGCAGAATTTCTTCCACTCGTTCATGTCTTTTTCACATTCCTTGTTTTTTAATTACTTGACATTCTCTTTAAACTTCAGACATCCGTTGTGGGGTTTTTTCCTGAGTCTGTCCTTCCTTCCTTCAGGCAGAGGCCTCTACTATAATCAGGCCATAAAATAGGTTTAGTACATAAAACCGGGGCAAAGAAGGAGGAAAGGAGGGAATGTTTTGAGTGATGGCATTTGTCTTCCCAAAGAACAGTTATGTGTGATGGGCCCCTGCTCTCCTGGAGATGGCTGAACACCTGCCTGCCCATGGGAAGCAGTGGATTCGTTCCTTATTTTGCTCTGCTTGTGTGTGAGAGGCTTTTGCTTTTCCTATTAAACTGTCTTTATCTCAACCTATGAGTTTTCCAGCTTGTACTCTTTTGATTCCTCCACTAATCCCGCTGGTGGGAGACTGAAGTAGCAGCTCTGAGGGGCTTGGCTGCTGGCTGGGGTTAAACGATGACAGAAGCAGAGAGGGCCTTCATGCTGTGTAAGCACTGCTCAACAACAATAAAACTAACCCTCTTTAGCACTGGTTTTGCCACAAATATGAAACACTGTACCACACGAGCTACTATGAAGAAGATGAATTTTATCATTGCCAAAAGCATTATATTATGAATATATAAAGGGTATGAAGCACTTTATTTTTCCACCGGGGTCTTTTATTTTCTTACATTTATATTCAAAGGGTCCTGCTCTCTGATTTTTGGTGTTTTTTTTTTTTTTTTGTAATTTTAATAGATTTACATTGTTTCATCTATGGGTTTTTTACTCTTTATGTTCGCCAAAGGTGAAAAATTCCCATACCTGTCGCTTTTTTAGATGAATTTAGGAGTACTGCATTTCTGCCAATGAAACCATAGATTAATTCACCTTTTTGAGGTGATATCTGTGCCTCAGATAATGAAATGAACATTCCCAGAAGTAAATGAGGAGCACAGATGGCAAGTAAAATAGTACAAACATTATTTCTGCCCGTTTGGTAATATGCTTCTCAAAAATTTAATCAAACTGTTGCCTTGTTCTTCAGTAATCTTTTTTTGCAGCCATTTACTTAATTATATATCTGAAATACTGATTAGCTTCTACATATACACTTGCATTAGGAAATATTTGAGTACTAATTTTATTTCTAATCAGTTCCATATGGATGACAAAAATGAAAAACAATTAAAGTTTTGGATTACAGTGAAAATTTTAATAGAGATAATTGTGTGAAAGAAAACACATTCTAGTCCTTAAGCGTTATCTAACAGTGACTGTTCCAAGTGCTGAATGCTATGAATAGAACCCGAAATTAAAATCACAGACTCACAGAATAAACTGAGTTGGAAAGGACCCACAAGAACCATTGAGCCAAAAAAAAAGATGAAAAAATAAAAGGCACATGTAAGGAAAAACAATTGAAGAAATCTGTGAGAAAACACAAATATTCCTCTTAACCCATTGTTAACAGTAGTCACCTCAATCCCAAGGATCCATTGGACTGCCAAGCTCACTGCGCAGCAGCTACAATGATTTAAAACACTAAAGAATTCAGGTATTAACCTAGTCATGCAGCATGATTGGCAGATAGCATATCTAAAAACCTGATCACCACAGTATTGTACCAGAACAAAAGAAAGAACTGTTTCAGTTATAGATGCAGTTAGGGTGCCAATATGAGCAACAGAATTCACTCTGTGTATAAAGACATGACTATTGAAGAAACCACTAGAAATGTTGATCTGAGTGATATAGCTCAGCCAGTAAAGCACACCCAAATTAAATGAACAAATTGTAGAGCTACACCTTGAATATGTACCCTGACAAGGCTTGTTAAGCTTATAACATTATCTGGAAAAATACTGAAAGACAAAGCTTGAAAAGAAAGATCAAACTTGAGGGGAAAAAAAGTGTAGCAAAGAAAGGAATGTGAGGAAAAAGTGACATATACATTTCTAGATACATGTCTTTGTTTATTATTGTGCTGAACATAGGTGCAAAACTCCACTTTGTTTAATATGTATATGCTTTCTAAATCCATCTAAAGTTGGTGGGGTTTTTTGTTTTTTTCTGTGCCAAAACCAAGTTGTAGTTTATGGGGAGGGGAAAAGGACAGTGAGTCACAGGAAGCTATAGTCAACTACATTCAAGATGCTCTATTAGTCCATACAGCAGGATAAGACAAGCAGGACGTCGTGGTTTGACCCTGGCCAAATGCCAGGTATCCCCAAATTTACACACCCACACCCAGGGCTCATGAGTTGAGATAAGGAAACCTGGGAGGAGACGCACTCAAATGGGCAAAACAGGACTAAACTTGGAAAAAGTTGCAAAAAAGTGATGTAATTTATTGCTAACAGAGTCAGAGGAGTAAATGAGAAGTAAACTAAACGCTTCAAGGCCACCATTTCTCCGCTCACCCCCCTCCCTCCTTCCCAGCAGCTGCACAAGGGAACAAGGTATGGGGAGGGGTTAGGTCAGTTCATCACCCAGATCTTCTTCCCCTGCCCGGGGAGAGGTTCTTTTCCTCTGTGTAGCCATGGGTCTCACCGTCGGCAGCCCGCCCAACACTGCTACAGTGACGCTGGTCCCACAGGCAAGCAGTCTCCCCAAAACTGCTACGGCGTGGGGTCCATCTTCCACGGGGTACAGACCTCTGAGCCAGGCCGTTTCCATCTCGGGAGCAAGCCTTCTTCTCTTTATTGTACTTCTGCTGGACCACTCTCTCTCTCTCTCAGGCACCCAGCCACTCCATGTGGGACACTCAGTTCAGTCTCAGGGTGCAAGTCAAGGCCTGTTTCTCCACTAGGACTCCCTCTGGACCACGGCCACTTTCAGGGTATCCACTCGCTTTGGGGCAAGTGGATCTCAGCATTTCCCGTGGGCCCCCATGGGCTGCAGGGGCACCCCCTGCTTCACCATGGGCCTCACCACGGCCTGCAGAGGCTGCAGAGCTCCGGCGCCTGGAGCTCCCCCTCCCCCTCCTTCTCCACTGACCTTGGTCTCTCCATGTTGTTTTCCCTCACATACTCCTCCTCCTCTGGCTAAGGAAAAGTGCGTGCACCCATTGTTTTGATTTCTTCTTAAATATGTTTTTCACAGAGGCGTAACCAACATCTCTAATTGGCCCAGGCTTGGCCAGCAGCATGTCCATCACCTCAGAGCTGGACATGGTGAAGGCTTCGAGAAGCTTCACAGAGGAGCCATCTTTGTGCCCAACCCCCCCACTAGAAAAACCTGGGCCAAGCTAAACCACGACACAGGGTAAGATCCTAAATGGCCAAACATGACACAGTATGGGCAGTCTTCATCCTCCCAAAAAACCCAAACAAGCTCAAACCAACCCAAACCGCCAAAAAAAAAAAAAAAAAAGAGATTATAACAGAAACAAACAAACATTAAATACCACAAAACCCAAGGAGAAGTTCTTGTGAAGAATAAAAATTATCTGTTGTGTTCCCAGTATAGAAACCGGAATTTATTTCTGCAAGACCAAATGTTGGCATAACTGGCATATATCTCCTGTGCTCCATTCAGCACAGCACACAGGAAAGGCTTCAAAGATCTTTTCCAACATGCACCAAAGATGGATGATTATTGCTAGAGAACCTATAAAAAGAAGAATGAAAACTGTGTTCAGGAAGTGCCAATCTGACACCTACAGTATTTACTGTCCTTTTGGACCAGAGAGACAAAGTGTAACTATATATTTTGTGAGGCTTATAAAGTCAGCTGATACTGATCTACTATTGATGGCCCACATTGGTCCAAATCCATTAATGCTATCTGAAAAATATGGCCTTAAAGGGTTCAAGGGAGAGGCCCGCAACAGGAAAAGACAGCAACAAAGCCAAAAGAAAGCTATGCTTTCATCTCAAAGAGTTTTTATATTTATTTTCAATATGCCAAAATAAAACAAGCATAACAATTTGGGTTAAAAATAAATTACATGTTCTTTTTTTTTTTTTTAAAGCATAAACAATGTACATTGACAGATGAAAGAAAAAAATTCTATTTACATAGAGCATGTGTCTCCACAAATAAGTGAACTTGTGTGAGCAGAAACTTCAGAAAATAAATTGTTCCTCACATGTGCACGTATCATTCTGAGTTACCAGCACATTGTCAATCAGCATCAGATTATTGTAAACAGTACAATGTGGTTGTAAACAGACAAAGGAGAGCAACCATTTCAGAAGAGACCCTAATGATCAAATCCATCTTAACATGAGCATGTTCAACTCATTTAGAAGATATGAACACAGGCTGAATACAGAGGAAGAATTATTACCCCCAACCTTCTGGCTAAAGTCTTGACAATACAGCCCAGCTTTACAAGGCATAAACAGAAACTCTCTGCCAATTAGACTCTTGTAAATGTCCTTTTAAAAAGTTGAAAAAGCTTCACAGGTATGCCACATAATAATTATGCCTAGTAATGATATATTGAGGATGTAATTTTAATTCATATCTCATTATGTATTCAAAAAGTGTGCTAAAGAATGCTGCAATTTACTAGTATAATATTAACCTTAAGTTACTAACCTTAGAGCATCTGTTCTAACCTGTCTCCAAACCAAGGCCTCAGAGACCATCAGCTGAGGGTACTGGGGGGCTTTTATACTTACTGGTTCACAGGACCAAAATGCAAAGCAAAGTATTAAAGATCTTCAAAATGTATTCACTTTTAATTAAAAATTCACAACTTTTCTGTAATCAATAACATCTGTATTCAATAAAAACTGTAACCAATAAAACTGGTTAACTGAAATATTATCAGATTTGGACAGCCATGACCTTTATTAATTTCTATAAGAGACCTAGGAAGGATGCATTTTCAGTGAAAACTTCCCCTAAAGCATTGCCTCGGTAGCTTAACTTGGCAGAAAATGCATGAAATCAGCAAAAGCAGAAAGAACATTGTAGCATTTGGGAATGTAGAAAATGCTGCTTAACCAGCACCATTGCTGTGGCTGCCTGCAGGCCAGTTTAATTAGGCTACAATTCATATGCAAGAAAGTAGTTTTGTAATTACTGTCAAATGACCAAATCAATGTATAAAAGCAAAGGAGGATTATCCATCCCCAGTAATGAACCATACTGAAGTTGACTGGGATTTGTTAGCTGAGACACCTATTTGTCAAAAATTCACTGTCAAATGTATAAGAAAATAAATATATGTATGCTCAGATATTACACATTTTAAAGAATACACCTCAGTTTGCTGCATTTATCAATGAATTTTTTATTAGATGCATGTACTGATTTTTCTACCAAACCATGAATACATATTTGTAAGCATGGGAAAGCACAGTTACCAATTTCCATTTTAAAAATCATATGTTTTTTTAGCAGAAAAGTTATCAGAACTTTAATATTAAGGGTTGGGCATAAAGCTACCAGAATTAATGATGCAATTTTTGGTTATCTGCTGCAGTAGCAACCATAGATATTGTTAAAACACTCAAATTGACTTTAATTTTTATTTGATTGACCATAATCTGTAAAAAAAAATACAAAAAGGTTTAGTTAAGGACATGTATATCTGGGCAACAGGAAGGATTTCTGTTCCCTTTACTTTAAACCAGTATATTATTAAAATAAATTTATTTCATTAAATTAACAAAGAAAGACCAGAAGATATAATTATTTTCTCAATGTGGCTTATTGCCACAGTGTCTGCATTAGAAATATTTGTCTAGTACTTCTGATTACCATATATTTAAATTCTCAGGAAAAAAAAATCATACTCTAAAAAGGATAGAATATATATAAAATTAAATTCCACAAAAAATCTTCCACTGGGTGTATTAAAGAAGAAAATTAATCCTACTCCCTCTTTAAAAACACAACATGAAGTGATTGATCTGACGAACATGAAAATTAAGTCCTGAGGAGGGCACCTATGTTTCCCTAAAGCAACTATGTTTCTTGAACTCTAGGCTTTTTTTCACTAAGCATGTTTTTTTCTTTGGTCCCTGTTCTCAGGCATCTGACTTGCAAATGATTAGATGCATGATTAATATTTCGCTTAGAATATATGTTATTTATGACCACATTTATATGGAGAGTTTGCCAGAGATTTCAATGGTACGGTATGGTATGGTAAGGTATGGTAGAACAGGAATTTGGAAGAACACTTAAATCACTCCTAGTTCAAAACCAAGATTCTATTTCATTCTTTGAGATACAAGAGCAAAATTATTAATTTCAAATAGTATATAAAACCAGATATAGTAGTTCTAGATCTAACACTTATACATATATGTGCATAGTGTTCCTGTTATACTAAGAAAACTAGACATTATCACATCAAAGCTAGAGATTTTGCAAAGTTTAATATACAGGATTATTTTACTCAGATTTTAATTGATGACATGTATGTTTAGCTTCTGTTACTAATGTGACCCTTGGTCACATTTATTCTCTATGTTTAACAACTCCAAGAGCTTTGTTTTTTGATTATTTTTTCTTTTGGTTGATTGGTGGGGAGTTTTTGTTTGTTTGGTTTGTTTTCCAAATGAGTGTGAATGGTACAGTTGTAATCATTCATCCCTTCCTTTTCTACTCAGACAAGAAAGAGAATTAAAAACCCAAAAAATACTTATATTGAAATTTGATGTTCAGTAAATGCAGAGAGAAGGAGACAGACAGAAAAACTGATTATGTTTTTGAAATTTGACTTTGATTATGTGTTTGAAAACTTCTGAGAGAAATCAAAATATTTCCTGATTAAGTAAGATAAAACTTTTAAAAATTTTAGCTACAAAATGAAATTCCAAGGTGAATCATCCACCTTTTAATCTATTAATAATGTTTTTTATGTTTGGTTTACTGCTGAAAGTTAAATGATATCCTAATTTTAATCTAATTTTAATTTTCATAAATTTCTAAGTTGCTTCTCAAGCTAGTTATATCGCAAAGAAATGTGTTTCTTCAGTAAAATTAAATACATCATCATGCTATGAACATGTTATATGACTTAAAATGTTTTTAAGGGTGTAAACTATAGCTATTGTTCTTAGAGAGAAAAACACAAAGTTTTTTACTCCTGGCAGATTTGGGAGCTCTGTGGGAAATGACTAGCATCTTGGGCTGGAGAGACTTAGTGTTCTACTTTGTTACTCTTCAGCCTGAGGACAGTGGTGAAACAAAATGTTTTGG
Organism: Dasyornis broadbenti; assembly: GCA_013397935.1. Lineage (NCBI taxonomy): Eukaryota > Metazoa > Chordata > Aves > Passeriformes > Dasyornithidae > Dasyornis > Dasyornis broadbenti. The sequence continues at coordinate 956,670 of VZRN01004310.1, forward strand.
CAAGCAAGTCTACTTTCTAGCCAGATTTCTCAGCCATGAACTTCTCAGATCTTTGCATCTGTTTGCAACAGTTTCTTCATTGTTACATATAAATAATTGACAGATACCCTGAAGTGTCCCTACCCCGTGAAGTAAGTTTTAACAATGCAAAGTTTTTCCAATCACTGTGATGCATTTTCTCCCGATTTGTACCAATAAATTAAGCTTTGTTATTTTAAACAGTGTTATGGCAACCTTCCCAGAGCACATGTCTGTCAGCAGGAGCAAAATCTACATTGGAAATTCTGAAGGAAAAAAAGAATCAGAATAGCTATCCAAAACCAATTAACAGTTAGCAGTCTATGACTATTCTGGAAGAAAAAAAAAATAAAAAAAGGAATGGATAAAACCTGGCATTTGCTTAATCTTATTTATACCCTTCTATGTCCTATAATCCTTCTGAAAAATCTATCATAGTATTTGAAATGCTGTTTTCTATCATGTTAACAATTTTGGTGTACATTTGAAAAGAACACAGCAGTATTAAAAAAATGTTCAGAAATAAACCATATGCAAATAGTATTAAAATACTTTGAAAAATGTTCTCATTTTTATAAACTTTTTTCTAGAGTTTCTGCCTACAACTGCAGTGAAAACCTATTTGCATAAGCAGTGTTTTCTTACATATTTTTTAATCTCATTTCTTTAATTAAGAACCATGCAGAGATGTTTTATATCCTTTAATTGATAAGTATTAAAGTGGACTGAGAAAAAAACCAAACTCTAATTTAAAATATTTGCTTCTGAGGTTAAACATACCCATGAACTTTGAAAATGGGGATAAAAAAATTTCCAGGTAACAGCAGACATTAGGTAATTTCCCCAAATTCATAATTCCAGTATAACAACCATACTAATTCACAAAAAAAACCCCAACCCCTTGTCACCATTGAGAATGTATAAAACATTACATTAGATAGCAATCTGAGAGAAAATTAATTACTTTAATACATATTGCAAGTCTGAGAAAATGTTTCCTCAGGAGATAATCTTCAGCATGTACTTCTGTCATGGTTTAACCCCAGCTGGCAACTAAGTACAAAATAGATGCTTGCTTATAACCCCATCCATTCCATGGGATGGGGAGAAGAATAGGAAAAAGCTTAACCCCATGGACTGATATAAAAACAGCTTAAAAATTGAAGTACAATAAAATATAATAACAACAAAAATAATAACAACAATAGTAATTGTAAGTCTTTAAACTCTTGGCTTGCTTAATTGCAGCATGTGTTTCACATTCATGTATAACTTGTGGGATTGTGTCCGTACTCAAGTCTACCTTTCAATCACAAGCCCATCTCTATGTCGCATGTCTTTCTTGATGGCCTAAGTTGTCATGGGCCTGCTGATCTAGAAATAATTCACCATTACGTTGGCAGTTCAGATACCCCTGAAACACTTTAATCTTAGCAGCCTGAATGCCTGTTAGTTGTCCTGGTGATCTTCAGTGGCCGTATTCAGGTACATGAACATCCTCATGGCACATCTCACAGCCAGATTCTCCACCTGGGAGAATGTCTTGTCACCTGGGCAATGTCTTGTCACAGTGTGGCAGCCCGGATGGGTTTGTATCTGCCCTGCCAGTTGGTCTGATTTCATAGCTGCAGTCACCCCCACATTTGCCACCATCCATGGATCAGTATAAAATATTGGCCACTTTTCTTGTTCAGCAACATTTAAAGCCATCTAGAGAGCTTTGCTGTGAAATTGCTATGTAAGTACATAAAACCCTCCCATCTATCACTGTTTTAAAGCAGAGTAAAATTCTAAATTTGGAGATCTGAGCTTTGATATGTTTCGTACACTCTGTCTCCAAGTGATTGATTATCATTATAGTCTATGCTTTGTGACAGCGCAGTTATTTCTAGTCCATATGATGGGCCTTTACCAGGTATTACTCAGGCTACTCTGTGAAATTACTGTTTCTAAAAGATTGATACCAATTTCATTCCATCGTTGTAGGACATTGTGGAGACAAGTACTTGAAAACAAAATCTTCTTTTTTGTCTTTTCTAAATACAGGAAAAAATCATGCAGAAATTGTATTCTTTTCAAAATACAGCAGGATGTTGCATTTTAGGGCCTGTATTTCGGTCTAGTTTAAGTTGTAATACGTTATGTATTAGCCTCTATAAAATGGAATCCAGAAACACAGTGTGCTTAGTTTAAAAGTTCAAGTGGCATTGCATAGCTTTCTGTTGAAATAAATAAATAAAGTATCAGTTTCTGATTAAGGTATGTACAGGCCACTGGACAAGTAGTTAGTCTTCTTCAGTTCTCTCCTCAATCTTGTAGATTTCAGTCTCAGAAAAGGAGGTTTTGTCCAGCACTCTGCTTCTCATAAAGGTCTGTGAACTGAGTGGATGGGAGGATAAGATACTTTTCTTGGACCACCGAATCACTTCATCCATTTTTATCTTTTCCCCTTTCATTTCATCTCTTCTGCTGTTTTTCTCACAGACACTAATTTCAATTCCACCTTTAAAATCTTCATGGAAACCTCTTTACCCTTCTTTCTCCAAAAAGCATGAAAGGCTCATTTCCTGTTGTAAATTCCTTTTTCCCTTGAGGGGATCTAATTAGGAGAGACACCAATTACAACCCATATTTACGAGAACACCTTTTAATTAAGCTGTTGTTATTAAGAGCAGGTAATTGTCGGTACAATACATTCACATGCCCCTTCCCATTAGCACAGGCAGGCACGCAGAGATGCATACCCACAATCATTGATTGTCACTTGTTTTAAGCAACGACTGACAGGCCAGCCACAGCTGTTAATACTGTCAGAGAGTCACAGTGTGGCTGCTAGGGTGTTTTCTGAAAGTCCTTCAAAAGAAGGTCCTTCTTTCTTCGGATGTTTATGTAATTCTGAAGCACTTGTCTACATATAACACCCACCACCTTCTTGGATGTCCCCTGAACTACACAAATCCATTGTTCATGCTGGTTTTTACTGCTGGCCTTGGGAAAAGGCAGCAAACTATGGACTGAATTCACCTGCACTTGAGAACTCAGCAGGGCAGGGAGACTCCAGAGCTCATCAGGTATTAGACACATTTGCAAGCTATATCTCAGCATCTATTTCTCACTCTTCAGCCTGCTGTTTTCTCACAGATATTTTTTCAGCCATATTTATTGGCCTCCGTAGAATCTGTTTGCCGAAACTCATGCGGAAGGGAATTTTGTGATGTCCACCCTCAGGCCACCACTATTAATGTTTTGGAGAAGTTTTCAATTGTTAAATCCAAGTGTTTCCATTAAACTTAACATTACCATACAGGAAATATCTCCTTTCTACCCTATAGCACTATGTAAGCTCCATTCACAATGATTCACAGTATTGTGTGAGTTCACCTCACCATCAGCCTTTACCCACCATGTTTTTTACTGTCTCATTTCTTTGGCAACTGTTTTTCATAAAGCTATGGATTTCAATTAGTTGAGGGGTTTTTGCAGCTCCTATTAGAAAAACATACAAACAAAAAGCCCAACAACAAAAACCCCCAACCAAAAAAACAAAACAAAATTACTAAGTACCCAAACTTTTCCTGCTTTTGTGCAAAAGCTGTGAATAGCTGCTCTTTTCCCTGTCAGGGAAGGCAGAGAAAATGAAAAACCATACTTTGCTATCAAATTACTTCATTATTATTTGACTATAGCATGGGTAAAAACCACATTCATAATAGTTATGAAATTTAATGAGCATGTGACAATATTCCAGGCACCAGTGTTGAACTTTGCCTACCATATGAGACAGTAGTTCCTAACTAAAAGTGATGACCTGTCTAGTTTTGGCCTCTGTAGCAGCATTTAAAATACCAGCCTGTCATTGGGAAAGACTTGTTTTGGAGGTTGTATAAAAAATACAGGTTTCCTAGGGGTCATGTAAGCATGAAATACCTGGAGATAGTCTTCAAGGTATATAGTTATATATACTTATTTCTTGCCATATATTCACAGTGGAAAGCATCTTTTATATCTGTATTTTCGCCCATGGTTTATTAATCTCATGCCCCCAGTTACTATGTATAGATCAGGATCCCCAGCTATAACACACTGCCCACTGTACAATGAAGTATTTCACTCCCTTAATTTGCTATCCATATCAATGAACAAAAAAAAACTGTCTACAAACTGATTCAATGTCATTGTACATCTAGGACAGCATTTTCATGGTGACAATGCACTCTATCAAGAACTGAAGGTTTGCTTTAAAGGTAAGTATCCGTGCCAGTTTATTAAGTCCTCCGAATGATGTTAAGAATTATTCCTCAGGGAGGTATTCCGTTTATTATAGGGATTTTTCATTAGTTTTTCATGATGATTTGATGAAAAACAATAATAAGTTTAAAAAAAAAAAAAGTTGTTTTTATGACTTCCAGAAACTTGGCAGGATTGCACGAACCACTTCACCTTCTACTTGAAAACTGGATGCATTGTTTTTCTTTACTAGAAACTTTATAAATATGTTGAGGACAAAGACAGACACCCTTATTCTTTTATAGGTTTGCATCAGGCAGATATTTGTCTTGGTTATTTCAATATTCACTAATTAAGCTAAATATAATAAAAAATGCAAATAAGGAATGCACTAACTGTTCTAGAAACACACTTATTTCATGTTTCTAATATTGCTCACATTGTGCAAATCTTTCATTTCTATTATTGCATGTCTACAGAGGAGGTAAAATAAAATTTTTACATACGCAGATTTTAGCTGTCTCCAAGACTGATCTTTGTCCCAGATAAATTCAGTTTTACTTCAATCATCAGCATTATTTATCTCTGAAATAGACAACTTTCTTAATTCAGTACTCGGCAGTACTGTGGAAATATTGATCTGCAATCAACTGCTGACACAGTTATCTTTGCTTAAGCTGCATGTTTACTGAACTGCAAACACAGCAGTGTTACAGGCATAGATAAGAATTATTTCTGCCACAAAAGAAAAAGAAAAAAATCATAGAAACCACTATATCTAAATGGCCTTGTCTGTGTTTTATTCTAACATTTATTTTTACCAAAGATGCTTGTAACATAAGTTATTCATATTTTCCTTTTTCTCCCATCATTTTTGTTTGGGGTTTATATTTGTTGCTTGTCTGGTTGGTTATTGGGGTTTTTTTTCTTTTTAGTGAATATAATGCTATGAGAAATTTTCTCTCTCTCTCTCTCTCTCTCATTTTAGTTTTCCTTTAAGCAAAGTAAGCTGGTCAATAAAATTGAAATTACTCTGAAGAGCTATTTCCATTGTCTTCACAGGTCCTCTTTTGGTTGGGAATCCCAACTTTCAGGACTTTTAAAATACTTCTGGCAATTCAGATTCGAGTAAACAGTCAGGTCGCTGGTCATCCATACAGTCTGCTTGACTTTGACAGATTACATTATTAAAGACCATATTTATATTTAATACATACAGCTCCATAGAAAATTAGTGGAAGGTATTACTGTTTATTCTAGAGATTAATTAAATTTGACCACAAGTGGAGATGCACAAGATGGGGAAAATTCTCTGTAACTTAGAAGGGATTCAAACCAAAACAAGTCTGTTGAAATGATGCCAAAGTGGACAGCCCTTTTAGACTGTAGTCTTTACAATCCCATTAAATGAACATATAAAGTGCAAATTTTTGAATAATATTTAGTATCAGTGGCAGTGAATGTTAAATAAGTTTCAAAATTTGTCATCAAAGCAGACAACCCTATTTTGTAATTTAGCTGAGAATAAAACAAAATGAATAGCCAAACACAAAATAAAAGGGCCAGCTTTCAAAGATGGAACTAATAACTGAATACCTTAATCCCCAAAGTCAAGTGTTCAAATTAAAATTGCAATTAACTGGGAAGGGTTTAATATATATGTGTGTCTGTGTATTTGCAAAGAATAATTAGCCACTGTAATGAATGCAACTGACTTTGAAATAATGAATATTGCAAAAAACTTATTAAGAAACATCTATATTCACTTTCTAGGATATTAATACATACTGAACATCATAAATACATGATTATTCAATAATTCAGCATAAAGTTTCTAATTGTCCTTGTCATTGTAGTTAGTTATATTTTCATTAGTATAATAAAAGTAACAGTAGTCAGTAACACCAGTCCAATAAGTGGAAAATACACACATCATATCAAGTATACAAACATGTATGGTCTCTTAAGTAGTACCCACCCCAAAAAATCTAAAAATCCTTACTATGTAAAGTACAACTTAAATAGAATTTTAGTTGCTAAATCCAAGATTGTGATTCCGGAAAATGATTGCTAAGGAATGTAAGGACTTGTAGATAATTTTATTAAAGTTCATGCTCTAGATTTTGTAGTTTTTCAGGGCCATGTATACCACAAAGCTGACACATCTAAGCTTTCAAGACTTTTCAGAAACCTCAGGCTGTTTGGACATTTTCAGATCAGGCAGACACTTCACCGACAGGCCCAAGGTGATCTGATTTTTCTGAAACATCTGACATGCGCATATCATCCATACAAGAAAAACACAGCAACCCCAAGGCCATCCTTATGCACAATGACAGCCAGAGAGGTGGTTCACATTGAATAAAAGCCTAATGCCTGAAGTAGAATGGAAACTGAGGATCAGTTCTAACCTTGGCCAGAAAAGTTTGAATTTTACTTCTGAAGGGAGGTTCTAGCCCCTAGGTTGGAGTACAAAAGCTGCAGAGACAAGGAGAAAGCATGGAAACAAAGAGGAGAGAATATAAATGTACAATGTTTTCTAAGTTTTAAACTTTTACCAACTAGTGAGACTCACAGTCCAAGGTAACTAGGTGTCACCATGCATTTACCAATGACCAATGAAAACCCATCCATATTAATATATTTCTCTCTGGGAAATCACTAAAAATTCAATATTTATCCAAATTGATATCTCCTTCTCTGTAAAAAAGGGAAGGGAACAGTCTCATTAGGACTAATTTAAAACAAAAAACCCCCAACTAAACAACAACAATAACAACCAAAAAACCACTATCAAAACAAAACAGAAATACCCACATTCCTACCAAGGAAAGAAGTCATCTTGCTTTGGTACCAAGACTCTTTGTTTTACATAGATCCTTGACAAAACCATATTCTGTGCTCTTATAAAATTACAGTGCAAACACAACTTCTTTGTTTTAAAGTAAAAGACACAAAATTACCAGTCTTAGAATGTAGGTTCTGTGATTAATAAAGCTGCCTTTATTCTTGATTTTGCCCCCGTAACAGGAGAACAAAACTTCTGAAGAGACACATAAATATAGTATATCAATATTATAACTAAGCATGCATAAAATGAACAGAAGATATATAAGTGTACCTAAATCATCCACTTGTCTTCAGATTAAAACCCTTTACTTTCATCATAATGTGAAGTAAATTAGGCATAGTAAATCTCAAGATGGTATAAGGCAGTACTGATAAATGCATCCAATTTTCTAGTGGCTCATCTATACTATTGTTATGTAACTCCCAACATGAAATAATATATATCAGATCAAACGAAACTAAGGCATACCTACATAAAAAATTTAAACCAAGTTGTTTAGTTAACAAATTTTTGAATAAGAAGTCTTTATTCCTCTTGAATATTATCTTCATTAAAAAAAAAATTGTTCTGCATGCTCATGAATTAGTAGTCATGAATAAGTGACACAAGTGTTTTTCTTTAACTGTTGATAAAATTCTTTCCTCCTTCTGATGTGAGCTCTTACACTTCACTCTGGGTTATATGAATCTAGAAGGATAACAAGCACAATACCTATAGGAATATAATATTTCTTTCCAGGAAAATAAGAGCTTAATTTAAATATTATCATAAACCATTATTTGCTTTAAAAATGTCAATTTAACCCCATACTGATAAACCAAAGATCATTCATCGCAAGCATTTATAAATTTTCAAAAAATGTAACTCACAAACTGTTTTAGACTATCATTTCAGACATCCATACTATTGTGAGCTTTGTCCTGAAGGTATTTTCTGTGCAATAACTCATTTCCATAGGATAGGTAATTATTTATATATTTATTAACTTGTTTAGGTTCCTGACTTGAAAGAGAATAATGTTTATCTTAGAAAGGAAAAATAATCTATATACTTTCTGAACATCTCCAGGGAGGCCTGGCACTACTTGTTTCTGTAATAGCCTAGCTTTTTTATCTTTCATCTTGTTTAAAAGACTTGTTCAATATTAAACTAGGAACAAAAATTGTACCTTGCTATTTTTGTGATTGCAACTAACTCATGCAAATCAAAAGTCACACCAAAAAAAAAATCAAATGTTCATGATGAACTTTTTTTTACTTTGGGTTGATTACTTAAAAAATTGAAAAGATATCAAAATATATTTAAATTATAAAATTGCTCGTAACAACATATAGATTTCCTTTGACCTTCTGACAAGTCCTGATCTAGTAAAACGCTTTCTCACATGCTTCATTTACGCTCCTGATCAATGCTATCACATATGATGTCTGTAAATCTATCTGTGCTGAAACAACTCTGTCATCTGCAAAACAGATATATTACACTAAATATATTGTATGTTCGGAATTTTTAACTTGGGTGTCATTTATTATCTTTAGATGATTAGCCTGTTTTAGGAAGTAATCAAAATCACTCCTTTTATCACATCTGAATCTTAATGTATCAACAGTGTGCTAATACAGCCAAAAAAAATCTGACCGGTCTAAAATTACTTCCACTCTAGTATTATTTTGTCAATATTGAGACATACAGTACACATTGCTGTACCTTCCTTTTAAAATCTTTTTAGTATTTCAAAGACATTGGAGTGGTCATAGCTTTTTCAGATACATGGAGGCAAATAGCAACAGAATTTATCAAAGCATAGTAACTTTGACACACAAACAAACTGAAAAAGAAAGTCCTATTTATGCATTTATGTAAAGAACTGCTGAAGCCAAATAAGGATTCAAATGGCAGCTGTGTCCATCAGTCATTAAAAAACCCAAAGCAACACACAAAGATCTGTGCATAACCACTCAAGGGAGCTTTCCACCAGATCTTAACTGCTTGGCTGTAGCACAGAGGCAAGGCTGCCTGTGCCTTCTCGGCAAACATCATTCTTTTCCAGACTGTAGGATGTCTTGTGAGAAAGTAGTCAGGTTTATATGGACATGCTAATCTAAGCAAGGATTGATTACCTTCTTTTCTCTATCTTCCTTTCATTATATCATCTCTTTTTTAACATGATGCAGGTGACTAGGTTATCAAACAGAGGAGATTCACCTCCATTACATGGGTAATAAAATTATGCTGATTCTAATTTTTCATTTCCAGAGGGGGTTATTTTTTATTCATCCATGTTTTCAATTTCCTACTAAAATAGTAGCATGCAGTGCTAAAAGGACACTAAAATAAATAGCTGAAAATGTTCTGGTGCAACTTGACTCTCAATTTATTGTGCATGCTGGAGGGAATCGTTAAAACCTATGGTGGAGGGCAATAGCTCATAGAGTAGTAGCAGCGGTGACATAAAAGGTGTCAAGTGAGTACCTTAAAGAGCAACAAAGACAGCAAGATCTTCAAGGTGTTAATATACCTGCCTTAGTATAAAGGAGAAGGCTTTGTTTCCAGTGGTTGACCCATCCTGGACCTGTAGCAAAGAGACTGTGCAAAGCTGCCATGCTGTCCTGGTCACCCTGGAGTCTTCATACCATTCAATGAACTAGATATTTTCTAAAAAAATAAATGAATGGGCTTTTATTTTGTATTTGGATTCTACGGTTTACAGTTGCCTCTTTAAACTTCTTTGAACTTAATTTGAACAAAGGTTATCCGAGTAAATGATTTTTAAGGTTTGTCATGATTCACAGCGAGCTAATTTCATCTCAGTTCCACAATCAAGCCAAGAAACCTGATCATGAAGATTAGAAATGCAAATGTTAAATGGATTAAACGTTCTGGGCTATATAATGAGATATTTGCTGTCAAGACAAGGACAAATAGACGTTACTTTTGGAACAGTTGAAATTATTAAGCATTCTTCAAGTTAAAATAGTGCTAGGATTTCAGATAGTGATCTTTACAAAGGAAGACAGCTTTAGATGGCTGGGAACAACTGGCTGGTATGAACACCATCTTAAAAGGAAAACAGAATAAATGTCAGAAAAGTCAAATTAAATCTGGAAGGTACAATATCATCAATTAGGAGCAGGAAAGAGTACTAATGTTGAAAACATTTAGTGAATAATGAAATGACCAGCAGTATACACACACACGAACACTATTACCCAGAAGAAAAGTATCATTATCAGGTAAGAAGACACCTCAACTTGATCAAAATACAAGTGTAGACAGGATAATGTCTTTACAATATGTGTAACTCTCAATAGTTTGATGCACACTGTGTTCTACTCTGTTCTAGAAATATCTAACACATATATTTTTTTAATAAGCTACAAACCTTGGATTGGTAGCTCAAATTCAAGAGAATCCAGATTTTTTCTGAGACCTTCATCTTCAAAACTGGTTTTGCAGTGAAAAATCTGGATTGTTGCATGCTTCCATGTACCAAATGTATGTCCCATATGAACCTTCCCTATTTGCATCAAGTCTTCATTCTTTATGACAAAACTTCAACAGTGATTTAGCAGAAATCCACTATGATGGCTGGACATTGTCATACATTCTGCTGGGACAATAGAAAAGGTGAACCCTAAGAGTTCTGGTCACAGAAGCCAGAGCAAGCCTTTCTCAGTTTGCTCCTTGATTTCAAGATGATCAGGAGACAAAATTTACATCTGTCTAAGGGTAAAACTGAATTGATACTAGCAATGATGTACTTTTAACTAACTTGCTAGATCATGGCTATTCTCTCTTATAAACACAGCCAGGATCTACAGGGCTACAGTGAACTGTTTCATAGTGTAGAGACCAGGTGACTTAAAATGGCCTGTATCCATGCTATTCAACTCTCCTGCCTTTCCAAACCTGTGGTCTGCATCAAAAAAATCTATGAAAATAGCCATTGCCTTATGTTAGCTCCTAAATTGTGCTTAAACATTGTTTGGGAGCTGCTATTTGACCTGGGCCAAAATGTGCAATCATCCTTCTAATTGTATAAAGACACACACCTTTGAGATTAAGCACCTTAGGAATGAAAATTTGGCACAATTTTCTGTTCTGCTGCAGGTAAAAACGTTTCTGGTCCTTCCAACAGGTAACAGAGGAGTTTTAGTTCATATTCACATGCATACTCTTGAAGATGTGGCTATAACACTGGGGTTTTTTATGTCCTTAAGATGCTGGTGTGGAAGGCAAATCTTAAAAATCCCTTCATTTCTGAAAACAGAATACTAAAGTACTTGTCAAGGCATTTCTTTGAGGACATGTCACTCTGAAAATTACACTTGAAGCAAACCTATTTTAGGACAAAAATAGGGCACAGTTTTTCTACAGAGATCAAGTGAAAGCACAATGAAAAACAATTTAGAAAACAGCGTACTGAAATAAAAATAGAATCAGCCATTCATCCATCTACATACATGTATAAGAAAATTTATGCATTTAGAGTAGTAGATTTCTTACACTATTTCATTCACTTTTGAAACTGTCAAAGGTCTCATGTAAACACAGGACAGAGGATACAGAGGTTTTGATATCACTTTTACATTGCAAAAGGTTAATTCTTCCACATGTAACACATGCAAAAATTTTCCTTTGTTTCTGTTCATAAGAAGTTTTCAAAACATTACTTTGGAAATGATCATTCCTAAATTTAATGGATTGTTAAATCACATCATATCGAATACCTCTTAGTTCATACTCGTATTAAATTTTATTTAAAAATTTCTCATTGAGTAAACTCAGTATTATTATATTTAGCTAACTCTCTAGAAAGGCTACGTAGAAATACAGTTGTAGAAAAGCCATCTATATAGAAGATTAAAAAAAAATCTGCCTATTTTCTGCTTCTTGATTCAGTTGAAATGTTATGCAACATATTTGAGAGCAAACAGAAATGTATTAACTTTCATTAACAAAACTTAAAAATTACTTCAATTTCAGTTTACCACCTCTGATAAAATAAGAAGGAAATAGCAGCAAAATTACAATTGGTCAAAGTCCTACTAAGAACATGGACATTGAATTCTGGCCATATTTCTCACGGCTTTTGTTCATTCAAGTCTTGGGAAAAATAACCTGAATTTAACTATCCTCATGGTGATTTCCCCCGCTACCCCTTATATCCTGATTTCCCTGTACTTTTAAGAAAGAATTTCATTTAAACAGTATTGCAAAAAGTTGCTCTTCAGTTTGAGTACACTGGATGAATATAATGAGCATGTAAAATCCTAGAGTCTCATGATATCATAAAAACTAAACAGTGAAATAATATTACTACATTTTTCTCTTAGGCAATACTTTACTTATTTATGTATTAAAAAAAAAAAAAAAAAAAACAGGAAAAAAAAAAAAACTAGAACATACTTCCATGGGTCAAACATATCAGGCAATAAAAATTCATCCCCAGCATTTCCTCCCACACATTTCCTACAAATATTTTCACTCCGAGCAAAGTCATCTCATAAAGAGCTAATCATTTTAAGTATGAAGTAACACATTGAGTAAGACTGAATGAGATTTTTAAGTCATCAAGTTTTGATCTTATGCATATCTTAGCTTCTGAGAACTAATTCTTGTTTCAAATACATCAAAGTATTGAGTCTCTGACTAGAGCTGTCAAAGATGGGGAGTTCCATACAAGGTCTTGTAAAGTGTGTCAGTGTTTTAAGCTATCTGAAAATGCTGTGCAGCATTTTGTGTTGAATGACACAAATATCTTTTATAAACCATTTTCAGCCTTTTAGCTGTCATACTTTGCAGTAATGGTCCTCAGGCAAATTTTTTGTTTTCTGAATTAAATCATCCCGTATATCTATTGTCTTTTGACTAAAAAGATTGAACTCCTAAAGTCTTTCTCATAAGTCTGTAATATTTCTGAACTTTTAAATTATTAAGTTTTTCTATCATTATTTCCTTGTGAAATATAGAAGTGGATTCAATAATAGAATAAATGTATGAATTAAAGAACATGCCAGTTATGTCTGATATGTTTGTTCCTTTGTGGATTTCTCGTTTTGTGTATTCAAAAATTACATTGTCTCTCCCCTCATTTTTATTTTTTTTTTTTTTTTTTTAGCAAAACTCATATTACCCTATTATCTATAACAATCTCTTAGGTAATATATCTCCATTCTCAATGTGCAACTTTATTTTAATACATTGCAATCTAGAGTGGAAAACTTTACAACTTTCCAGATTGCTCTGTCTCAGAATTACTCATTCCTCTAATCCTTGTATAATACTTTGTCTACTCGTGTATTTTCTGGCTGTAATACACTCTCATCATTCTCCAAATAAAACATACTAAAATAGAATGTAGTTATATATGAAATTTGCTTAAATATATAGAAATTTCATTATGTCAGTAATGTGTAGGCCTTTCTTTAAGATAATATGTTACCTAAAAGATAAATTTATAACACTCCCATTAACTTAATGGATAGTAAGAGAGAAATGATACACTGTATTTTGCACGCCTCAGTTTAATAATGTCAAGGGCTTTTGGTATGCAACTCTGGAATCTGTTTGCTCCTCACCATTAGGAAAGCTGCTATGGCTGTTTTCCAGTATATGACATGTTTTCCGTGGTGTTCTCATGTTGTTGACTTTACACAGTTTTTTTAACTGCCTTGAACCCACAAGTCACAGCATTGTTTGTTATGATGGTTTCTGGTGGAATGTGACTGCCACCAGCATGAGGATCAACCCTTCTCTCTACTCTTTTTCTGCCCTTTGGATGCAGATATTTGTCAATATTAGAGGATCCAATTACAACATACTAAGCAGAAATAACTATAGCAAGCATGAGCGCGTTCTGATGAAATCTATATGGTAGTTACTGTGTGAAATATGTTACACAGGAACAGCTGCTCCACTGGAGAATATATCCATGGTTTTGTGGGAGCAGTCAGTTAAAATATAACTCATTTTCATTCACTCCACATTTTGGTAGTAGTTCGTAAAAGATATTCCCTGGACTATGCACGCAAGATCATAGGGACATCCCTTTGGACCTGACCATGCAGAATGAGGCAGCAAGGCTAATAGTGAAAGATAGGCAAAGTCAGACTTCTAACATCTGAGCTCTCTCCATGACAAACGTTTTTTAGCAGCAAAGAAAATCCCATAAATTCTAATCTAGAACGTCACAGGAAAGAAAAGTAGATCACACAAAACAAACAGGAGAAAGATGTTGACAGCAGATGGGTTCTTTCAGATATAAAAGAGATGATGGGAACAAAAGGTAGGAAAGCAATGATGTGTCAGAAGTTGGCAACAGCTCTGTAAATCCACATTGTGTGGTATGGGAGGAAACACTGCTGTGATCAATCCTAGCGGAAGAGGAAAAAATTTGGAGTGTCTTTTCTGTCCTTAGTATCTTGTGGAAGATGTGTTTGAGGAGTTTGTGATCTTGAGCAAGGCCTGACAGCCATTTTGGCCCAGTGCTAGGGCCATTGGCCCCAAGTATATGACAATAAAGGGAAACTTTGTCTACATTTCTTAGATACATGTAGCTAAATTTGCTCTAGTGGGCATTAAGAAGGAGATGGCTCTCCTACCTGTAAAAAAAAAAAAAAATACTTTTGCAGGGAGGATGATGATCCAGGAATGGGATCTGCACAGCATGAAGTGGATGTCCAACAAAGGAATGAAGCTTTCTTTCAGAAGACGAAAACAGAAGGCTGAATTGAGTTGTCTTCTGTATTTCTGTATTTCTTCAAACACTATTGTTGAGCACCTTTTAACATACAATCCAGTTTGTTCATATAATCCAGTTTGTCAGAAGAAAGAAAGATAGGGATCAAAATAAGACACACAAGTCTTACCAGAGTGCTTGGAAAAGGAAATAAAATTGAGAATTGATTTATTTAGAAAAGAAGGTAAACTAGGTGAGAATAATGGATTTCAAACAAAATAATCTGATGTCTGTATTCAAAACCTGCAGATAGAATATCCAAGTCCTTAAATAAGGTCCACCAAAGTAAAATATACACCCTTAAGATTGAAGATTAGTGACCATGAATAAAGTAGGTCTTTAAGTACAGTTAGGCAGAACAACCTGACATTGATAACAGAAAGATACTGAACTTTACTCACTGCTTCTTTTTAGCTGTGTTGTTGTTTACACTTATCTAAGCGATAAGATACAATCTAGAGTTCAAGGTGGTGGACAAGTATACGAGTCCTGAATTACAGAAAATTGCAAATTCTATTGTCATAAAGCTGAGGATCTAATCCCTTGGCAAATCAGAACCTTAATTGGAGAGTTATAAAGAGGAAAACAGACTGATGACATAATCAGTTCAATATAATCAATATATATTATTCATTATGTAAGAATATTACTCAAGATGTGAAAAATAGTAATTCTTCATACAATTGGTTATGTTTTCTAATGGTTATTTATGTTGCTTTTGAGTGCACAGAAATTTGACAACCTCACTTTTGTTATTTGAAGCTGCATTTACACTTTGCAAGATTATAGTCTACTTGTAACATAAAAGACATTGTGCCTTCTGACCTAAAGACCATTTTAGACTTTCTTTTCAAATTCAAGTGCTTCTTCTAAAACAAATTATGTGTATTCTTCAATTTTGAGCTTAGAACATCCATTAAGAGACCATAAGAGATAAAATTACTGACATGAAATGGGAACATTTTTCTTCAAGGATGCTGAAACATTTTTCACAGGGTTTTTTTAGCTTTTCATTTACTGTCAGGTTACTGAATTTTCTAGGCAATAATGCATACTAAAATAATGTTACTCCTAATTATGTAAAATATATTATATATTGTTGCTTCTTACTGTCCTCTAATATTTTTAGAATTACCATTTATGTTTGAAAGGACAAACACAAAGAAAACATGAAAAATTAATTTAAAAATATTTATTTATTTTAAAAACATAATATTTAATACATTATAATCCCAATGTCTAGACTAGACTTCCACTATCCAAAAGGAATATCTTAATAAATGAGGCATCCAGTGAAACCTATTGTGGGGCCATTCAAACTGTGAATAATGTGCTTTCACGTCATACCCATGGACATGCATTTGTCATTTGCCTAGGCACCGCCCATCATAAAGCAAGATGTACATGATTTCATTATAATTACAGATAAACTCTCACATTGATGCAGTCCTCACCAAGAAGGAAAAGAATGTGCCTATTTTGGTGGTTTCTTTTCTGTCCATAATTCATAATGTGTTCTCCATTAATTTTATGTGGTGAACGGGGATAAAAAAGAAAACCAATCTCAGGTTTTATTGTTTGTATAGTATTCAAGAAACTCTTAATTTATTTGTAGCTAACTCATTCATCTGTAAAATGTGTTCAGTAGTGACCTACATTCGTAAGAGGGTTAAAAAAATAAAGTTACATTTTTAGGCAATTGAAGTTTTTAGGGACTGAAACATCATTTCCATCATCATGGAATTCCAATAGCAATTTCATAAAACTGAAATATCCTCCACTAATACAGCATTATTTTCCCCTCAATGTCTTTCAGAAAGTATGAAGGTGGAAGGATATGCATACAGAATTCCCTCAAAAACCATCATTAATTAAAAAAAAAAACCCATAAAATTGTGTTTAAAAAAAAAAATAATAATAAAGGCGAAGTCACTTTGACTGGTATATAAAGTGTCTGTGTTTAAACTGGAAGGGATATTTTACTTACTGCAAGACCACAACAGACAGCTAGAGAGAATGCAGTTCATTTAGTTACTAAGATGTTATCTTATTAAAACACTGAGATGAAAGGTCGCAGACATCTTTGAGTTACTTGCAAGTATAGCAACAAAAGCTGTTTAAATATATGTATGATGGCCTTGCACAAATTTGGAAATTTTCACTACACTCTTTCTTTTACTGAAATAAATATACAGAACAAATTGGTAAATAAAATAATGAAGTTACTGCATTACTTTCTTGTTTTCTTTGGTTTGATTTCCATCTTTGTAAAACAAACAAACAAAAAAGTCAACAACAAATCTGGAAAACATTCTGAAAGTATAATATTTCATTCTGTGCTTTGCAACTTCTAGTTTCTTTAAAGAAAGATAAACTATAGAGCAGCTTCTTTCCTCCACGAGGTTTAAAATGAATACTATAGGCAAAGTTCTCTGCATTTATCATTCATACAAGTAAAACTTAATTCCTTCTATAATGGCCTTCATATTCTGTTGAAAGTATTTCAATGTATCATAATAACACCCTGAAGATATAACAATTTTTTCCTTGTTAGTACAGAAAAGCCCTGTGAATACTTTATGCATTGCTATATTCACTGTTGCCCTAAGTACAGCAGGGTTCTTTTTTCCTCTAATACTATAAAATATCCCTTTAATTTTCTTTAGAGCAAGAAGCTAGGAAATTTTCCTTTTGGAAAATACTTTCCTGCAGAATAGCAGTCTATCAGTCACCATCTCTAGGGAATGCTGACTTTGTATGTAGACTGCTTTTTAAATTGCAAGTACTTGACAAGATTTAAAAAATATAGCTATTAAAATGCAATATCTATTTTAACATGAAGCTTAACAATGTAAAATTTGAAACCTGGTGGGTTTTTTTCCTAAATAACGATGCTAATTTATTATCATCGTTAGTATTATTGAGGAAAAGTGTTTGGGTTTGGGTTGTTTGTTTGTTTAGGTTTGGGATATTTTTCCACAAAAATCAAGTTATTTTTAAAGTATATTGACTTAAAAATACCTTGAAGAGAGAAATTTAAACAACCATTAAGAAAGAGCCTAAATCCTTGATCTTGCCATAGGGCCTATGACACATACCTTGAGACTCACAGACAAAAAGCTTTCCAGTCAAGACTATTTAATATTGTTTGTTTATTACAGTTCAGCAGATATGACATCTTTGGTCAACCTATAAAGTCATTTAGGTAAGATCTCAGGTCAGATTCTCTTAATATATCTCCACTATATCAAGAGTAAATTTAAAGTTTTAGCAAATTTTAAAAGATACTAAACCAATACATAATCAGACAGTAGAGAGCTATAAGGTCTTTCCCGAGCCTCCTTTTCTCCACTCTAAACAATCCCCCAGCTCCCTCTGCAACTCCACATAAGACTTGTATCCCAGCCCCTTCACCAACTTGGTTGCCCTTTTCTGGACTGAAGCAGTGCTTCAATGTCTTTCTTGTAGTAACAGGCCTTGTCATGGTCTACAGCTTCCTCTCAAGGGGAGGCAGAGGGGCAGGCATTGATCTATTCTCTCTGGTGACCAGTGAGAGGACATGCGGGAATGGCATCAAACTGTGCCAGGGAACAATTAGGTTCAATATTAGAAGTAGGCTCTTCGCCCAGAGGGTGGTTGATCACTGAAACCCAGGGAAGTGATCATGTCACCAAGCCTTCCAGAGTTCAAGAAGCATTTGGACAATGCTCTCAGGCACAAGATGTTATTCTTGAGGTTTCTGTGCAGGGTTGGACTCAGTGATCCTTGTGAGTCCCTTCAACTCAAGATATTTTATGGTTCTCTGTCCTTTTCCATGGGGCATAATCCTTTAGAAACAGATTGCTCTAGTGTGGATCTCCTATGTGCTCACAAGTCCTATTAGCAAATCTGCTCCACAACGGACTTCTCTCCTTAGATGTTCACATGTCCTGCCAGAAGCCTGCTCAGTCGCCCTCAGAGTAAACAAGTGTTTCCTGTTGTTCAGAATGACCTTGCTGCATTTCAGGCTGTGCTCATCCACTGGGAAAACTGAAAAAAAAAGTCTTTATTTCCTTTTCACACTCCCCTCAATTATTATACACGATGATATTTCCCCTGAGCTGCCTTTTCTACAGGCTGAACAGTCATACCTTTTCATACGAGAAAAAAAGATCAGTAAATGTGCTAGTTTTGCTTGGCCCAGTTTTTGCTAGTGAAGGAGGGCCACAAAGATGGCTTGGCCTCTGAGGACAAGGTCCCAGTAGTACATGTCAGAGGTTTATTAGGAAAGACTGTTTGGATTAATCCTGCCTTGTGTAAAGACAAATCTGTCCATGGGGTTGTCTTTGCTCAGGAGCCGGGTTGCACCTGGTGGGTACCTGGTATTTGGCCAGGGTCAAACCACCATGGTAAAGTAACAAATAACAAGAAGGTCAGCTTACTGACAAGGAGTTGCATAATTAGAAAGTGGCTATTCAATGAAACATATACTAATACAATCAAGTGGAAGCTCTGTCTAAGAAGACCATGTCAACTATCCTATATAAAACAAAGGGAAACTAAAAATTTGATGGTTGCCGTAGGTTAACTTCTCAAGAAAACACGAGTTATGATTACTATATCTAAGGTTACACCTATAAAGTCCTGAATAAATAAAATAGACATGATAGCAAGAACTAACAGAAATATTGTACCTTGGTATACAGTATTTCTGTGAACCACTATTCTTTAACTAGGAATCTTCCATTTCAATCCATCTTTTTCTGCATACAAGCAATTAATTTTCAATCAACTCTATTTCAAATTGACTTTAATTCAAAGATTGATTTGCTAATTGTATGTTTTACCTGTCCCCAAACCAGATAAACTTGCAATTGCAAGACTATAATGAAATGGTGAATACAAGGGATTATCTTAATGAAATCACAGAATCAGATAGCTGGAAAAGATCCCTGAGACTATCTATTCCAACCTACGACTGAACACCCCCATGCCAACTAGACCATGGCACACTGAATGCCACATCCAGTCTTTTCTTAAGTGTCACCAGGGTCAGTGACTCCACCACCTCCCTGAGCAGCCCATTCCAATATTTAATCACCCTTTCAGTGAAGAATTTCTTCATCATGTCCAGCCTGAACCTCCTCTGGAACAGCTTAAGACTATGTCCTCTAGTTCTATCACAAACATAGCCTGGGAGAAGAGGCTGACCCCCACCTAGCTACACCCTCCTTTCAGGCAGCTGTAGTGAGTGACCAGGTTACGCCTGAGCCTCTTTGTGCCCAGGCTAAACAACCCCAACTCCCTCAGCCTCTCCTCACAGGGCTTGTGCTCCAGACCTTTCACCAGCTTTGTTGCCCTTCTCTGCACACACTGCAGCCCCTCAATGTTTTTCCTGAACTCAGGAGCCTGAAACTGAATACCGTACACAAGGTGTGGCCTCACCAGTGCTGAGTACAGGGGAAAAATGACTTCCCAGTTCTGATGGTCACACTATTACTGATACAGGCCAGGATGCCATTTGCCTTCTTGGCCACCTGGGCACACTGCTGTCTCATGTCCAGCTAGCTGTTCACCAGCATCCCCAGGTCCTTTTCTGGGCTACTTCCCAGCCTCTCTGCCCCCAGCCTGTGGTGCTGCCTGGGGTTATTGTGGTCAAAGTGTCGCACACAATAATTGGTCTTGAGGAACCTTATGCTGTTTTATCTTGGCCAGTTGATCCAGCCTGTCCAGGTCCCTCTTCAAGGCCTCTCTACCCTCCAGCAGGTCAGCACCCTGACCCAACTTGGAGTAGTCTATGAATTTGCTAATTGTAGACTCGATCCCCTCATCCAGACCATCAATAAAGATATTAAACAGCACTGGGCCCAACACAGATCCCAGGAGCACACCACCTGTGACTGGCTGCCAGCTGGATACAACACCTTTCACTACCAATCTCTGAACCTGGCCATCCAGTCAGTTCTTAACCCAGTGAAGAAGGCACATGACCGAGCTGTGGGCTGCCAGCTTTTCCAGGAGAGTGCTGTGGGACATAGTGTCAAAGGATTTGCTGAAGTCCAAGTAGACAACATCCACAGCTTTTCCCGTATCTACTAGGGAGGTGACCTGGTCATAAAAGGAGATAAGGCTGGTCAGGCATGACCTGCCCTTACTAAACCTGTGCTGTCTGAGCCTGATCCCTTGGTTGTTCTGTATGTGCCCTGTGATCACACTCAATGTAATCTGTTCCATAATCTTTCTGGGCACCAAGGTCACACTGACCAACCTGTAGTTCCCCAGATCCTCCTTCTGGCCATTCTCATGGATGGATGTCACACTGGCCAACCTTCAGTCATCTGGAATCTCCCCCATTAGCCAGGACTGATGATAAATGATGGAGAGCGGCTTAACAAGCTCTTCCACCAACTTCCCCCTCACTCAAGGATGAATCACATCTGGTTTTATAGACTTGTGAGCATTTAAGTGGCTGACTGACGTTTAATCCCTAACTGGATTCCTCCTGGATTGCAGGAGATCCATTCTGCTCCCCACCCCTGTCTTCCAGCTCAGGAGACTAGTTGTCCTGAGGATAACCAGACCTACTGTTGAAGAGACAAAGAAGGTATTAAGTACCTCAGCCTTTCCTCATCTTAGGTGACTAAATTATCCTTTACAGAAGTGACCAGATTAAGTTATAATTGAGCTTTCACCTCTCTAATTTTCTTTCTGCATGACCTAATGATATCTTTAAATATTTTCTGATTGCCTGTTCCTTTTTTCAGAAGTGACATAACATCTCTTTTCCCCCGAGTTCCTATGAAATCTCCCTGCTTAGCCAGGCCCATTTTTGGTACATCTGGATGGCCTGCTCCAGTGCCTTCAAGATTTCTTTCTTAAAGTATATACAGCCTTCTTGGTCCTCTTTATTTTTAAGGACTGCTTCCCAAGGGACTTTCTGAATCAATGTCCTGAATAGTCCAAAATCTGCCCTCTGAAAGCCCAAGGTAGAGGTTTTGTTGATGCCTCTGTTTACTTCACTGAGTATTGAAAACTCTATCATTTCATGGTTGCTGTGCCCAAGAAATACATTTTTGTAGGAGCAAATAATCTTGGGGTTTATTTTGACATAATGTTTAACAGAGCTGGACTGACAAATCAGATTTTTTTTTTGCCTTTCTGGACAAAATAACATTTTAGCAATCTGATTGTAACTTACAGATTTCAAATCAAATAATGTCTAGCAGCAGAAGCAGCTGATAAAATTGCCAGCCTGCAATTTACAACAAAATTCTTGTGGCTGCTTAGAAATCAAACTACTGTTGGAAGACAAACATGAAGCAACAGAAATTCCCCTCTCTTTAATTTGTAGTTTGTCTTCATTAAGAACATTAGCAAGTGGAGACCTGCCCTTAAGGTGTTTCAAGAATTCTCCTTTCCCTTGATCCTGGTGGTGGTTCTGAATGGAAGAATATTGTATTTTAGGAGGTAATGATTCCCCATACAGTAAATCCAAGCAGGCCCAGGCCTGTGCTATGCTGTGCTGAATGTACAGCCTGGGCTTCAATTCAGTGTTGTGCAGCATAAACCCCTTTTCTGCATGATAACCTGAGCCAGCTAACAGAGAAACAAACAGGCAGCTCCCACTTGTTACTGGTGATTTTACCGCCTGCATAGCCTTACCTTTATCTAAGCGTGCAGAAAGAAGTTCTCATGAGAACATAATTTCTGTTTCAACTGTAGAGAGAGCAAAGGAGTTGTTTCCTTGTAAGAAAATCCCATCGTAACTTGACTGACTGAAAGAGGAATAGCTCTGCTATGGATGGGGTTGGCATGATGTACTGCAGAAGGAATCCTGTTTGATGTTAGACCACTCAGGGCTTTCATCATCTAAAGGGACACAGGGCTGTCTGTATTACCGCAGAATGTTAGCTCTAACAAATAGCATTATAAATGATCACTTAAAAAGTCTAAGTGGCTTTCTACTGGGATCATAATGAATAATGCCCTTTTTCTAAGACATAGTTTAACATAACTCATATTACAGAAGCATAACTATCCCTGCAGTGCAGGTCTGATATTTTCCTATGAACCTGGATATCCACAGATGTAAAACTAAGTTCATGTAACAGCACAGGTACTAGGTCTTAGCCCACAGGAAACACCAAATAATTAAAGTTTGCTTACAGTTCTTGCCTAGAGACTTTTCTTTTGTTCCTGCCTTTATGTTGCTCTCTACTTTCCTTTTATCTTTTCCTCTGCAGCATCTAATTATTCTTGATTTAATCCTACCTGTGTAGGCATCAACCTTATGCTTTTTTCATAAACTTTGTTGCATAGGGAGACTACTTGTTCTTAATGATGCTTAGGCTGGCTTATGCCAGCTCTGATCCTGTTGGTAAAAAGGCAGATTGGGGCCATAAAATCCTCTCATTTTGAAACCACTATGCTTGTGAGTGTCTTGTATCCTCTGAAAAGGAGCTTGTTTTATGTATGATGCTTTTTGTCAAATGGTTAGGCTGGGGCAGTCCTGGAACCAAGGACAAGAAGATAACAACCTGAACAACCTACAGTCAGGACAAAGGCATCACAATTGGACTAGTGAGATGACAGAATAAAGAAGTGTAGGGTTCCAAACTTTGTATTTAACTACAGGGCTAGTGTACATCTGTGCAGTGGAATAATAGAGTAAATGTGATCGATATCCACATAGGAAGTGTTAAAGACTGATTTGAAGGTACTGTAAGGGCAGTAGGACAGATTCTACCATCTAGAACACTCTGTGTCACATGCCATGCAGGTGTAATGACGGCAATATAATGCTTTAAATGTTTTCCTGAGCAAAATGGTTTAAAAACAAAGCCATTAGGGTTTAGGTTGTAAACAAACAAACAAACAAACAAAAAAGTTGGTTACAACCACTATAAAGGAAAGTGGATAAAGTTCTGAAGCTGACAATACAAGCATCTCTGAATTTTCTTTACACAGCAGATATTACTCTGTTAATGTTAAACTATCTGTTTTCTGCTTGTGAAGAGCCTTTAGCAAAATATATTTTGGACCCAGTCATAAAAGACTTGGAAGGACAAAGGAAAATTGGTTACGTAAATAAAGTGAGTCAGATCCTGTAACTTGCTTTTCTTGGAATTTTTGATGATCTAAAAGTAATAAAGAAAATGTGATTTGGGAGATTAATTTCAAATTCCCATCTCTTGCAATTTCTTATTCCACTGACAGAATTATATCCTCAGGCCTGAATATCACTTAAATTTTTGTTTCTCTAGCTTTTGTTTTATTTCCTTCATATATGTAATTACCAAGTTTTTTGCTTTATCAAAACCACACAAATAGAGTAGGCTTAAAAAAAAAAAAAAAAAGGAGAGGGATTTATGGAGAATAGATACCAAAGCTAAACTTGACAAGTTATGATTTTTGATAAAAAAAAAAAATGAAAAAAAACACTGGTTTTGTAAACCCTGAATTCCTATAATATGTTTTTTTTGTTAATTTGTACACATCATATGGCATGCTTGTTTCATTTTCACCCTGAGGCTGTCTTCCACACTAGAGTTGAAACACAAGGCAAGTCCTTTCAAGTGAAACAAATTTATATCTTACAGGGTTGTTTTGGTTATTTGGTTGTTAGTGTGTTTTTGTTGGTTTTTTCCCAGACAAATATCTTAAAGCAGAACAGACATCTTTAACTTCTATGATTTTTCTCCCTCTCCATTTACTTGTGAAATTTATGGCTGCTAGGTTTTCAGGAGGATATCAGTACCTTTATGTGCCAAACAAAACCAAAATGTGGCTAAAAAAATCAAAACTGTCTTTGTAGATTTTTTTTTTTTCCCCCTGTTTTGCTTTCCTCTTACCACTATATCCCATTGGCTTAGGAATTCTGTCTTCACTATGTCCCACATAAAATGTTAAATACCTATGTCACAAAATCCTAAGAGACGTACTCAAAGACAAAGGAATGTATTTGGAGTTTGGAGAACAGTGGTTTTATCATATTCTTCACCTCTGGACCAGCGTATTGTTTTTCTTCACTGTACAGATGATCAGGCAGTCTGTTTGTACATTTTTCCTGAAGGTTTCTTTCTTCTCAAGCAAACATGAACACAATGTTGAAAAGAGGGCATAAATGTTCATAAGATGAATTTCAAAGTAGCCAATTGTACAGTCTAATGCAGGATTTAACAAAATTTCTGCTAGACTGTGTTATTTGCTCACTCATAGTTTTGTTTCATGAGTATTTACACAATTATTTTCAATTTGGATTAGAAATCTGTGAAACTAATGTGGTTAGAAATAACACAAATATCTAATTTTTATTAGTTTTAACTGTTTGGTTGGTTTCTTTTTAATTCTTTTTAATTCTTATTAATTTTTAATTTTTAAGTTTGTCTGTATGACAAGTGCCAGCATTTCTCAAAAGCCATTCTTATGAATGAGACTGAAGAGCCGACAGTATTTTTTCTTTTTTTTCCATTTCAGTTCACTTACTTATCGATGTTGAGCCCAAAACTTTTACCTGAGTTCCAAGAGACACTGGTAGCCATTATTTTGACCTTTACTCAGGTAAGTCAATTTTTGCTGATGCACTGGATGCAGGTGCCCAGGCACCAGCAGTGGGGGCTGCTGGGGCCTCTGTGAGGAGCAGCCAGGGCTACCCTGTTCAAGACCTGGATGGTTTCAGTTGGCTTCAACAAATACAATAGAGGACAAGGCTGAGTCCAACAGCCAAGATGGTGGTAAAATGTGTTTAAGAAAAAAAAAAAAAAATCAGATAAGACAGTAGAAGAGGGGGGAAAAAAAAATAAGGGGGG